>CM069861.1:142120863-142720863 GCA_036172795.1 Pelodytes ibericus
AACCTTTGAGAGAGCCATGAAACTAGAACAAGAATTTACTGAACATTTTACAGGTCGGTTATTTTACTTATTTTACACAATAAAGTATACTCGTGCTAAAGTGATCACTGTTATTTTAAGTAATTATTCACTTTCTCACTCTGCCCAGAGGACAAAAGGAAATACAGAGTATAATCTCATCAGTGTATTCTGTGCTTAAGCCCTGAAACACTGAATACATATACACCAATCAGCCATAACCTGACCACCTGCCTATAATGGCAGGTTGTGTAAGCATGTACTCCACTAGACCTCTGAACCAGGGGCAGATCCAGAGTCTGATCTTGGGAGGAGCACATGTCCTTCCCATGTCTGTCGCACTCCTCTTCCTTCCCATGTCTGTATCTCTCCTCTTCCTTCCCATGTCTGTATCTCTTCTCTTCCTTCCCATGTCTGTCTGTCTCTTCTCCCTTCCCATGTCTGTCTGTCTCTTCTCCCTTCCCATGTCTGTCTGTCTCTTCTCCCTTCCCATGTCTGTCTCTTCTCCCTTCCCATGTCTGTCTCTTCTCCCTTCCCATGTCTGTCTGTCTCTTCTCCCTTCCCATGTCTGTCTGTCTCTTCTCCCTTCCCATGTCTGTCTGTCTCTTCTCCCTTCCCATGTCTGTCTGTCTCTTCTCCCTTCCCATGTCTGTCTCTTCTCCCTTCCCATGTCTGTCTGTCTCTTCTCCCTTCCCATGTCTGTCTGTCTCTTCTCCCTTCCCATGTCTGTCTGTCTCTTCTCCCTTCCCATGTCTGTCTGTCTCTTCTCCCTTCCCATGTCTGTCTGTCTCTTCTCTGCCATTCCGTGTCTGTCTGTCTCTTCTCCCGTCCCGTGTCTGTCTGTCTCTTCTCCCGTCCCATGTCTGTCTGTCTCTTCTCTGCCATCCCGTGTCTGTCTCTCCTCTGCCATCCCGTGTCTGTCTCTCCTCTGCCATCCCGTGTCTGACTCTCCTCTGCCATCCCGTGTCTGACTCTCCTCTGCCATCCCGTGTCTGACTCTCCTCTGCCATCCCGTGTCTGACTCTCCTCTGCCATCCCGTGTCTGACTCTCCTCTGCCATCCCGTGTCTGACTCTCCTCTGCCATCCCGTGTCTGACTCTCCTCTGCCATCCCGTGTCTGACTCTCCTCTGCCATCCCGTGTCTGACTCTCCTCTGCCATCCCGTGTCTGACTCTCCTCTGCCATCCCGTGTCTGACTCTCCTCTGCCATCCCGTGTCTGACTCTCCTCTGCCATCCCGTGTCTGACTCTCCTCTGCCATCCCGTGTCTGACTCTCCTCTGCCATCCCGTGTCTGACTCTCCTCTGCCATCCCGTGTCTGACTCTCCTCTGCCATCCCGTGTCTGACTCTCCTCTGCCATCCCGTGTCTGACTCTCCTCTGCCATCCCGTGTCTGACTCTCCTCTGCCATCCCGTGTCTGTCTGTGACTCTCCTCTGCCATCCCGTGTCTGTCTGTGACTCTCCTCTGCCATCCCGTGTCTGTCTGTGACTCTCCTCTGCCATCCCGTGTCTGTCTGTGACTCTCCTCTGCCATCCCGTGTCTGTCTGTGACTCTCCTCTGCCATCCCGTGTCTGTCTGTGACTCTCCTCTGCCATCCCGTGTCTGTCTGTCTGTCTCTCTCTCTCCTCCCCAGTGGTGTATCTTGGTTTTGTGCTGCCCTAGGCAGGCAAAATTTGGGCACCCACGACATGCCCCATCACCCCATTTACATACACAATGTATGTAAATTGCCACAATGCCAATATTATTTAAAATTAATATTCCCTAGCCAATTTGCCCAATATTATGCCAGTATTATTTGCCATTAATAGGCCACAGCCAATTTGCCCAATATTATGCCAGTATTATTTTGCCATTAATATGCCCCAGCCAATTTGCCCAATAATATGCCAGTATTTGCCAATTAATATGCCCCTTCCAATTTGCCCAATAATATGCCCCTTCCAATTTGCCCAATAATATGCCCCAGCCAATTTGCCCAATAATATGCCCCAGCCAATTTGCCCAATAATATGCCCCAGCCAATTTGCCCAATAATATGCCCCAGCCAATTTGCCCAATAATATGCCCCAGCCAATTTGCCCAATAATATGCCCCAGCCAATTTGCCCAATAATATGCCCCAGCCAATTTGCCCAATAATATGCCCCCGTCAATTTGCCCAATAATATGGCAGTATTATATGCCAATAATAAGCTTCTGCCAATTTGCCCAATAATTTGCCAGTATTTGCCATTAATCTGCCCCCAGCACTTTTTTTCCCCCTGTGGCTAGTGGCAGGAGCATGGTATCCTCCATGCTGCCTGATCGGCTCCCCGACGGTTGTGCAGAGAGGTCACGTGACCCGGCGCGCTTCTGACATCAGAGTGCCGGTCACGTGACCTGTCACACTGCACGGGGAGCCGAATAGGCAGCACGGAGGTTTCTCACAGCCTGGCAGAGCGATGGTGAAGGGGGATCTTCTGATCTCCTCTCACCTCCGTCTCTGCCAGCACTTGCAAGTTTTTTTTTTATTTTTTAAACAGGCGTTTATTTGTTTTACCTCCGCACAAGCGGCTCTGCTCAGGGGGGGGCAATTGCCCCGTTGCCACCCCCACCCCCCAGATCCGCCACTGCTCTAAACGCGTGCTATGATATGTGGCACTAAGATGTTAGCAGCAGATCCTTTAATTTCTGTAAGTTGTGAGGTGAGACCTCCATGGATTAAACTTGTTTGTCCTGCACATCCAACAGATGCTCTAAGATTGAGATCTGGGGAATTTTTGTTCCTCAAACCATTCCTAGCCATTTTTGCTTTGTGGCAGGGCGCATTATCCTGCTTAAAGAGGCCAATGCCATCAGGGAATACTGTTTCCATGAAAGGGTGTATGTACATGGTCTGTAACGATGCTTAGCTAGGTGGTACGTGTCAAAGTCACATCCACATGAATGGCAGGACCCAAGGTTTCCCAGCAGAACATTGCCCAAAGCATCACACTGCCTCAGTTGACTTGCCACCTGTCCACAGTTATAATGTTATGGCTGATTGGTGTATTGTTAATAGTACTGTACAAAATAGAGGTACTTATGAAGCTACGTTATCAATGTGATTTTAGTACAAAATGGTTTTCTGAATCTGGTTTGCTCAAGTTTACAAATATGTTTTCCTTTGAATGACATGTGTCCAGCAGGTTTTTCTACTTTGGATGAAGTATTGATATGTCTTGTTTGAGATGATTCATGCATACAGTTACCAGATTATTTATGGAAAAATGTAATGTTTCATCATTTAACACATGTAAAGGGGAAGTAAACTCTCTAAAAGTTTGCTATTGAACCTGTTTATGATTCAACTTGCTGGTTGGCTAAATTATATATGTACAAGGCACTAAAAAGAAATTTGTTTTCTTATAACCAAAAACAAGGTAAATTATTGTATGTATAATCTATACTCATCTTGACATAAAATTATATATTCTATATAATCTTATTCTGGTTTTAAAAAACATTCATTCGTTTTATCCCAGTTTTTGCAATATTTACCTTTTGCAGCATTTTCCTGTGGGTACATATTGCTGAAAGAGCCAATCAGAGATCTCAGAGGTATGGGGTAGGCAGGTGTGTAGCATCACCTGTACATGCCATTTCTCCCCCTTCAATCAGTGGTGTATTTTGGTTTTGTGCTGCACTAGGTATTTATACCTAGTATGCACCCCCAAACTTATGCACCCCCAAATCTAAATGTACCCCACCTTTTCCTGTTCAAGACCCATCGCATGGGTTGGTGTCGCCTATGATTGTCCATCAACAATGCCCATCATTGTTTAAGTAAAAAAAAAAAAAAAAAGCCATTTATTTATTTGAAATATTTCTCCATTTTACTTTAAATGCCCTCTCTGTCCCCAAATAGCTTGTTATTGCCTTCTCTGTCCCCAGTCAACTTGTCAGGACCGTACACAGTGAGGAGCTGTGTGTATGTATGTACATATATATATATATGTATGTTTGTGTGTGTATATATTTATATTATTTTAATATTAAGTGGGTTTTTTTTAGCACTACACTGAATATATGAGGTGTCAAACCATCTACTATTACAGTCAGCCTAAGTTGGATATAGTTTTTGTGTACATGCAAAAAAAAAAAAAGAATTTTTATATATATATATATATATATATATATATATTATAATTTATTTTTTTTTTTTTTTTTGCATGTACACAAAAACTATATCCAACTTAGGCTGACTGTAATAGTAGATGGTTTGACACCTCATATATTCAGTGTAGTGCTAAAAAAAAACCACTTAATATTAAAATAATACTCAAAAATCTGAAAAGGAAAACAACCCTTACCAACCCATAAAAAAAAAAAAGTGCAGTGTATTAGCGTTGTATCATTCAAGGGTTCCCAGTACTTGAATTGATCAAATAAGCTATGCATCAGCTTTGAGAGCAATCTAAACCAATAATAAAGAACTGGTAATAGAGATGAAATGTGTATAGTGGACAGAGATCCACTAGATGATTTTATTGTATTAAAAACAAAAATAAATTGGGTAAGAAAGTATATTCAAAATATATTTCATATTTTAATTACAGCGAATAAAAAAAATATACATATACAAATTGACTAACCTTTAGATCTCTATATGAAAGAAGAAATCTGCGATAAAGTAGCAAAGAAAATACATCTGGTTTAAATAGCAGGAAAGAGCAAATAAATCAGTTGAATGTGTGATATGAGTGATCACATGTGTAGTTCCCAGGCCTGTTGGTATAACACCAGGTACACCTCCAACAGTAAGTACTGTAAACTTATAGCTCTAATAAGCAACGCATTTCAGTCCACTTTAACAACCTTTTTCAAGTGGGAATAAGATAGTGAGCATATTTTGAACTCTCCAGCAGTGAATATTAAATAGTCGCATTACTAATGCAGGAAACTCCCCAAACAGAGACTGATAGCAAAGGCAGCATGCGGACCAGTCAGCACAACCGTATAGCCGGCATGGCAGTCACATGGATAGGGACACACCAGATGAGGATCCCTATCTGACACAAAGCGATCAATTAGAAGAATATGGAGAGTATCACTTCAAAGGGTTATTGGTGATAAAATGTTACTTCCCTTACGGTATGGAAAGCTAAATGATTTATGCTTTTATTTTTTATGGGAAGAGTTGTGTATATACACACTCTGAGGATATATGTTTACAGTACTTACTACTGGAGGTGTTCCAACAAAGTAATCACTGGGGAGGGCTTGATTTTTGCTATTTGGGAGTATGTTAAAATGTTAGTGCTCTCTTCACATTATGCTGCTTGTGAGGCCTTGTGGAAGCCATGCTTTAAAATCATACAATAAACCAGTAACTTACCTTTAATCATTAGTCTTATTGTTGAACCCAATAAGATGCATCACTGCTTATTTCTTTTTTTCTGAACAATAAATATTAATGTGTTTTAATTACTGTGGAAATACTCATGCTTTTCTGTTTTCTTTCAGCAATTGTACAAGGAGACACGCTAGAGGAAATTTACAACCAGGTTAAACAGATCATAGAAGAACAGTCCAGCAAATACATCTGGGTTCCAGCAAAAGAGAAGTTATGAAACCTGAAGCAGGCCCCATACCGTACCCCCACTACTGCCCATTAGATCAGACATCCTCTCCCATAGGAGCCAGCCCCTGTTCAAGGGACTGCACACTCCACTTATTTGCTGCCGTTCCTTCCACCTTTTACATCAGTTTTTATCTAAAGTTTTAATAATGTCACATTTTTTTTTTTTTACAAAGAAGGTGGAATGGCCGGACCCGTTAGTAAAAGGTTTAGGGAAATAAGTGGTTAAAAAAAATCCTTAATGTTTAAGGGAAAGTAACACATTTTCAACAAAAAGCTTTATAGACAATTTAAATAACAAAAATAAATAAGTGGTCTTAAATTACAATGTTGTGAGCAACTTTGCACAATTCGCTTTTAATAGCATGGTTTGGCCTATGCATTTTGTTCTCCTTAAACTGTTATGACACACAATGGTTCTCTCTATAGGCAGTTCATGAATTTCTTTTTAATTTGTCCAATATAATTTTTAAACCATTGCCTGGTTGCGGCTTCATTGCATGCCTTCCTTGGCTCTACAATTTGCTTTAAAGCCTTATCCAGTGAAGCAAGGTTTCCAACTCTGTTTTCATGATCTTTTATGGATATTTTTAGTCTTGTTTTTAAATTCCAACAGTACTGCTAGAAATAACGTTTAAACGTTGTTAATCATGTTCATATAACACTACTTACAGTTTCTGAAAATGTTTTTGATACTGAAAAAACTTCAGGTAATTAACTCTTTATGGTCCAGTGATGTATATAGCAAGTCAGGAGAATTGATCTCTACATCGCATTTGGAATTTGGATTCATAGACTGTAAGTGTATTCTTAGAAGACAGATTTTAATATTTTACCCACAGTAACTGCCTATTTTGTTATAATAAAATATATATATTAAACTTTCTTTAAACTCGAACTATGGGAGTATTTTTCTTTAAATACTTGCACACGCTCATATATAAATATAAAATTATATATATATATTTTCTTTATACCACCTCCAATGTTTTTTTTTCTCCTTTTGGAAGAGGTATTAATGTATTTTGCATCTTCCTTCCACATGAAACATGAACAAGACATTGGTGGCTGCGTTAATTAATGCTGGGGTAAAGGAAGATTAGCTGCTTAATTAAGTCTAGGCGTGTTCTCCTCTCTTCTGAAGAGTCTTTGGTGTTTTTTTCTTTTTATGTAATGTGCATGTTTGCCCTGTGTGAGATTTCAACTAATATGGTCTTAAGTTATAATGTGCATTTTCACTTAAAGCTGCATGTACCATATCCATAGCAGCCCTGTTTGGGGTTCATACCATGTTCCACTAATACATCAGTCCTTTGAATGGCAGATAGACGAGCAATGTGTTGCAGAGCCAGGTGCCACTCAAAGGGTTCTTGGTGAGTTCCAATACTATAAAATTGTTTGGTACTGACCCATTGCTTTTTTTTTTTTTTTTTTAATTGTTTATACAAAAATATGTATGCTTCTCAATCAACCTCTCTACCAAATAAGCATTAGTTTGTAATGAACAAAGCTACATTATTCATTCCATTGTCAGAAAGAGGAGAACAGCTAATAAACTTTTATTGAACAATATTACATGTGTGGATGTGTCTTAATTTAGCAGCATGAACTGGAGATTTACAGTTCTAGAGTGATTTTGTTTTGGAGAGTATATCTCTGCTGTTATAGTGTTCCCATGTTTCCTTTAAATGTGACAAGATCTGGGCTCATTCTTGGGTATATTACTCTGCATCGTTAATGAATCCTTAATTGACAAATTGTGTAGAATTAACATCTAAAAAAAAGCTTTAAAAATATATATATATTTGAAATGTTTGGTAAAAATTGCAATAATTGATAACTTTGCTGTGGTGGTGATATTTTGAAAACTAAACACGATGGCCTTAATTTTATGGAGTACTGCGATATTTATTTTAATATCCTAATAGCAACTTTATCCATTCAGAAGAGGTAATGGCAGACCATTTAGTGACACAATATAAAGTATGGAAAAATGTTAACATCTTTCTCACATTATCCTCTTGAGAGCTCTGCATATGAACTACATGAATTGTGGAAAACTGCAAATCCCTTGTAATCTGCCTCCCACCGATATGATGTCATTGAATATTGTCTTTTCTGTAATTCCTAATTAAAAGCTCAATTTGTACACATTTTGTCATGTGGAGTTTAATCTGCCTCTTCCCAAATACCTGGTTTTTACTTTTGTTGTATAATTAAGCTGAGCATTCCCTACGGGAAAACCTGGCCAGCAGGGAGCAGAAGTGAACAGGGAACACCTTTTATAAGATCTGCTGCTCAAAGTTTAACATTCTTTTACTTGAAGAAGCCGAGAGAGGTGGCAGTCCTGAACTCCGCTGAGATGTTCTGGAAAACGTTCTTTTTTGTTCTGTGCTGCTTTAGAACCAGTAAGTGTTTACAATGTCTTCTATGTGGTATTTTACTTTTGTAGGAGCGTTAGCTTCATGCTTAACACTGTGTTTTTACACATTTCATAAATACAACTTAAGGCCTTGTATATTTTAAATATGGCAGAGTTAATTTAAGGGTTCAGTGGTCTTCAATCTCTTTGTCAAGGAAATTGCATATGTTAAAAATACGCTGGTATTATTGTGACATTTCTTCTACATATTGATAAACATTTTACTTGGTGTTCCAAGTTGTATTGCATAAAAAGCAGTTTTTAATATTTGAACAGATATTAAGAAAAGATTTGGTGGTAAAAGTATGGACCAGATAACTTCCTATTTTGTAAACAGTATCCAAGTGGCAGCAGATATGCAAATAAACTGCCTTTAAAAAACAAAAACTTTAATACAGTTTGTGCATTCTTTAATTTAAAAATGGTAGCTGAATCTCTAGCATTATATTATTACTTGTTATAAAGCACCAACATATTTCTTAGCCTTTTACAATGGCTGTGGGAATCTTAGCTTATTTAAGTGAGACCAGTTTGCCGTGATCGAACCAATACTTTCAAGATTAGTTTTCTGAAGTTGTGTACTTTCAATTGGTAATATCAAAATGTTGTGACATTTATTAACATAATTCCAAGAAAAGAGCAGTTGGAATGACAAGTTTGATCATCAATCACACATAGAACCATGAATCATCTGAAACCACTCTAGATTTAACCATGCTTTATACATAGTTACACCAAGCCAATGTTTCCATTTAGCTTCTCGCAAAAATATAAATAATAATGTCTAAACTGCAATGTAAGCAGTGTGCCATAATGAAACATTCCAGCCACTAACACAATGTAAAGGCCAGGACAAAACCTGCCACTTAAATGTTGCAATAAATGTGATGTGTCTGGTTGTATTAAAGTCAATACTACATTGTAAAGTGGTCTGACTTCATAAATCCAAATAATGGTTGTCCATTTTGACATTTGATTGCACCAACTGATTTAACTGCCTATACTATCATTTGCCCTATAAATGTGTAGTTGGGTTATTTAGCAAAATAACTAAAGAAGCTCAAAATAAGTTCTAATTTAACTTGATTCCAACAACATTTTTCCATAGATAAGCTGTTGTACACCATTACAGTAATTACGAAACAAAAAAATGAATGTGGCCTAATACACATCCAACTCTGATTATACAGCCCACTAAAAAGTTAGTTGGCCCTGATCTGGATTATGCATCTGAAATTTGCAGCGTCTTTACTGCAACATTGAGTTGCAGAATTGAGTTTACTTATGAATTAAAGCAAATATTTGTTTCCCTGCCACTGCCTACTGGGGACTTCATATATATTAGTGGTCCTGGCAGCAATTTAAGCAGTGATGTCCCATAATTAGCGTGAAGAATAGCAGAAATGCATTGTATGTATCCAGAGCTCCAAGCAAGTAGATCAATAGGAAAGATATTTTGCAAAATGTCACATCTGCCACCTTTTTTTATACATCTCAATGAGGAGAGTCAAATGCCCAGTTTCAACTTCAAAATGCTAGGGTGTGCTGTCACCCATTCAAAGTCAAGACCTTGGGTGTTAACTTTTGTTTGGAACCCCCAACCATTTTGGTTTTCTTTCAAAAACTGAACCATGTGAAATATATATTAATTGTGCCTCACACAGACATCGTCCGATGCTGCCCTACACTTCCGCTGTGTCTTCTGATGTGGAACACCTGTAGATCACATGACACCGTCCATGTGACTCAGAACACCCAATGGAAGAGTTGGCAATATTGAAAGATGTCTGCTCGCAGCGTACAGACATCCTCTGATGATGCCCCCATGAGAAAAGCTGTTTGTATATCATGATAGCAATGACAAGTGGCTTTCCATAGCCATCTCTGTCCCCTGGGTGGTTTGCCAGGGTCATCGGTCTTCCCATCCTATTACAATGTAATTTAGTGATGTGAGTCACAATAGCCAACTTTAGCAAAGTTATTCTGACCAGGGGTAAACACCAACAATGCACCTGGTGATTATTTACTGGGGTCAATGGTGCACAATTTAATGTTGTTCTATAGACCTTCACAAATCTTCTGTGGACACTGGTATCCTCGTATGGACGCTTTGCTTATGCCATTCAACAGTTTGATTGTCGTCCCTGATAGAATGTTACCAGCCCTGGAACTGGCACTGCATTATATTGAATAATTTCTCATTGTGATTTCTGTTTTGCGTAAAAAAAAAAGTCTATATTTTTATCAGTACCTAGTAATTATTTCCCTGTGCTCTAAACATGCTTTTGATTTGTGTATGAGTGTATATCTTTGCAGCAGTGTAGCATGTGTTTTTCAGTAATTTTATAGTTCTGCTTCAAATCAACGTTAAGATCTTGTAAGCGCCAGGTCTGTGTATTTTGTTCATTCTTGGTCTGTGTTGTGATGACGTGATGGTTTATGCAGTAATTTTCCCTACACCATTCCATACAAACCCAGCAAATAGTCACTTTCTGTTTAAGGAATCACAGTTATTTTGCTGTTTGCTACAGGATGTCTTTATACCCACAAACATAATAAATGGATAACTCTCCTGATACCTATAATACATCCTCTGTTGCAACAAGGCTCCTTGCCAGGGTGGTAGAAACACTATCTTTATAGCAGTCTTACAAGCCAGTGTCCTTCATTTCATCAAATCAAATGTCTGTCTGGAAAAGAAAACTTTTAATTTCCATTTAAACTTAACCCTATTAGTACCAGAGGGGGTTGCAAAGTATTGCAAAGAACTAACAGTTAAAGGTTATAGGAGTGTTATCACTGCCATCCCTGTATTAGAGAATCATTTTAAAAAGGTTTTACAAAATGTATTTTATCTCAACCTAAACCGTTCTTAGTTTAATTTGCAGTATAAAAATGTTATGCTGTTGGTATAAAGGCTTTACAAAAGGTAGTTCAAGTAATGCTCCGGCCTTTTCTAATAAATGAAATTGAATGTAATTTCACTGTTCTTTATTGCAAAATATGTGGTTTTCTTTGATGCAACAAAAAAGAAAAATACGATTTTTTAAATTTCTTTATGTAGTGTAGGTGCATGCAAGCAATGATATCTGTTTACACAATCCTGTAATGACTTAACAGTAGAAAGACTCTGATAACTGTAAACATTGATTTTCTTAAAGGGCTATCTGACACTATCTTTTAACCCCTTGACACTGAGCCACTACATGTATGTTTCAATATACAAAAACGTGTTGCACAAAAAAGTGAAATACTTATCTCGCACACCGGTGGAGAATATTTAGCCGGCTTGTCAGTGCATACATAAAAAATAAAAAAACAACAAAAAATACAATGTGTAGCACTGTAACAATTTGCAGTGGTTATATATGCCCTCAAAGGAGATTCACTCACATTTACTAGAGCCCCTATACTGGCTCTAGTGTAGGGGCCTAGTGGGACTGCAATTCCCAATATCCTCAGATGGTAATATTTGATGTTAAAAAACAAGCAAGATCTATAGGTCAGGAAGAGAAACAGACCATAGTGTAGAACCAAAAGTAGAAATATAATTTAAATAGTCCCCACAACCGGTTAGGCTTACAGGATAATAAAGATAAAATCACAATCCGTGAAACTTGCGTGTAGACATGGGAAATAAGATCATTGCATAAACTGGAACCAGTTAGTTTTGTTGTTTTTTCATTTTATGTATGCACTGACAAGCCATTATATATTGTCCACCAATGTGTGAGATAAGTATTTCACTTTATTGCGCAACACGTTTTTGTATATTTCACTTTTTATATTGTGTGTCTGCTGCATATTGCCTATTTATAGTTTGTCAATTTTTTTTTATTTATCTCTTCCTAATTAGTAGGTGTATATATAATATTATATTTATTTTCTGGCACCCACTTTCTCACCTGGTTATCACTTTTTTATTTTTTTATTTTTTGCCATCAGACGATTGTTCAGTGTTCCTTAATTTTTGTCATCGCCAGATGTAGTTTGGTACACTATATATTGCATCCTTTGGCCGACTCAGAGAATTTTCCCTCCTCTTTTTTCCCTTTTCCCTTCTTTCCCTTCTCTTTTCTTTCCTTCCCACTTCTCTTCCTTTCTCTTTTCTTCTTCTTTATTATTACAATTGTCTGGTTATCACTTTTACATGTATGTTTCAGAATGCATTGCACTTACAGTCTTAATGCTTTCATGACTGGGGTTTATTTTTGCCTGTATCACCTAAACATTGTTTTACTATGACTGAAGAAAATAAACCATTATTGAAAATGATCTATACATTGTGTTAGCAAAAATTTGCAGAAAAATGTTTTAAATGAGTGCACAAAGTATCCTTATGACATCACCTGTGACCTGATATGCAAATGAACTGTTTTTTCAATGGGAAATGTGCAATATGTGTATTAAGCCACATGTGATGTCATAGACTGGGAACTCTTCCTAATTTTGCTTGATGGGAATGTTAAGCTTAAGGCCAAAGTAGCTGTAGCTTTAGACATATTCTCCCATTCAACTGAATATGAGAAATATTCAGCCAGCCATATTGCTATCTTAACTTCCTGGTAATTGTATTTCTAGACCAGAGTTATGGTAAGGTACGCTATGCTACACTACACACGAACTTTTGTTGATGTTGATTTCAGCTCCCACGCTATATAGTCAGCCATTACTGATTGACAATCATTATGTAAACTAAAGTCCCCATGTTGTGTAGGTACATGCTGGTCTGTTAGCTACTAATACCACAGTCATAACTTTGTTTCCTATTACTGGGTAACTAACATTTTTCCTTTTCACCAGGAAACCCCTCTCCTGAACCAACAATGGTACGCAATAGGGAGTATTTATGGAAGTTTTGGAGTTGGGAAAGGTGGGAAGGATATTTTGCCCCCTAAAGGACCCATGGTTGACTTTGTAATGTTTTGACCAAGTTGAAGTTTTATTCAGGTATACTTGGGAAACTGAATATTACAAGACTGCAATGATGACTGCAGACTGGTCTATTTTTTACAGATTACACTCTTTTATCACTGAGGAACATGGCAATGTGGTCATACAATCTGGCAACCTGTAGCTTTTTTTTTTAATAATTAGTGAAGCCAGTTAGAACAATTACACAAACCTGGTTAAGGCCTGGAGCGTAGAAGAGCATAAAAGAGGAAAAGCTGAGAGCTGAAAAGAGCAAAAACAAAGGGAGAGCTGGGGAAAAAATCACACAGGTGGAAAGTCTGTAGGGTGTGAGGAACGCAGACCGAAGAGGCTGAAAATGGTATATATTCATTTTTAAAGTATATAACTTTAAATGTGACAAGTGAAGAAAGACCAGCGCTTAATCTGTATCACAGCAGCACCAGCCTATGTGTTTCTCTGCAAAACACACATGAAAGACATACAATAAATACAAAACAAGGTGGTAGGTGCGCTATGTGACAAACACCAGTGAAATATAGGAAATCTGATAATTGCCTTATAGTAGGTCACTCTTATATGATGATGTACAATCAATATCTTAAAAAAGACAGAAAAAAAACACAAAGACCATAGTGTAATATAGTCTAGATATGGAGTAATCTGTGCAGGTAAATAGTTCACTCACAAACAAAAGAAGGAGAAAATCTTATCTGTAGTTTCTTGTGTGGTCCTCTTGCTCCTCATCCAGTGGATGTATGATGTAGAAATAGATGAAGAGAACCGTAAATATGTGGTAAAATACAAGATTTTAATAAAGCAATAAGGTAGCTTACATCTAAAAATGGAGATATCACAGGCGATGGTCCACAGAACAGGTTCCACGCCAATAGTAAAATCCAAGTGGAGGCAATATTCCAGAGAACAGGATAAAAAAAACCTCTTGATAGGGATCACCGCCTCCTGAAGCCGGGCCTTGATTTATAATAATGTTACAACTGACCTACTATAAGGCAATTATCAGATTTCCTATATTTCACTGGTGTTTGTCACATAGCGCACCTACCACTTTGTTTTTTATTTATTATATAACTTTAAATGTTACGTTAAATACATGAATTCGCAATGTTGGCATTATGGATTTCCTCTAAATGTTCATGACTGATTTCTCTGTTGTGGATCATAATGTTCTTTTAAGGGGTTAGCAACACCTCCGTTCTAACCACTTCTGGTATAGTGGGAAAGGTTAACTAATTCAGCAATCATTAACATAAGAAGTTTGTCATTCCAGACTGATATGGTTTAAACATTGGTTTAAAATACTCAACCAGCTCCCAGTAATAGAAAGCTCCCTTTCAAGTTACAAACCATAGAAAAGATCCCCGCCCCAGCATTTAAATATTACCAACAGAAATGTTGAGCTTTGAACTTCTCTAATATTGCAATGAGCTAGCCATGACTCAATCTTTACTTAATATGACTTGTGGATTATTAGTAATCGAGAGCATAATAAACTGCAGAAACAGATCATCTGAGCTTGTGTTCCATCATACTGACATTTCCTCGTAGGCCAGGGATTTATTGCTGATAAAGCGTGGGTGTAATAATCCGTGAGACTGACATGTTTTTTAATGCATTAAATAGGGATAGCCTTAAAGTCCGACTTCCTTAATCATTGAAAGGATTTTAATCCAAAATGACTTTTTATGTGGTTTCAATTTTTTTTTTTAGATTATTATTATTGCTCTTGTCCAAACTTCCAACAGAACTGTATAGCCTGAAACCAAAATTGGATGTATATTACCGTAGAAACATAGAATGTGTCTGCAGAGCAGAAACATAGAATGCGTCTGCAGAGCAGAACCATTCAGCCCATCTAGACTGGCTAGTTTTCTAAATACTTTCATTAGTCCCTGTCCTTATCTTTATAACCAGGATAGCCTTGTACCTATCCCACATAAACTTAAACTCCTTCACTATGTTAACCTCTACCACTTCCTCTGGAAGGCTATTCCATGCATCCACTATCTTCCTTATATTTCCTTATATTACTTTTAAACCTTTGCCCCTCCAAGTTAAGACTCTCATCTTGTGGTATATTTTGATCTTCTCCTTTACTGTGTTGATTCCCTTTATGTACTTAAATGTTTTCATTTCTAATTCTTCCTCCAAGCTATATATGTTAAGATCTTTTATCCTTTCCTGGTAAGTTTTATCCTGCAATCCATGAACCAGTTTAGTAGGCCTTCTCTGAAGTCCAATACTGTGTGTGTGTACAATGACATGATCACTTCTGTCTTTCCTACTGCTAATACCACTCCATATAAAACCAAATATTCTGCTATCATTTCTTGTTGCTCTATTACATTCCTCAGATATTGTGGTTAGGACTGTATCGCATATTATATACTGCGTGATTGGGTTTTTACTCCCAATGTACGTTATCCTGCACTTTTCCATATTAAATGTCAGTTGCCACAGCTCTGCCCATTTTGATAGTTTACTTATATAATTTGCCAATTGACCTGTCCCTCCAGGAATATCAACCCCATTGCAAATAATTGTATTCTCCGCAAAAAGACACACATTATCAACAAGACCTTCTGCAATATAACAAACAAAAATATTAAAGAGAATGGGTCCAAGTACAGATGTCTAAGGTCCCCACTGGTATCAAGACCTTGCTTTCATTATACTTCATGTCACTCAGCCATTGTCTAATCCATACAACAGTATTAGAAACCAAAGTCAGGAATTGCAATTTATTGATGCGCAACTGCGTCAAAAGCCTTACTGAAATGTAGGTAAGCAATATCTACTGCACCACCTTGATCTAGATTAGTTTGGCATGATCTCCCTGGAGTAATCCCATGTTGTCTCTGATCTAGAGATCCATGTGATTTTAGATAATCAGCAATCCTATCATTTGACATGGTTTCCATTAATTTCACCAATACTAATATAAGACTTACTGGCCTATAGTTCCCCGACTCCTCCCTGCTACCTTTCTTGTGAATGGGCCCAACATTCTCTAATTTCCAGTATTTTGGGACTGCTCCCGTTAACAAAGATTGGTTAAATAAACCAACCGGTTTTGCTAGTACAACATTAAATTATTTTAACGTTGGCTGTATACCAACAGGCTGCATCAACTTATTTGTCTTTGGTTTAGACAGCGGAAGTAGAACCTCTTCCTCTTTCCTTCATTCTCATCTGTAAAAACCAAACAAAAATATTAATTGAGGCAGTCTTTTGTTTTCTAAACTAACTAATCCTTATTTTACTTTCTTTTTCTCATCTATGAAATTATGTAAAAAAAAAAACCCACGCAACGTCATAGTAACTTTGAAATCACTTTCTGAAAAACTAGCTATCTTACGTGCAGCGCAAAAGCTCCAAAAGATTTGGCCCTTCCACCGCTTGATGCCCCTGCCGCGGATCTGTGATATTTGTTCCAGTAGAATCGGCTTACAACAGGTTTTCTTTCCATGGGACTATTATTGTTCGGACAGGACATTTTTATTCATATGGACTTATTCTGGCCATGTTCTAACCCTCCCCCCCCCTCCCCTCAGGGCATGCCGTCCTCGTTTTGAGGAAGAGGTGATCTTTTTTCTCGGTTCACCTTCTCCTGGTACCGAGACCCATGTGTTTTTTGTGTAGCTCCCGCTCGATTCTGCCGGAGCCATCTCTTGGAGCACCCTTCCTTTTCTGCCTTTTCCTATTAGTTCCCTTCTTTTCTTTCCCTGTTTCACGTTCTTTATATATAATACTTCTATTTTAAATTGATAATATTGTATATTTAGTATTTGCTATATATTTTGTGTATCTCTCTATAACCCTTTATAATGTGATGTCTATAATTTAAGCCTCACGCTGGCTTTCCTATTACTTGAATTATTGAATACCTTATTTGTTTTATTTCAGTGTTCCCTTGTCGGACACGTTTTAGCATTGTTTTTTCTGTCAGTGTGTTCTGAAGGTTATTTTTAGATAATTGATTTCATGATGCCGAGATCCCTCTTATACTGCAGATTATTTTTAGTTCGAGAGATATGCACTAGCATGGATGATATGTTTTACGTATGTTTATCATAGCTCTATTACTTAATTTTCGAGGTGCTATCCCTTATGATACAGCCAACTCTATGGTTTTACCTTGGTTTCTATACTGTATAAAAATGAAAATGTTTTCGTACTTGGTATCATCAGCACAACCTCTTCTATCTCGGTATGTTGATATAAGATGGATAATGTACAAGTTGTGTATTCCTTTTTATATGTGACACAATAAAAAAACTTTAATTAAAAAAAATGTTATCCCCTTTTTTACTGACAGGCTATTTTCTCTGCATGGGCTTTGGAAGCTCTTATAACCATCTTCCTCATTCTGTTTATATTTTATAATTACCGTATTTGCTCGATTATAAGACGACCATGATTATAAGACGACCCCCCAAAATTTGTACATTCCTTTAGGAAAAAACTAAAAGCCTGATTGTAAGACTACCCTATAGGAAAAAAGTTTAACTTTTATATATGTAAATTGCTTTTTAATATTTAATAAAAAATGTATATTATACAAATGCATTTCTTGTTTTTATTTCCTTTTATGTGCCAATGCGGCCTCCCCCCCCCCCCCCCCCAGCGTTGTCTCTCCCCCCAAAACTTCTCTCTCTTCCCCCTTCCCCTTGTCTCTATCTATCCCCCCTCCCCTTTTCTCTCTGTCCCCCTCCCTCCCTTGTCTGTCTGTCTCCCCCCTCCCTCCCTTGTCTGTCTGTCTCCCCCCTCCCTCCCTTGTCTGTCTGTCTCCCCCCTCCCTCCCCTTGTCTGTCTGTGTAGCCCCCCTCCCTCCCCTTGTCTGTCTGTGTCCTCCCCCCTCCCTTTGTCTCTCTACCCCCCCTCCCCTTTTCTCTCTCCCCCCACCCCCGCCCCTTGTCTGTCTGTGTCCTCCCCCCTCCCCCTCACCTGGTTTCGTTCCCTGGTGGCTAGTGGGGGCAGCCGGGGGATGTCTGCACGATACGTGCAGACATCCTCCATGCTGCCCGACACGGCAGTCTATTATGACGGACAGCTGGTCTGTCATAATAGACTGCCGTGTCGGGCAGCATGGAGGATGTCTGCACGTATCCCCCAGCTGCCCGATTCTCCCTGGTGGCTAGCAGGGCAGCAGAGGATGTCTAACAGCATCTACCCGGCTTCTTCATAGAAGCCCCGGCGGTCATGCCGGGCGGCAGCAGGGCAGTCTGGCTCATCGCGCAGACATCCCCTGCTGTTGGAGAGGGGGATCCAGGTCCCCTGCAGCTCTCAATTTGAGGTCAGATTATAAGACGACCTTGAATGTAAGACGAGGGGTATTTTTCAGAGTATTTGCTCTGAAAAAACCTTGTCTTATATTTGAGCAAATACGGTACTAAATGCATTTTTTTTTTTTTCTTTTACTATTTTGGCTACTTCTGCAGAGTACCGCAGTGGTTTCTTCAATTTTATGTCTAACCCAAGTTTTCTAGTGCAACTTATGACTAATAATTACAAACTGGAAAAATATGACCAAATATTAAATACACAGAACAGTTAATTCAATGCACGGTTGTTCAACGATATCCCTGCAGTAGAAAGTTCTTTCAGTGTGTAGATAAGACCAATGTGTGCATGCATTGTGAAATCCTGTAGAATTCAGTTGCAAATCCTGAATAGTTGACATTTTCCAAGCTGATAATTATCAGAATTTTATCTTAAGATTATGAACAGAAGAATGAACTCTGCTCTGCTTAGGATTTATTAAACAAACTAGGTGCAGAACTACATTGACTACAGGTTGTTCAGTGCCATGTAGCTGGCTTAGTATCGGAGGAAATGTAGTGACTGCCAAAGCTATTGCAGTGATGGCTGGAAGGTAAACCGATTGAAGAAAGACAAGAAAGTATTGAGACTTTAATGATTCTGCTCCACCTCTCCCGTATTATCTTGTTCACTAAAACAAACCTATAATAGGAAAGGAAACATAGAAACATAGGAACATAGGAGTATGTGAAAATAAAATAAATTGTTCCAATATCAGAATCCTATTAATGTTTACCAGTTTGCAATATGCGTTAGAGTAATATTGTGCTGTGTGCAAGTTGTTAAAAAAAAAAGTGTTTAATTTCATTGCTGTCCCATTAATATTGGTGGGTTTCAAACATTAGAGATGCCAGACGCACATTTCACTCCTCGCTTAGTCAGGGACTTTACAGTTATATAGAAGTAGGAGAAATATGACGGGATGGTAGTTAGAGGAAAGTGTAGAATCTAAAAAGGTTTTCTTAGAAGAGGTATTTTTAAATGTTGACAGTATGATTCAAAAAGACAGAAGGGTTGATGAGGTGGTAGTTGGTGTAGGATAAGTAAACAAGGTCAGATAAGACTGGGTCAATTGTAGGTTGTGAAGAAGAAAGAAGAACCTCTACCTTAGTAACTATGGGTTGTCGCAGAGAAGGCATTCAACAGGGTCAGGTGGAGTTAATGCAGGCAGCTTTGGTCGCATTTGGTATCACTGGGGCGATGCTTAGGGCCTTAATGGCGCTTTACACTTCCCCGAGTGCTAGAGTAGTAGGCGGCGGAATGGTTTTAACTTCAAAACGGCACTAGACAGGCATGTCCCTTGTCTCCTGTCTTGTATGCCCTGTCACTAGAAACTTTCACGAGAGATGTAAGAGAGAATCAGGGCATAGTAGGATTAAAGATTAGAGAAGAAGTCAAAATAGCATTAAATGCAGATGACGTGGTAGTATCAATGACAAATCCGGCCCAGTCCATGGAGTACTTTATGGTAGAGGTAGAAAGATATGCCAAGGTCTCTAACTGCAAGTTGAATCTAAAAAAAGACCATAGCCCATTTAGTAGCGTACCCAAAAACATAAGCAAATTCAGGATAAATTTCAGCTGGGTATGCTCGAGGGAGTATATGAATACCTGGACATCAAGATCCCTAAGAGGATTGATGACCTAATGGAAACAAACTTTTTAAACCTCTTAACCAAAACCAACAAAAATCGAAAAGAATGGAAACAGGTGGAATTATCATGGTTAGGGCGAATGAATGTACTTAGGTCATATGTGATGCCCAGGTGGACATACCTCTTCCGTATGATACCATTAAAAATACCCACCAGCTGGCTAGATTTATTGCAGAGAAGTTTTAGGAGTTTTGGATGGAAAGGGCGACCAAGGATAAATTCCTATACCCTGAGTACCAAATGGTCCTAGGGAGGTACTGGCTATCCGTTAGTGAAACAGCAATACGATGCAAGTATATTTGCACATATTTTAAAGACCCAGCAGACTTCTTCGCAAGAAGAAACATGGTATAAAATCGAAACAGCAGCATGTGGAGTTAGAAATCTAGACCCATTAATATGGCCAGTTGACACCCTCAAAATTTAAAGACCGTAATATGATATTGGAGCATTTATTATCGACATGGTTCCTACTTAAGGATAAAATGGGTATTAAGAATAAACTGCTGAGGCACATGAGTATCAATTTAATAGAACAAAATATAGAGAATTTGTCTTTAATGGAATGGAAACATTTAGGATTAACAACTATTGAGCAATTGATATAGTATAGTGGTAGATGCAATAAAGCCATTCCAGGATATTGTCCAACTATATAATTTACCAGCTTCAAATGTTTTTAGATACCCTAGTCAAAAACTGTATAGAAAAGCATTGCGAATGTAATCGAATGTAATAGTATCAAATGAAAGCCCTATCCGTACTTTAAAACATGATATATAACTTGTGTGGGTGGACTGAACACACAGAAAGAAATTTACAGTTCAGTAAACGTATGACAAAAATAATGGAATTCTGGTCTTCAATGCAGCAGAGCACTCGGTCACTTAGGGGTTAAGGTAGATATCCCAAGCATCCGAAAATGGGGGAAAAAACTAAAAATTACCATAATACCCATGGAATGGGGCTACACGTTACAAAAGATAAATAAATGGGTCCATGATCTCTCCCTACTAGAGACCAAATATAAAGTAATGAATAAATGGTACCTGACTCCCACAAGATTAGCGGCTATATACAAGTCAACTATGAAGACCTGTTGGAGATGCGAGGTAGCAGATGGGACCTACAAACATATATGGTGGCACTGCAGAAAAGTAAATAAACTTTGGCATACTGCCTTCGATTTTTTGAAGGGGGCAGATGTCATAGGTTTACCAGAGTGCCGGCAGAGGCATTACTACACCTGAACTGGCCATCCTTAAATACACATCAGACAGTACTCACAATACATACCGTATTTGCTCGAATATAAGACGAGGTCTTATATTCAAGGTAGTCTTATAATCTGACCTCAAATCGAGGTCAAATCGCCCGGCACGACCGCCGGTCCTTCTATGATGAAGCCGGGTCCTTCTGGCTACATTCCTGGCGGGTAAAAGAGTGATAGCCAAGGAGTGGAAACAAACAAACAAACAACCGTTCGAGTGGAATCAAGTGAAAGCCCAGTTAGGTTTCCAACTCCGAATGGAAAAAGGAATAAACTGGGGGATAAAAAATTCAACTAAACAAAACGAAGTATGGGAATATTGTATAGGGAAGATAGATCTGAATCCTAAGAGAGTTAAGAAGATATCCGAATTGGGTGAAAGAGTATTAGATATAAGGATCTGTGCCTTGATACCACTCCGATACGGGGTCTCCTGAATTTCCATCAACTATGTGTACTTGCAGAGGGATAGAAGGAGGAGTAAGAAATATTTGGTCTCTTCTCTTTATCCTCTCTGCACGTATGTGTCTATGTTTGTATATATTAGGGAGTATGTAGCTATTAGAGAAAGAAAATGTGAATAACGAAGAATTAGGGGAAAAGAAATGGGAAAGAGCAAGAGAGGGGGAGGAGAAAGGTAAAATAAGTAGTAATATGTTTTTTTACAATTGCAATCTACATTAAAACTGAACTTTAAAACTTTTTTATGAGATCATGTTGAATATTTCGGGAGAGAGAGACGGAAGCCTTATTATTATGATATTCACTTTAAATATGCAGTCAAAGCAAGGCTATGCCCTCTCTCTGCATAGATCCTGGAACCTTCTTAGGAACTTTCCCCAACTAATGAGGCATATCTGTTCTTATTTTCATGTGTTTTTGTATTTGTATTGTATGCTACATTACTGTTTGTATGGTCTTTTCAACTATGATAAAAATAAATAAATGTAAAAAAAAAAGTAACTATGAGTTGAGCTGGCGGGAAAGAGGTGCGTGGTATTATCAGGGCCGGCCTTAGACGTTTAGGCGCCCTGTGCGAGTCACAACCATGGTGTCGTCCCACCCTTCCGTGGTACAGCATAATGCCCATCATTACAGACTTAGCCAGACATGGAGCATAATTATCTAGTGAACAAGACAAATACTGTAGAGTGCTACAGTGAATCTCCAATACATTTTGCTGCAATGGACTACACTACCTATAATGCTCAGCCAGCATCATCAAAGACTTGGTTGGCAGGGCATAATGGATTCTGCAGTCAATAGCAGATAAACACTGAGACTACAAGTCCCATGATGCTCAACTAGGCAAATCTCCCATTATGCCCGCTGAGCATCATGGTAAGTGTGCTCAAGTAGCAGGAAGGTATTTAAAATACTTTTTAATTAAAAATCCATAATCTTCCCTGATCATTGTGTGTGTCTAATATGTGTATTAGACACACACACACACACACATACGTGTATGTATACAATTTTAGTGCTGTGAGGCTCTGTGGCAGACTCATAGCACTAACGTATGAAGAATTTGTTATGTGAAATCTATTGTTCCTGACAGAATTTTTCTTTTATATATTAACCTATATGTTTCCAAATGCTGCAAAGTGACCCTTGCAAGGTTTTAATAAGAAGGAATTACCTTTTCTTTTTTGTCTCTGAGTGCTCCCAGCATTTTTTTTGCATAACCATTTAGTTTGCCCTGTTGGGAACCAGGGTGCATTGTGGGTAGCAGCTGAGACACTGTTCTGTCTGATTTTTGTGCATGATAGTGTGCCTTTGTTTGAGAGAATAAGGAGCTTAAACTTGTATGGGTTTTTATGAGGTTTTTCTAAACTGTGCACAAGTAAACACCCTGTAGGACATGGCTAAATTGACGGATTAGAGCCCCGAAAAACAGGACTGTGCCAGCAGAACTGAAATAGGTATTGAGATGCATGCAACAAAAATGGCTAAAAGCTACTGGAAAGTTCAACTTCTATATTAAACAGATGCATTCTATCATAGAATGTCATTGGTTGATAGCTTGCCTTAGGTCTCCAGAAAAAATATCACCATATTTAGTCAGCATTGGCTGGATGAGTGTGATTTGAGTTGTATTCCATATTAGATGGTGTGCTTTGACTGTGGGCATTCTGTGATTCATTCACACCATTATTAACCCAGAGTTGGAGAATTGTTCCAACTCTGTTACTTTGGCCTTAAGTTTGAAATTTCTTTCTCAATTCTCTGCAATAATCTCTTTTGAATAAAGCCCTATGTAAAATTTTGAAGCACAAATTGTGTATTTCTCCAGTCATTACATTGCCCTTTTTTATATAACCCAGATATTCGTTGTTGCGGTTATTGCAAATACGCCGCAATGTTATGCAATGAGGTTATTAGCTTTCTTTTTTTTCCAACAAGGTGATTTAACTACTGATTTAGTGAGAAGAATGATGCTATTGTGCCTGAGTAGTTCATTTATCAACTCTGCTTATGACCTGGAGCAATAGCCAGATAATGTTCCTGACCCTGAGGCCTCAAAATAATGATTGTAGCCTCTGTGGGACAGAAGCTCATTGTCCCAATGCATTCTTTGTATTTTGAGATACACAGGAAATGGATGGTGTTCTGGAGCTACACAATTAAAAAAGCCATTCTACATATCAGAATAATAAAACAATAATTGGATACCAATATATAAGCCCAAAATAGAGACATGCACTAATAGGGCTTGTACATCAGCAATGTCAAAACGTATTAACAGTAACACAAGTCCCCGAGACACAGGACAATGATGGACTTTATGAAACCCTACAATAAATTTTGACTATTGTGGGTGTATAACGAGCCCCATGAGTGCTTATCTCTATTCTTATATTTATAAGATGAGTGCACATTTTTTGGACGACTTATATATACAATACCTTTTCAAAAGTTTGGGGTCACTTAGAAATGTCCTTGTTTTACATGAAAACATTCTCATATGGGTTGCAAAAAGAATAGGAAAGGCAGTCGAGACATTGACAAGGTTAAAAATAAAGGAATGTTATGGGTAAATTAATAACTGAACATTGTATAAGCAGGTGCTGACAATATTATAGAGGGTTCATTTTTAATTATTTATATGCACACATGATATCATAATTTAGTGCAGCGCACACAAAGGATCGATACAATCCTCATAATTGTCACACAGTGTACATAGAAACCAAGGAAATAGTGTAGCACCCATCTAATGTGATAAGGATAACAAATGTATACTTCCAAACAATGTTTACTGTATAAATCAGTATCTGAAAAAGGAAAAAAAGGAGAAGTAATAGACACCTAAAGTGTTGTAATTTCAAATTTCATATATAGCACAAAAAGTGGAATGATAACCTCTTGCATCACAGGGAGCAATCCCTGCGTTGGGTGCACAAACATCGATAACCACTGTGCCATTTTAGAATGTAAATATCTTTATTGCCAGGTTTATAGCTCAAATCACAATATTGACCACAATGTAAAAACACTATGGTTGGCTTACTAGAAGTGCAAATTGCAGGAGTATATTGGCCGGATCTGTTGGCTGCGACTCCTCTCAACATCTGCACGCACTATGTGTTTCATTTGAGAGCTTTCTTCAAGGTAGACAAGAGGCAGACTACTTTCTCTGAAGTAGTTTTCCTTTTAAGAAAGAACAGCTAAGAAAGGTAGATTCCCCAGTAAAAATGTCACGAGCAGGGTCCAGGTGGCATCGGACCCTGAGTGCCCAAATTCAGGTGTTACGGTGCCGATATGGAGTCATAGGGCTTGGTGCAGGGTAACCGCACTCCCCCAAAAGCTTGAGGTCACAGGTTTGTTACCACATTCTAGGGCCCTGTGGTAGCACTAAAGATACCCTGAATGAGATGTAACCTTGATAGAATAGCGGGAGTATGGTGTGTAAAAGTTGCCAATGCTCTGCTGATTCCATAGCTGAAGAGTTCAAAACCTCCACTGGCATTAATATCAGTACAAACACTGTGTGGCTGAGCTTCCTGGAATGGGTTTCTATGGCCGAGAAGCTGTATGCAAGTCTCACATCACCAAGTACAGATCAAGTGGCTTAAAGCATGCTGCAACTGGACTCTGGAAACTGTCCAGGAGTATATATCATGGTAGTGTGTGAGATGTAGACGTGTATATACTGGGAGCATATATTGCCCTGCGCTTGGGGTATATATTAGGGGATGTGTGAGATTTAACTTGCTGGGTGGATATATTGACTTACCCCACCGCCTAGGACCTATATCAGCACTTAGATTGCACTCACAGGAGTCTACCCACCACCCTGGACTTACCCCAGTACTCAGTTTGCCCTCACTGGTCTTACCCCACTCACAGAACTTACCCCATCACTTATATTGCACTCATAGGACTTGCCCCAGTACACAGGACTTACCCCAGCATTTAGAGTGCACTCACAGGACAGAGATTGCAAGCAAGGTCTTCTCGTCCAACATCAGTGCTTGAACTCACAAATGCTCTACTTGATGAATGGTCAAAAATTCCCACACTCCAAAATCTTTTGGAAAGCCCTCCCAGAATATTGTATGATGTTAAAAATGCAAAGGGGTAAACAACTACAAATGAATGTCTATGTATTTAGAATGCAATGTCATAAAAGTTCCTGTTGGTGTAAAAGTCAGGTGTCCCAATACATTTGTCCATATTAATGTATTTCCAGATCATAATGTCATAAACTCACAAGGAGAACAATAGCTTTAAACATTACACTATATACCAATGCAACCTGAGACCAAAAAAATTACATAATAAAGAATAATTGGTGAAGGGAAAAAAAGAGCTCCATTTTATTCAAATAACCGATCTGAAAACTATTACACACGTTGCAGGTTTTGAATAGAGGTAACTGGAATAATGTAAAATAACATAATATAAAGACTTTTAACTACCAACTTCGCATTATATTACTGTGATGTCTATACTTACTCAAATTTATGTGTTGCTATGAAGAACTGCTAGAACACTAACAGCCTGAAGGTCATTAAATGAGAGGATTTTATTTCCTGATAATATGTCTGACAGCGTTACAATGCCGGCCAGGGTCCACTGAGTCGTATAGAGATCTTCGATCTCAGATGCTAAGAGTTCAAATGGGACAATTGGTGCTAGGGCATCTATGATGGTCATTTTCCTTTTAAATTTCTTAATAGTGAACACACAGTCCTGGATTATTGGGTTTTGTGAATGATATTTTTTTTGGATTCTATTTGTGTTCCAAAAAATAGTGGTTGGATAAAGAGGAGAGAGTTCTGCCAACTCTAACGTATACCAGTCTAAAACATGAGTTCTTTGGTTATTCCATTCAAGAGCGTGATTCACCATACTTGCTTCATGCAATTTAGATATGTCTGGAAATGATGTGCCACCTTCTTGTGGGCTTTGCTTCAGTAATCTCTGTGCTATTCTTGGTTTGGAACCTTGCCAGATGAAGTCCACAAATAGTCTTTGAAATTGAATAAGAACATCAGAGTTGACCCTGAGCGGCATTGTCCTAAAAAGAAATAGAAGCTTTGGGATGGTATAGGCGTTAATAACATCGATTCTGCCAAGCCAGGAAACTTCTAGGCCCCTCCAGGCCAGTAGCTTTGCCCTTAGCTCTTTCAACATATCCGTGTACATTAGCCTTTTTGATTTCTGAATGTCAAACCCCAGCTTCAAACCTATACACTCCAGTACTTCAGATTTCCAATCAAAGGGATATAAATCTCGAAGTTTAATTTTATTTTCTGGGGATATATTAATTACAATTATTTGAGTTTTTTTAAAGTTTATTTTATAGTTTGATATGCTCGAATATACCTCTATTGTTTTCAAAAGTTCCGGGATTGATCGATCTGGCTTTGATAGGGACAGCATCACATCGTCTGCATATAATGTTAATTTGTATTCTTTGTTATTCAATGTGATTCCATGGATTTCTGAGTTGTTTCTAATCATAATGGCCAATGGCTCAAGTGAAAGAAGGTAAAGTAACGGTGCCAACGGGCATCCCTGTCTGGTTCCATTGGCAATGGGGAACTGATCGGATTGAAAAAGTGGACCTCTTACTGTAGCACTTGGAACTGTGTAGAGAGACATTACATTTGCCAGAAAGGGGCCCGTGATACCGAAGCTTACTAATACCTCTTCGAGAAAGTGCCAATCAACCCTATCAAATGCTTTTTCAGCATCGATGGATAATAGGGCGGCTGGAATTCGCTTGATCTTTACTTTGTGTATCAGATTTAAAAGCTTCCGGACATTATCAGAGGGGCATCTGTCCCGTACAAAGCCAGATTGATCTCGATGGATAAGTTGTGGTATAATAATTTTTAGTCTCTCTGACAATATTTTTGAAAAAATCTTAATATCCAAATTAATCAGAGATATTGGCCTATAACTGGATGTGTATGCTGGGTCTTTACCCGGTTTGGGAATTGGAGTAATTGTGGCTAGGAGCATCTCTTTTGGGATGGAATCTCCCCTTGCAAACCCACAAAAACATTTTAGAAGAATTGGTGAAATAATTGTGTGCAGGTTTGTAAAAAAGGGGGCTGAGAATCCATCGGGGCCCGGGGCTTTCCCAGGTTTTAAATTGGAAATAGCTAGCTCTACTTCACCTAAGGTAATAGGGCGATTTAGTGTGTCCAAGTTGTCATTGGAGAGCCTCGGAATTTTAATGTCTTTTAGGAATCCTTTGAGTTCTTGTAAGGATTTTTTATTCTTTGGGAGGTTATATAATGAAGTATAATAATCTTTGAAGGCCTGTGCTATAGAGTTTGGTGATAAAAGAGTTTGATTTCCCACTATAATTTTATTAATTATTTTCTTACTTTGGTTATGTTTTAATTTGTTGGTTAGTAATTTCCCTGTTCTGTTTGCCCCGTAGTACCACTTTTGTTTTAGGCGTGTAATTGCTCTGTTTACCTTATCAATAGTTTTGATCTTAATTTGTTCCTTAATCCAGGCCAATTCTAGAGTTATATTATGGTCCGGCTTCTTCTTATTTATTATCTCTAGTTTAGCCATAGCTATGTGTAGATCTAAGAGCGGTTTGCCAAGACTTTTCTTATAAACTGAACCCATTTTTATTATAACCCCCCTCATATATGATTTAAAAGCACACCAGAGTGTGCTGTTCGAGACTTCCTCATTATCGTTTATTTCAAGAAATTTCCTCGCTTCCTCTTCCAAAGCTTCTTTACGTTCAGGATTGTTAATCAGATTTTCATTAAGTCTCCAGTTAGTTCTTGACTTGTACTTTAAATTATTTTTAATTTCTAGAAATACTGGGGCATGGTCAGACCATGTGATTGGACCTATTCGAATCTTTTTCACAGAGTTCATACTTACACAGTTTGTTAAAAAATAGTCTATTCTCGTGTATGATTGGTGTACCTGTGAGAAATAAGTATAATCTCTTTCCCTTGGATATAGAGTACGCCATATATCAAAGATTGTATTTTTTTGAAAGAATCTGAATAGTTGTGATGTTCTATTTGGTGAAGTATTATTTAGAGGAACTCTTCCGCTCCTATCCAGGTTTGGGTCTGAGATACAGTTTAAATCACCCCCAATTATTAAGAGACCTGTCGTAAAGGTTTCAATTTTATCAAAAACCTCCTTTAAGAATTTTATGGGGGACTGATTCGGGGCATAGATGTTTACCAATGTGTATGGTGTGTCGTTGATTTTAGCCAGTATGATCATATACCGTCCGTTTGTATCTAAAATCTGGTGTATCAGTTCAAATTTAATGTTCGAGCTTATCATAATAGCTGTTCCCCCTCTTTTTTTCCCATCCAAGGAATTGGTTGAGAAGACTGTGGGGTATTTAGAATACCTCCAGAGTTTCTCTGGGTGTTCTGTCCAGTGTGTTTCTTGAACTAAGATTATGTCGACTTTATTATTTACGAGTAAGTCATACAAACAGCCCCTCTTTTGAGGAGAATTAAGGCCCCGGACATTCAAGGTGGCAATCACCAGCGACATCTTTATGATGTTATGCTGTTCCCCCATCCCGCTCCCCGACCGCCGTCTCCACCTTCAGGCATTCTCCATTCATACTTCACATGCATACAACCCAGAGACCCATTCAACAAAGAAATTACCTTATCAATAAGTCTAGTCCTGCTGCCGCCGCAGGATTAAAGCCCCAAGAGGTATGGACCTCGCGACCGCCTGGAGTACCAGAACTAATATGTTATATGTTGTCATCATCATCAGGGGAGGGGAGAGGAAAGAGGCAGAGAGAGGGACGGAGAATCCGAAATGGGGACAAACGTGTATCATACACTTCTATCGTGCACATATTTATCATCTATATCCATTAGGTCTTCTGTGCTTAATGTATCCTTCATGAAGTCATCTCTGTTGACAGTATTGAAAATAATAGAATATCGACTGCCTCAGGGGAAGGGGTCCTTCTAGGTTTGGCCAATATTTATGTTTCCCTAAAGACTGCTGCCTATATTTGGACAGGCACTACCAGGATGTCATAATGGGGAAGATAACAGTACTAATGTCTATATATTTCAGAGAAAATATAAAAGGTGCCTTTGTGCTAAAGTGCTATTCATGTACCCACTAAGTGAGTGAATTTAAGAAAAAGAGAGAAAGAAACACTTACAGGATGTGTCTGATAAACACTCAAATTGGACAGTCCTTATATATATATATATATATATATATATATATATATATATATATATATATATATATATATATATATATATATATATACATACATACACAATTCATTTTTAATTGAAACAATTGTCTTGCATATGATAAATGCACTGAAACTGTAGAGTTATACAGCAGCCTGCATAGTATGTGGACTAGGCTCCTACTTCAGTTATGGCTGTGAAGCATATTACGCTTTCCAATGCATTAAAGTTAAAACTGATATAGAAACGATGAAACTGTTTCATATAATGTAGCAGTGACGTATTTTTAGAGTGCATAATAACAACCTTTATAGTCAGAGAGAAAAGGAAAAGAAGGATATCTGTTCAGCATGAGACAATGAGGGCTTGTCTGTCAATAGACACGTAATCTTCAAGTGGAATCCCATCTTTCAACCCTGCATCATCAGCACATTATACAGACTCGATATGCCATGCATATTTCCCATCAAGTCTTCATGACATCTCTCAGATATAATACCCTTTAACTCTGTCAGTACCTTTTTAGTGATCATTCCTCCCTTACTGAAGAGAAGAAATTACCATTTCCTCTATGTACAATAATTTAGTTATATATACTTACTGTATAGATATATTAGCACGCTATATATAACATACACAATGCTAAGTAGCACTTCTTTCCAACTTTATGTTCTTTTCACCATTTAGGGGCATGCAGGTGATTATGAAGTTGGAACATTTTTGCGAAGCATTATGGAGCATTTCTTCTAATTATTTTCATAAGGGAGCCAGAGAAGGATCTAAAACATTGATACATTATTTATGCATAAGTTTTTCATTGGAATATATGACAGAATACTGCCAGCATATGGCACCAGGCCAAGGGCATGACATTAAAGTAAGAAGTACAAGGTCTTGTTACACGAGGACTATACCAAAACACTTACTACCTGGATCAACTCACTCTGTAAATACATCTCTATTACAAGGTATCAATGTGACTGTCATTTGAAATCTTTCAGCTAAGGATATTGCTGCTTTTAACGTGGACCTTTTACAATGACATTACGTTTTGTAAAATCTGAACTTTTAGAGGCAGTTACAGCGCTAGAATAGGTAGCAGCCAATCAGAAACAGAGATTTCCCTTAAAGCTCTTGCTAGCTTTGTATCCTTGGAAATGTAGTTTGCAACAACAAAGATTAGTCATCATTTCCCTTTGTGAGGCTTCCTGGCCTGCATCTCACCCATAGAATTACAAATTTGGAATATATTTTAAAAAAATGTTTTTTTGTTCTATTTCCTAGTTGCTTGTATAAGTGAAATAAGATGGTGCACGATTTCAAACCCAGAGGACAATAAATGCAATGAAATGAAATCTTTTTTTACACAAGCTCAGATACGTCCCCCTTTGTCATGTGTGAGCGGGAAATCCGAATTAGAATGTATTCAAATGGTGAAGGTAAGACTTGTTTTTTCTTGTCACAAAGTAAGAAAACTGCACAGAGTTGAATAATACCATGCATCGCACCAACATGTTCTTTGGACCTTCACAGACCTTTCCACAGACATTTGACAATTAGGCAGTAAAAGTCTGTAACTGGCTTTTTTTAAGCATCGACTCCTATTTTACTTGAGAAAATCAGAGCTCTGAGTTTCGGACCCAATTGGATCACTTTGGTGATCTGAATAGCACTTAAATTCGGGCTACTCAGAAACCACTGAAGTGATCTTGAGTGAGCGAATGTGTTCAATTTTCATGCTGACATTTCGAAAAGATGAACTCCTCTGGAGTTTAGCTGCTAAAATGGTAGCCTCGGTCCTCCTCATACGTCTACATGTAGAACTTTTGACTTTATTAAAAAATAGCTGAAGTTTGCCAAAATGGGCTGGAATTAAATAAAATTAAAATCTGCACACACACAAAAAAAAGAAACATAAATAAAATAAACATAAAATAATATAAAATTATTTTTTTATATTAATGTAAATATCCTATTATATTATTAATATATTATAATTGCAGATAAATAATTTTGATTTTTACATATTGTTTACTTTAATTATTCTACACTTTTGCATTCAATTCTCCAGCTAAAATCTGGAGAATGAAACTGCCCGAAATTCATCAATTTCCGCCGATTTAGAGCCAACTTCGAGGGTTTTGGTCCTCAGGGAATAAGCAAAATCCATAGTATTTAGCCGTCCAAACCTCTGAAACCACTGTGGCAGAAAGCCGGCCCAAAATTGTCATGCTGAAATCGGCCTTCATTGGTAGCCAAACTACAGATTGCTTTGCAATTTCTCCACAATTTGGCTTTATGCCGTGATGTGGCCTGAACTCGGTGGGGCTTAAAAATAAAAATATTGAGTAGACCCTTTAATATTTCAACTTGGGTGTTTATTCAGCCCAATACACTATTTAGTGACTAAACTTCCAGATTAAAATTAATGCATGCTTAGAAATAGAACTATGCTAATGTATCTCAAATGAAATATTGACAGATAAGTCTAAACACATAAAATAATGACATCATTGGCATTTGGAGTTACCTGTGGGTGATGATAAAGCATCAATTATATTTAAACCCTTCAGGACAAGTGCTTTTTGGAATATTTTGTTAGGTGTGTGTTATCTGTCATTTTTATTTCTCATTTAGTGTATTGATGCAAGCTTTTTTATTCTTTTATTAAGGATTTGTATGGCTTTCTTTCTAATGCCATAATTATCCTTATAAGTCAGATTTTAATATTACAGTTTTTTAAACTGGCCACACTCATTTTTAACATGCGTGATGTACCAGTACCATCACGTTTTCTTAAAAGATAATTGTCATGCCATAAGTGAATTCCTCTGAAATTAATGATTAAGCCTTAATATATAAGCTGTGCCATTTTTTACAAAACCAAACCTAATCAAAATGTTTAGTTATTTTACCTTTAAGCAACAACTGCTACAAATGTCATGGCTGCCATCTTGTCTCCTAGCTTGGGTTGGATCTCTGGCTCTCAACCCAAGCACCCTATAATCCTGTCTTCTCCCATATAGTGCCTCCCCCTCGCAAGATCGCTGTTAAAATAAGACTGCAATTTGTATAGCTTGTTTACTGGTAATCCACCTGTTTAGCCCCACCCATCACAAGATAGGTGTTCATACAAGACTTTTCCCATATGTACATATATAAACTTCTCTCAACGAGCATCAGCTTAATTTTTTAAGTCATTCCAGAGGAAAGGGGTATAAAACACATAGTATACATGGTATAGATTTAGTTACAATAATGCACAAAATCAGTGCACTCTTAAAAGGCCAGGATGCACAAAAGACCTTCATTTACCAAATCAAGATAAATGTTCTAAATTATATAGATGTTTCTCATTTGTTTTATATTTTTACATATACCAATATATAACTTGGTTTAATCTTGTGCTTTTCTGCTGTTAATTCATGTGCAGAATAATCAAGCCGATGCAGTGACACTCAAAGGTGATTTTATTTATCAAGCTGGAAAACAATATAATCTAAAGCCAGTGGTTGGAGAAGTGTATGATCAAGGTATGTACGGAAAGGTCATTAACATATATGCTAATCATCACAAATCTCCCATGACATGGAATGGATTTTTTTTTATTATTTAGGACTGGGTTGAGTTGAGAGTGATGTGAGTTTATATACAGCTGGTGAGACATAGGACGATCACATCTTATTTTGCAATGTATGACTCGAGTTTAGCATGGAAACCAAACTGGCATTTGCAGGTATAAGATTGGGCCGAATTAGGAGTTGAATGTAAAATGTAGGAATCACTCTCAATAGTCCATTCTGCCTAGTTAAGTCCCCACATACTTTATAGGCACTAGTGCACAGTGCTAGTTATATAATCACAAGTACTGATTATTTTTTTCACTCTTCCATAAGCATAGATCCGTAAAGGCTTAGCAACACTTCTCAATGCTTTGTGCTATAATAGAATGTTGTCTTAATTCACAGATGTGGGGACCTCGTATTATGCGGTGGCCATTGTCAAACAAGGTTCTAATCTCAACATAAATAATCTGAAAGGCACCAAATCATGTCACACAGGGATTCAGAGGACAGCAGGTTGGAATGTTCCCTTGGGCTATTTCATTGATAGTGGACGCATGTCTGTTATGGGATGCAATGTGCCACAAGGTAAGGAATAGAGCAGTATAATTTCACTACTTTAATGACAGCTCATTTAAACCCAGAGGCTATAATAAAAAATGTAGTGCTACAATTTTATATATAAGTAATATAATAGGAGTACATTATTCACACAGCACTCACTAGTTTACTTCCAGTTCTAATTCCCTGACCTGTCTCCTTGACCCATCATGAGCAATAGTACAATCAGAGGAAGAGTTGGCCTAATATTGCACCCCATCCCCAATACATGTGCACGCAAGTGAATGTGTGTTGCTTATTTATATTTGTAAAACCTGTGTCTGTGTAGCAGCAAAATAATAAGTTTTGGGTTCCTAAAAATGACATAAAACATGCAAACAAAACCCTTCCAAACAACATGTATTATGCTCCCCAGATTTAAGACAGTCAGATATTATTTCCTAGCAAATTGTAACTGGTAGAAGTATTCCAAACATACAGGACGCGTGTAAATTGGAAACACACAAAATGTTCATTAGAGTGATAATGGTCTCAAAAGAAGCGAAGTAAATTCATACTCACAATAATTTGAGCAATGACTTATTTTATTTATTATTTATTATTTTAGAAAGCATTTCAAAATCTTTACTGATCATTTTAAAATAGAGGTTTCTGACATCATGCATTTATATAAAGGAAATAAATAACACACAAATTGTGCAAATGTTACTTTAATATAACTATAGTTGAAACTTTTACATAAAAACTGGTTAGATGCATGGACACTGGTGTCCTTGTACAGACACATTGCTTATCTCTGAATGAATGTCTATTTTAATTATAATCAACTCAACATTAATAAAAAATACCCTATAAAATATATCAACAACACAAAATATGCCACGGTTGCTTAATTTCATTTTAAACATACCACTTCCAAGGTTAGAGATGGTAAAACATTCATAGCACAATATGACTTCATTTGTTGCTGCGCAATCAGAACCAGAGAGTTTCCACTACAATAGCCAATACCAAAGAGAGTTTCCACTACAATAACCAATGCCAAAGAGAGTTTCCACTACAATAACCAATACCATAGAGAGTTTCCACTACAATAACCAAAACCAAAGAGAGTTTCCACTACAATAGCCAATACCAAAGAGAGTTTCCACTTCAAAACCCAAAAAAAAGAGTTTCCACTACAATAGCCAATACCAAAGAGAGTTTCCACTACAATAACCAAAACCAAAGAGAGTTTTTACTATAATAACCAAAACCAAAGAGAGTTTCTACTACAATAACCAAAACCAAAGAGAGTTTCCACTACAATAACCAAAACCAGAGTTTCCACCACAATAGCCAATACCAAAGAGAGTTTACACTACAATAACCAAAACCAAAGAGAGTTTCCACTACAATAACCAATACCAAAGAGAGTTTCAACTACAATAACCAAAACCAAAGAGAGTTTCCACTACAATAACCAAAACCAAAGAGAGTTTCCACTACAATAACCAAAACCAAAGAGAGTTTCCACTACAATAACCAATACCAAAGAGAGTTTCAACTACAATAACCAAAACCAAAGAGAGTTTCCACGACAATAACCAATACCAAAGAGAGTTTCAACTACAATAACCAAAACCAAAGAGAGTTTCCACTACAATAACCAAAACCAAAGAGAGCTTCCACTACAATAACCAAAACCAAAGAGTTTCCACTACAATAGCCAATACCAAAGAGAGCATGTTACACTAGTTTAAAAAATGGGTAATATTAATAAATAGATAATCAAAGTGAAATAACTTTGAAGTTTATTTTTGAATATATTATATATAGTTTTCAGTGGAATATCCTGGCAAGCCTGGATTATCTATTATATGTAGAGTCTTCTGATGTTTTACATACATTAAGGTGAAATGTTTACTTGATGAAGCCATAACATTGGCTTCCACAACATCAATGGAGATATCAGGAAACGCACATCTCACCAGAAGTAAACTAAGGAATTTGCGGCTTGGAAACAATAAAGCCAATACATCACTGAGATTAACTCAACTTTCACCCTTCCAAGGTCAATAAAATGAGTACCACTAAATTGGTTAATAGTATGATCCTCAGGATGTTTAGTAACAGTAACCTCTTCATAAAACTGTTCACTAAACAGTAAACTAGAGAACTGACAAAATATTAGCAAAAACCAGGCATTAAGGTAGAAAACTTTTAATATCTGATTTTGTTTGTTAACCACCGGCCACTGTTTAACCCCTTCATGACGCATGGACTTAACAGACCCTGTGGGTCCCTGCAAAAAAAACGCGACACCTCTGGACGTCACGTGTGACATCACGGAGGCGTGCCCGAACGCGGAAGTTTGGGCACGGCGCGATTTGGAGAAATGTAGCCGGTGCTCGCTTTGAGCACCGGCTACATTTTCCCTGTCGGACTGAGGCCACTCAAAATGGCCTCAGATGACAGGTGGGATCCCGCTGTAAGTGCCTGCAGCGGGATCCGAAAACAGCTCATCGCGGGGAGCCGCGATGAGCTGTTTAGTATAGGACGTACTCTGCCGTCCTAACGACTTTAAGGCACTTAAAGTCAGGACGGCATAGTACGCCCTAACGTCACAAAGGGGTTAATGATCAGACCACTTAAAGGGACTGTAACCCAAACATTGTTTTTACCGTGTATGTAGAGAATAAAAAAAGATTAAAAATGATCTATTTATTGTTTTATCAAAACTGCAAAGAAATGCATAAAATATGATACTTATAAAAAAGTGTCTGTGGAGTCTCCTGCTTGTGACATTACTTGTAGTTTTATATGTAAATGCACTGGTGGGACATTTGTAGTTTACATATCAAGCCACAGTTGTCATAAACAGGAGACACCACAGACACATTTAAAACAAATTATTCTCCTAATGTCCATGTTTTCTTAAAATTCTGCTATACCTAAATAAGTAGATGCATTACATTTCTATAACTAGAGTTATTTTGGTATATATTTAGTCATTCACATCACCTCTTTATTTCTAGGAATGAGCAATTTCTTCTCCAAAAGTTGTGTACCCGGGGCTCGCAATACTACCTATTCTTCACTGTGTGAGCTGTGTAAGGGAGATGGGAATGGGAATGGTGTGTGTGAGCTGGGCAGCCAGGAGCAATATTATGACTACGGTGGGGCTTTCAGGTATGGACATACTAAAGGGGCCAGTGTTATAAATGTTTTATTGAAAAAAAGACCCTTTTGATCTCTATATGAAATCTATAATGCTATGCTCAGTGTCAATACAAAATTAAGGTTCATTTATTAAAATGTCTTTATTTTTTGACCATATGTTTATTTGTCTTGTATAATAATATATTTTTGCATGCTCAGTTATGCAAATGTTATGGATAATTTACAGTGTAGCAGTAGTGGAATACACCATGCTACACTAAATATTTAAAAAAATACATGAAATGGTCATTTAAGACTAGGAAAATAAATGTTTGTTGCACACCAGTGGATGTAGATTACCTTTTCCATAATGTGTGGTCTCTACAAGTGGTTGAGAATCATGGGAAATGGAGTCTTCAGCCATACAAACATTTAATGAAAATGTATCTCTATAGGTGTCTGGCAGAAGGGGCTGGAGAAGTGGCCTTTGTAAAGCATAGCACTGTATTTGAGAATTCGGATGGTAAGTATGATACCGTATTTCATTCAATGTAGAATATATATGAACATCTTTAGTTCCAAACATAAGTATTTTTCATCTAGGCACAATGCTTCATGTCATACAGTTATCATCTATTCACATGACATCACAAAACATGTGATGATTATTCTTTCTGTAATTAGCAATGACTGAGTATCTAACATTATTAGTAGTTTGGTAATGACAATTCTATTAAAATACTCAAACAGCTTAAACATCAACAATAATAGTTTCAAGGGATATGGATCCAACACTTAAGGAGCTATTTGCTTAAAGTGAGGTGTAGATGAGTGACAGATGGATTGAGGTGAGATGGGCATTTCATGTCACCACTTTATCTATACAATGTGAAGGGTTCTCCTGCTAGACAAACTCTCCAGGTTTGTCCCTGCACAATATATAGCTAAATCAATGAGAAAAATACTTTGAACATCTGTATTTCAGGAAGAAGTTCAGATCTGTGGGCAAAAGACATTATACCTGGAGACTATAAGCTGCTATGCCGGGATGGAACACAGGCAGAAGTCAATGAGTGGAGACAGTGTAACTTAGCCAGAGTTCCAGCTCGGGCTGTTGTGACCAGGCCTGATGTGGATAGTTCCATTATCTATACATTCCTCAATGAAGGACAGGTGAGTAACAAGGATATGTTGGGTCTTCATCTGATACAGGTTTAGTATCCCTTATCCGAAGATCCAAAATCCTAAAAAAAAATTTGGAATGTGGGTCAGTTCGGATAAGGGATGCTCAACTTACTGCCTGCCGGACATTTGAATCCAGTGCTCATGGGAAATGTAGTTTCCAAAGCACTGTGATGGGAGGGAGGGACTGCACCATGGAGCAGTAAATGCTGTAAATTATCTACATTACCTAAATACAATGTGAGCAAGTTGCTCACATTAAATACAGGTAATGTTGAACAGTTATAGGGCTGGTGGTGTCAAAATGATTTGTTAACCGTAAGTATCTGTTATCTGAAATGCTGTCGGCCCCCATGCATACGGATAAGGTATACTCAACCTGTATTGTTGTCATAGTTACTCTAATCACCAAGAGGACATCTGACTTGTTAGTGTTTTCTTTACATCCGACTTGTTTTCTTTTAGCCAACTAGTATGCATCCATCGGATAAGATCAACTATGCTTCTGTTCATTGGTTCTGTGGTATCTGGGACAAAGAGCTGTATATTATCTGCATAGCAATAGTGTCTTAGACGATGGTATGATTATGAGCTGATAGCCTTTAATATTTTTATTAGACTCATTTGAATTGTGTGTCCTATGCCATGTTCTCTCACATTTATTTCCTGATGATATTATCAATCCAGATAAACAGAGACTCCACATGGCAAACTCAAGGAGAATACAACATATGAAAACCCTCCATATGATATCGATGATAGTGACCGCCTGGGATCCCCTGAGATATGGCTTAAACAGCTCTCCACCACAGCAGATGTTTGAATTAAAAGGCCACAAATTTTATTGTTGAAAAAATATTAAACATCTATACCTAAACAATCCCACAGTGCTAATAGGTTAAACCGCGGGTAAGGCCACCACCTAACATGTTTCATACAACTGGTTTGCCTTAGCCCCAGGTTAACCTATGAGCACTGTGGGATTGCATGTGGATATGCTTGTAATATTTTTTCAACAATAACATTTGTGTAATTTTAATTCAAGCATCTGCTGCAGCTGTGGTCCAGAGCTGTTCTATTTTCAGGTGATGATACTATAAAGCTAGGCTGGTGAGTTTTGATAGAGCACATTTTGCTAAGCTATCTAGGTTGTCGCTCATCCTCTCGCTACAGAGGAGGAGTCTTCACAGGTTAGACTGATATTTGATATTAAGTTTACAATCCTGTTTACAGTTAATCAACTAATATATTATAAATACTGATATAGTCTTTTCTCAAGAGATCAAGTGTATTTCATCACACTTGGATTTTGCCCTGTATCATTTAATTCAATTAATGATGTTGTTAAGGTTTCAGGTTCTTATGAGGTTCCTTCTAGCATGTTTATGGAAAAACAAGAGTTCACTTGTCAAAACATGACCATGTGCTGTAACTGCAGCAGCAAAATTGTCTAAAAAGGTGGATTCTGGGACAGATTATTATTACAGCTAAATACTGTTTGGTTTTACAGCACAGATTTAATCAGGCTGGCTCCAGTTTCAAGATGTTTGACTCCTTGAATTATGGAGGTACCAACCTACTTTTCAGGGATGCCACCACAGAACTCAGTCTAATCTCTAATCAAACATACCAAGCATGGCTCGGGGATGAGTATCTACAGGCAATGAAAGGAATGGACTGCAACCCTGACAGTAAGGCTCACAGATTAATTTTGTACCAACACCAAACTTAACACTTAAACAGATATGAGCAAGCCTTATGTGTTATTACTTTTCTTCAGCATGCAACTATTTTGGGAGAAATTACGAACAACATGATTATGTTTTTGGATCCAGGTATATGTGCAGATTAATTTGAATAATTAATTCAAAAATAAATAAATTAGCTTAACTAAAACTGTAAATTGTAAAGTACACACAAGAAAGTACCTTGGAACATTTTAGTGGAGCTCCAAACATCAATATGCATTGTGGATCTACAGACTTTAGAACTGATGCATGAATTTCTATGAATTTAAAGGGGGATAAATAGGGTGATATATATACAGAAGGACTCCTCTGATGCAAGGTTCACATAAAAATATAAAAACTATCGATAGATGCATAAAACTTGGCTGGATGTCTCCTCAGAGATGCCGGTGGACATATGAAGGGAAAGGGATATGAAGGACAGATATAGTGGAACACTGTTATACCATTAAAACAAAGATACAACTTATTGGAAATTCACACACAAGACTTGTATAAATTGAATCATTGTTTTAATGGTATAACAGTGTTACACTATATCTGTCCTTCATATCCCTTTCTCTTCTGTTGATTGAGATATTTTGTTTCTATATTTTGATATACACAGATTGTCCTATTCAGTAAGTACCCAGTATCAGTTGCATTTTACATATACAATAAAATTATAATGTATCCTTTGCTGTGCCAAATTAGCAAATCGTTTTTCTGAAATGTATGCATATCCAAATAAGATATGTAACCTGGTACTGATATCTAGCCTGTGAAGATAGACCCACTAATGTACCACACTATAATGTATTCCATTTTGGTACAAACTCTCTTATCTGTTTATTTAGTATTACCCAAAATGCTGCGCTGGTGTACCTTATCAACCATGGAGATATGGAAATGTGCACAAATGGCTACTGCTTTTATGAACAAGACTTTGTACCCATCAATCCAGTGTGTTTCTGCTGACAGCCCAGAAGACTGTATGCGCATGATAAAGGTCAGAGTTCTATGTGTTGGAATTCTTAACCTCTTGTTGTCTTGTTGAATCACTGATTCGAGCTGCCTTCTTTTTTGACCATTTTAGCAAAAAGAAATTGATGCTGTAACATTGGATGGAGGGGACGTTTACAAAGCTGGAAAGATGTATGGTCTGGTACCAGCTGCTGGGGAGAGTTATTTTGGTAAGAAAACATTGATTCTACAATGTATTACAGTTAAGTTATTACATTTAACAGTGATAATGATAAACCAAAAGATGAATTGTGAAAAGCCTCTGTCATATGTGTCACCGGCTGAGAGCCAGTGCAATTGGAGAGGGAGAAGAAATTGACTTTTCAATAGCGCCAGAAAAAGGAGGTTTAGAGGGTTTTGTATAAAGAGAAATTCTGGTATAAAGTTCATTATCTGGAACCATAAGCATTGCTACCGGAACGTAAGGGGGGAATCCCCCCCCCCCCCCCCCCCATGTTATTCCTTGCCTCCTTTTTTGCCACTCCCCTCTGAATTTGGAACTGGACACTGAGGGCCAGTGCTGTATTTTCAGTGAGGTCTTCTAGAAAAGTACCTTGGGTGGCACTTGCCAAAGGGGCAGCTAAAAATGCTGCCCCTTTTAAAAAATAAAAAAGCTTGCCAGCAGAACTTCTGGCTTTTGATATTTCCTCACCAGCCTCTTTGAACACCCATCACATGCCCCATCACCCCTGGACATGCCCCATCACACACATTGCAAGACCATTACATTCTCCATTACCCCATGACATGCCCCATCACCCACATTGCACACCTATTGCATGCCCCATCATCCCAGGGCATGACCAATCACCCACACTGCACACCCATTACATGACCATTCACCCCAGGACATGCCACATCACCCACGCTGCACACCTATTACATGCCCCATCACCCCAGGACATGCCACAACACCAATTATACACTATATGAAAGTAACACTTAAAGTCCTTTATAGGAAGGTATTGCTTTACACCTCAGGAATAGAGGAAAACTCTTGAAAGCTTTTCTTTTAAGTATTATGTTTGTCCAATAACACAGGAATCACTGCATACCGCATTACATATTATTTATATATTTTTATTTCGTTTTTTCAGTGGTATGATTTAGTGTTGGAAATTATTAGTGCCCCCCATATATTGTTCCTAGAGTCACCACTGTCTGGAACAATCATCATGAACATTCCAGTGGTTTCCACAATGTTTGTTTCATCTTTTGAAATTCCGCTGTACACATAACCAACAAGGTTGGGTTTTTCATGTAACTGATTCTTGATCAGTTTAACTTTTAATGTGCACTTTACCATGGGCTATACTGACCCAGAAACACTACATGTAGATTATAAATGTATGGTTTTATTTTTGAAAAGTCACCTCAAAAGAGACAGCTTTGTAATACGGTGTCAATGGAGAGATACAATGCTGAAAATTATTTTTTAAACTTTTCGTCTTCAATAAAATTATGTTTTTGAATGTACAAATGGTGTGCTGTGTCTCTAAAGTGCACACTAGAACAAGAAGCTATTTTAGTGTCTAGAGCTCTAGACATCAATATACTATGTGCATCTCCAGATCAGCTTTCATGCAAGAATATCTCTGAACTGACGTTATACAGAGACCCAGTCTGAGTTGCATTTTCTGTTTTGTTAATGTTTAGGTGTTCCTTGCAAGTTTACAGATCCTCTGCAGATATTAAACAGAGCAGTGGGAGGGATTTGCATGGCATAGGGCACAGGCGTCCAACGTGCGGCCCGCCTGAGAGTGGCAGCGGTAGCCGCACCTCTCACCCGCTCCAGCAAAGTGCGCACCGGGATGTCACCGACACCCGGTGCTCAAACACAGTCAGTGCGCGAGGGGACGGTGCTTTCTCCTCTCACGCAGGGGAGAAAGCTCCGCCCCTCCGCACTCTGACCCCGATGGAGCACCGGGTGTCAGTGACATCCCGGTGCTCAGATGTAACAACCATGTAAGTGTAACATGGTGTGTTAGAGTGACTGTGTATGTGTGTCTGTGTATGCACGTTGAATGTGTGCATTTAATATGTTTTTTTTTTATTGTTTTTTTTTTTTTTAAAAAAGAAGCAAAACTCTTATGTGTGTGTGGAAGTGTGACTTAGTGTATGTGTCAGTGTGAATCAGTGTATGTGTGTGTGTAAATGCAACTATGTGTGTATTTGAGTGTGTGTGTAAGTGTGATACTGTGTGCGTGTAAATGCAACTATGTGGGTATTTGAGTGTGTGTGTATGTAAGTGTAACTTTGTGTAAGAATGACTGTGTGCATTTAATTTGAGTATTTATTGGGGCTGTATGTATGTATATCCACATGTGTGTGTGTATGTATGCATATCCACGTGTGTGTGTTTGTATGTATGCATATCCACGTGTGTGTGTATATCCACGTGTGTGTGTGTATATATATCCACGTGTGTGTGTATATATATCCGTGTGTGTGTGTGTGTGTGTATATATATCCACGTGTGTGTATGTATATATATCCACATGTGCGTGTATGTATGTATGTATGTATATCTACGTGTGTGTGTATGTATATCCACGTGTGTATGTGTATATATATATATGAATATATCCACGTGTGTGTGTGTGTATGTATATCCACATGTGTATGTGTGTATATATATATATATATATATATATATATATATATATATATATATATATATGAATATATCCACGTGTGTGTGTATGTATATCCACATGTGTATGTGTGTGTGTATATATATATATATATATATATATATATATATATATGAATATATCCACGTGTGTGTGTGTGTGTGTGTGTGTATATATATATATATATATATATATGCACACGCTCGCACACATTTTTTTCCCAAAATGAAACAACAATGCGGCCCACACACAAATAAATTTATGGTGAAGTGGCCCACTGCAAAACAATCTTGGACACCCCTGGCATAGGGCAATGGTTTGACTAATTTGTTGCTCTTACCCTGTTTTACAAGGATGTATCCACTTGTACCACAACAGGTTTAGATCTCATTGGGCATCCTGAGTGCCTATTGTGTATTTTTCAATTCCATGTATTATTGACATGGCCATACAAAAATGTATTCTGTTAAAATACTTTATAAATAATTAAAATAGAACAGTTGGGAGAAATATCTAAGTAATCAGGGAGAATTTGATCAGCATGGAGCAAAGTACAGTTAATTCATTTATGAGATAAGATGCATTAAGATGAAACTTCCAAAGCAAAAGCTCAGATTTCAGATTGAAGCTTTTAAAACACAGCATCAAGTCATCCCTTTGACCTTGAATTAATTGAAGGTTATGTTAACCAGTAAAGCTTTTTTTTTTGTATTTTTATATTCAATGCTTTTATTTTTCATATCAGATAAAAAAGAGATAATAAAAACATTATTTTACAGTGTAAAGGTGACATATACAGTTTTAGTTGGGAAATCATCTTAAAATACTCCAAAAAAGAAAAAAAAGTGCAGAGAGAAACATCATCTTTGTAAGTCTGTTTCTTTTAAAGTGCACAACGTTATCAATATCCATAAAGACAGTTCCACCCTCCGTAACGTATTCGTTATAGTCTCAAATAACCTCTCTCTTTCCTTTTTCTTTTCTTTCCTTCCTTCCTCTCCTTCCTTCCCTCTTCCCCTTTATTTAATCCTGAGCTTAAAGTGAATTATATGTGCACACACACAAAAAAATCTTCTAACACCCTCTTATGATTGCATGTTAATAACAGTACAAATGACATCTGTTTTTCTCTCAGTTGCTTATCTGTAATATTCTCTATCCTTTCTATTTCTCCTCCCTTTCTTTCTTCTCCCTTTTCCTTTTCCCCTTCTTCCTTTCCTTTCTCTTCCCTTCCTTCCCCTTCTTTTTTTCCCTCTCCTTACACTGCAAAATGTTACAAATATTGACAACTTGTTTACATACACATACAAATATGACATACAAGTACCAGATCATAGGAGGGGTGTCCTGTCCTCTTTTTATGTTTCCCTCGCAGGAGCCTATTTGATTCTTATATTATCAAGGAGACAAAAAATGAAGATGTGGGTTCCCTCTCAGCGAGAATGGGCAAAAGCTGAAATAGCCAGCCCTATAGGATGTAACCTACTCGAGAGAGGATTCACCGTTTTTTGCTTGCTTACACCATTACAGAGGAAACCTCTCCATTAGCAAATCAGACTGGTCCCACCCATAAGTGCAGTCCAGATCCTAATAGCCTGGCAGGTCTCCTCAGCACGAAGAATACAGCACCCACAAACGTATGATTCGGCCTTCATTGGCCTTGTCAGCGTGGTAAGGCTGGTATCCCTCTAGGTGCATCGAGCTAGGGACCCACGTCTGGGCATACCCTAAAAACTCATTGACACAAAAAACGAAGATGTGGGATCCATGTCAGAGAGAATGGGCGAATCCCAGTTTTTTGCTCGCTTGCACCATTACAGAGGAAACCTCTCCATTAGCATATCAGACTGGTCCCACCCATAAGGGCAGTCCAGATCCAAATAACCTGGCAGGCCGAAACGTACGTCTGTGGTTGCTGTATTCTTCGTGCAGAGGCTATAAAGGGCAGCCCTGGCGGGTCCCATTGCCCAAGTTGAAACCCTCCGCCTGGACATTTTGCCGAGTCGTCCTGGCTGTGGGGGTAGATTACAGTGATTTAATTGCATCAAGATTAACCCTTCAAAGCCTAAAGCCTTTAACACACAGAACATAAACTGCCAATTCACCCGGTCGAATGCTTTCTCCTCATCGCCCGTAATTGTTAACATGGGTTTCTTAGTTTTATTGGCCATATCCAAAATGTCAATGATTCTTCTTATATTATTCACTTAATTTCGGCCTGGGATGAAGGCTATTTGATCAGATGCAATTATGTTATTAATGACCAGCTTCATTCTGTCTGCCAAGATGGATGCAAATATTTTTGCGACTGTGTTGATTAATGATGTCAGAGGATAATTCCCTACTAAAGTCGGATCCTTGCTGGGCTTCAAAATAGGTAAAATATTGGCTTTAAGGAACTCCTCTGGAGTATGTCGGATTATTAATAACTATAAAAATATGAATATGGGTTATTAATTATGAATCATAAAAAAATATGAAAATTGATGATTCAAATATATGGGTCCGACTAAAAATACCCATATCAAGAATTCGTTATGTATGTGAGAGTTTGGATGACTTTTTTACAAAAGTAAATACAATGCCACAATTATTAATAAAATAATAATGAATTTATTATATATAGAATAAGGATCAAATGGTATGCAAATAGCATAACAACAAAATACAGTATCAATAGATGTTAATCATAATTCACATGTATGACTTATAACATAAGTAAGTAGGACAAAACATTAAATATGCAGCTCTGTACCTATATCAACATACATGTAGAATACTTTATTATGCAGTACGTTTCTGACCGGAAGATGGCCATGCATTTTATTTAGATACGACTTACAATGATTAGTATTTAAAATGGTTAATGATAGTACACCATAATTACCTACAAATTACCAACATATACTCTGCTTAGGTAAGGTAATATTACTAAATCATATCACTAATCAAGGTGGCTATTTCTTAATATGCTCGGTAAATGATAATGTATGTATTCTAGCTTAGACTTTAAGAACGAGAACCTTAGATAATCTCTGGAGATTAGATATGACATATTTGGGTAAATAGCTAGACTATAAGAATTTATGGTTCTTTTGTTAATATCTATAGGATATTCCTCCGGCTTCCTTCTGCAGAAAGGATGACAGATAAACACCAGGCTAAAACATATAGATCCCAGAAATTGTGGGATTTAAGTTTAATTTACCCAAATATATATGCTAATGACATCCATAAAAATGAGATTATGCTAGAAACAAATGACCACATTTATACATTACCGGCAGAGGTTGGTTTGCAGTTGGGACTCCTTCAATTGAAGAATTGAGTGATGGGAGTTACTCCTGGGAATTAGCTCAATACTATGGGTATGGAGATTTCTATTGTTATAGTGAACATGTGCTATTAAAAGCCTCATATTCCTGAGTTCTCCCCAGAAGGAGAGAGACTCAGCCCTTTTCTAAAACATTCCCATCTCTCACCCCACTAGTGGCAGCTCTCCCAAAATCAGTCTCCCCCGGTCTTTTCAGGTATCTCTGGTCCACCTCTACACCCCCAGTATCAACTTATCAACCAAACCTTATCTCAGATTCACACCCTGTTTCTGTGACTTTTAGCCAATTGAATGGATGGGTGTGTTAATGTAAATGAGATGATGTCATGATTTATAGCTATACCTGGATTGTGAGTATAATGTAATACAATATATATGTTGCAATATATAGAAGTGTTAATACAATTTCAAATTATAGTAAATATTTATCATATTCTTATCATTGCACATTACATAAAAATGTATAATAAAATGTATACCACACTAATAAAACAATAAAAACAATATTCTAATTAATATGTAGGATTAATTATACTTTACATATTTATTAGTGAAGGTGTGATATCATTATATATTTTAATGGGTGATTTGAATCAACTAGGTTTATTTATAATAACCGTTTTTAGATTCTACAAATCAAAAATCCCAATAATCTCAGTGTGTCTGTGTTTGTAAGTTTCTGCCAGTTTGGGTGGGCTAGCAAGTTGCAGAGAAGCCCCCCTTCTCCTCTAATATGTATATAGACACAGCTGTGTCTTTAGAAATACAATGAGAGTCATAAACGACTAACAATGCCCACCTTATCTGTTCCAGTGATACTAGATAACAGAGTTAGGAATGTGGAGGACTTTCTTTTAGCTTCAGGGACACAGAATAAGATTTGAACACACAGAAGGATTTCCAAAAACTGACACAAAATGGAGGCTGCTGGCATCCATCTTGTTATCCTTTTCTTCTGCTTTATTCATATGTACCAGTCCCAAGATTACTTTTCAATACCTCTGACAAGTAGATGCCTGTAGACTAATTTTGTTATCGAAATTTAATAAATATGGTGAAATAAGTTGTTTCATCGTTTTGTAGAAATTATTACTGAAGCTGTCAGGGCCCAGGGTTTTATAGCTCTTGAGAGATTCTGTAGCCCGGAGTACTTCACATAACTCTATTGGTTTATACAATTCTTTCTGTTAGAGATCAGTTATTTTGGTATCTCTAGATTTTTGATTTTTTTTTCTATCTTTTCTAAATTCACCTGACTCTGTAGATTATATAGGAATTTGTAGTATCTATTGAAGGTGAGGCCTATAGCTTCTGGTGCTCTCTGTAATATTCCCTGATCTAAAACGTGTTCTGTTTTTGGCATGTGTTTTATTTATTTATTTATTTATTTGTCAGTAATTTATCTATTCAGTTATTTTTCAGGTAGCAATGCTGTTTCAATTTTTCCAAATTTCTGCTAATCCTATCAAAATGACGTTCTCTAATAAGTTTTTTATTTTTATACTATCTATTTCTGAACTTCTGTGTATATTGAGAGAATCTTTGTTGGCTCTTTCTGCTGTATAAAGGGCAATTTACAATTATGGTAAATCTCTGTCTTTCTTTGTTCTCTTTTATTTCGATCTTAATTATATATACTGTTATTCAGGCTCCACTCTCTTATCTTTCAGTTCCCATACAACAGCATTATGGTGTGAATAATATACCGTTTCTAAGTTTATTATTATTTTATTGATAGTTGCTATATTGCCTAAAACTAAGTCAATACAGGAATATGAACAGTGTCTATGTGAGAAGTTGGTATAGTCCCTCTCCTGTGGATGACAAATCCTCCAAATGTCATACAGCTCTGACTTTTTCATGAGGTTGGTGAACTGCTCCATCCATCCTTGATCCCTTATTAATTTTTTTTTTTAGCCCAGTCTGTATCTGGTAAGCAGTTGAAATCGCCAGCGAGAATTACATTTCCCTTTGCTATTTTATTTACTTTATCAATTAGTTTTTTGCAAAATTTAACCTGGGAGCAATTTGGTGCATATAAATTTACCAATGTGTAGAGTTCTGTATCAGTCCTGCATACCAGGATGATATATCGGCCTCCTCATCAATTTCTTGATAAATTATTTCCCAATCGATGTCTTTACTTATCCAAATAGCTGTACCACACATTTTACCCCTTTGAGATGATGAACAAATCAATTTTAAACCATTTCTGAAATATACATCATACATCATAAACTGTCAGTTAAGTCGAGCTCTAAATAGCGAGTGTATTCTGTTTTTATAAAAAATCAAAGCACAATATAAATATACCTCATTACATATTTTGTGAGTTAACGCAAACTTGTGAGTTACATTCCCCTAAATTAGTATATCTATTATATTGGGCGCACCGTCTATACTGATTTAATTATTTTCACTCTAAACCACCATTATACAAAACCATTTCTCAAATACATCCTAACATAAACTGTGGGTTATGTCGTAATTTAGTGTGGCTTACTTTTGATTACACCTTCTGTTCTAAGTTTCTCAAGTATAAATATACCTCATAACATATTTTGTGAGTTAAGTCATACTTTACATTAACAAGTGAAACTTGTTAACTTAAATCATTCTTTAAAATAACAAGTATATTCTGTTTTCATAAGAGTCAGAACACCCGGAAAAAAACATCCGGAAAAAAAACAACCGGAAAAAAAAAGTCCCCTGAGTCACGGCTGTTTTTGTGTTATTGAAGATCATCTGTTTATCCTTATTAAATATGATCAGCCTTTGTGGGAAACCCCATTTATATTTAATTTGATTCTTCCTCAGAGTCTGGGTTATATTTGAAAACATTTTTATAAAATGTCTGGTATGCCATGACAAGTCCTGAAAAATCTTTATCTTGTTGATATTCCTGTTTTTAGCTGTTCTTTATATCTATAGTTAAGAAAGCATATGATAATGTCTCTCGGGGCTTGTTCTGGGGCTCCTATAGCTTTAGGGAGCCTTTGGAATCTTTCCATGATCTGCATCTTGGGTTCTACATCCAAGCCGAGGTCTCTGAAGAATATCAGCAACTGATGCTCCAAGTCTTGATCAGCTGGTAATTCCCGAATGCCTCTTATGCGGATATTATTCCAGCGATGCCGGTCTTCCAGCTCTGCTATCTTGTTTTCTAATAAATATACTTTTATTTTAGCAGAGATTGTTGCTCCTTTACTTCTGTTTGGTGGGAGTCAGTTTCCGCCATCCTATTTTCAGTTGTTTGTACTTTAAGTGCAATTGAGTGGATATCTTTTTTTTTTAGATCTTGGGCATTTGATTGTATTTCATGAGTGATTTTTTCAAGCAGGAGTTGTAAGTTTTTCTCTAGCACTTCTTGTGGGGGTTCTAGTATGTATTTTGTCAATATAATATCAACCTCTTGATTTGGTTTGACATTTATTTCTCTTGCTTCTCTTGTTTACTTGGTTTTTTTTTTTGTAGCCTTACTGTCCTCTACTCTTTTAGAAGCCATCTTCAGAAATGTTAATCCGGAAAAGTATCTCTGGTGCTGTTTTATCTTCCTTATTGGGCCCAACCCAAAGACTTGGCTATATACACTTCATTAATGATTAGCAGTCTGGGAAACAACAAAAACGGCAGAAATTAAGTTTTTTTTCCCCCCCTTCTTTTCCTGTCTGGTTGCCTCTTAGTCTAAGTTACGCAGTATAAATATTTTAGACAGTATCTGAACATATAAATGACTCATCTGGGGGCCGACTAGGGAGTAGTCTTATCTCTGTTTGTTGTCTCATCACTTGAGCTGCAACCTTCCCCCCGGGTAATTATTCCATCAGTGCCGAATAAACAAAGCCGCCTTAAAGTCGGGGATGTCTCTGCTGATATAAGGAAGAATATGTATAGAGGTTCTCTTGCTCTCGTCGGAAAACACCTGGAGAGCCTGTCAGGATGGCTAATCACTCTCCTTTGGGGTCAGGCAACTCAATCACCGGTGCAGGCCTTCCCGTCTCGAGTCACACGCGTACTTACATCATCGCTCCTCCCCCGTTTCCTGGTATTGATAACCAGTAAAGCTTTATGTAGTAGAGGTTCACCCTGCTGATCCCATGCAAAAACGAGGATCTCTCTCTGTGCTAGCAGATTGAGACCCTTGCATTCCAGGAACTGGGACACAGCAGAGAGTAAACCCACGTGCATCTATACATGTCGGGTTACTCCAAACTCTCGGACATGTTTTTTTAACCCTTGCATCAATGAAGGATGCAATGGTCAAAAATTGTTCAGGTTTCCTGTGTGTTAGCAACAGTCCTGTCTATTGGATGTTACTGAATTTTAAACCCCTGGTGAAATTAATTTTAAAGTAAAACTACAGTAGATGTGTAAATTGTTTTAGAGTGAAAAATAAGTGTATGTCGCATTTATTGAACGTGTACAATATAATAAAATAAGCGAAGTGCAACTGTCCCTTTAAGGCCTACTGTTTTCAAAACATTGTGATTCTTCTTCCTTTGTTTGCTTGTTTAAAATATACTAACAAAACCTATACTATTATATGAAACTGTTTATTTGTGTTTATATGTTGCATAAAGCATGCACAGTTTCTGCCTCTGTATTATTATTTTTTATATTTATATATATTTTTTATTGATATTATTTTATTTTGAATTCATTTTAGTGTGCTCCTCTATGTTTTTTGCACTAAATATAAGCATCCCAAAACAATTTCACTTTAAATGTTTGCACCATATACCCATGTCTGATTATGATTTGCTGCCAATAGGCTCTAAATTTGCTATTGTAGTAACATCCCAGTCTTTCTTTGTATTATACTAGAGACAAATGTGACTGACAGTTACTACACAGTGGCTGTGGTCCATAAAAACCCATATGATGCCTTCACCATCAATGAACTGAAAGGCAGGAAGTCTTGTCACACGGGATATGAACGCACAGCAGGATGGAACATTCCTATAGGAGCACTGATTAAAAGAGGTTTCATCAGGCCAGAAGGCTGCAACATTGCCAAAGGTCGGTACTGGTATCCAACAACATCCTATGTATCCTACTGCCTGCATATGGACGTGGCAAGTACGGTATATGCACATAGAATTTTAAAAAAAGATACAATATGTGTTATGGTGACTGCTAGATCATTGTTGATATATTGGAACATAGTTACATCTTACTGATATGGATTGGATATAACGACTCTATTTACATTCCATGTCCTAGACTCTAGAGGAAGTGAATGAAGCCCCCTCAATAAGATCCTTCCTTTAACACTTGATTCTCATGAGGCATTTTGGACACTAAAAGTCTTTCTGAAAGGATCTGTGTTCATAAGTAACATGAACTAAAACTGAAAGAAACACAAACCAGTTACATCCCCAATTAACAGGATTCTTATTTGTATTTGTAACATCCTCCAACCTGTGTTCACATTGTGTACAGCCCATGCACACTCAAGGTAATTAGAGTTTAAGCTAACCGGATATATAGCTAAACCTGATTCTTATTAAATAGGCTTGTTTGTCTTATTAACTTACACATAACATATTTTCACTATTATTTTGCTCTTACTTCAAAGCTGTTGGTAGTTTTTTCTCCGCAAGCTGTGTGCCTGGTGCCAACCAGAAAAATTTCCCACCTGAACTCTGTAACCTCTGCAAAGGCAACCAGAATGGGAATTTTAAGTGTGAGAAGGATGAACGAGAGCTATATTTTGGATATTCTGGGGCCTTTAGGTAATTTTAATAAATATTAATGTTTTTTGGGGGAATAATGGTATTAGCAATAATAACACTAATTGAAATAATACAAATGTATAGTCTAAAATACACAATTCATTTTAAACACAGGTGGTGTTAGTATTCTTTGATATATTATTGCTCTGGAAGTTGATGGTGGAACTTGATACTATAGTCCCTGACAAATTTAACCCAACACTGAAAGTACTTTTTTTAAGTTACAACTTGGCTAATGCCATGAAGATATCAGCTAGGGAAATTCACTGCAGTTCCTTTTAAGAGTGTGCCAATTTTTTAACATCCTTAGCTACAGAATTGGTTTCTGCCATAGTGAAGAAATAATTAATATTGAATGTAGCAGGCCACATGAAGGATATTACTGAGTGGATCAGTAACTAGCCCCCTTTAATATAAACTCTTTGGGGTACAGTAGTCATTTCTATTATAAAGGGAAATATGGTTTACTAAACTGTGAGTAAAGACATTGCTAATTTGTGATGGAATACAGTAGGGTTCTTTCATGTGATTGATAAATCTATCAAAACACAAAGATATTTGTCATAAAAGATTCTCCTTTTGTCAAATAGGTAAACGATATACTGCATGCAATTTAAATAGAACCAATAGATGAGAAGACTTAATCTGGAGAATGTGTTTCCTGTAATTGAAATCATATTCAGTGTTCAGTGATACATTCTGTAGTGTAGGGCTATCTTTGTTTTAATAACTGTTTGTGTCTATGTGAATTGTTGCAGGTGTTTGGCAGAGAAAACAGGAGATGTGGCCTTCGTTAAGCATTCAACTGTTTTTGAGAACACAGATGGTATTTGTCCTTATTTGGCACATATTTGTTTTTAAGGCACATGTTAGAAAGTCTATAACTTAATCTAAATTAAAAGTAAAAAGTGGAAGATGTTATTTAAAGCTTTAATTTGACTATGAAATGTAAAACTCTAAGAAAAATAAACAGACATCCCTCTCAACTTTTGCCCCAGCAAATCAAGACAGCGTAGGGCAGAACTGATATCCAAGAAATCCCTGAGATCCCCCCCCCCCCCCGGGGGGATAAAGGGCTGCTCCTTGCTGGCGAGGAAAGTAAAGCGGCTGACAGCTTCAAATATATGGATCCCTGGTGCTCAGAGTAGGCAGTGGACCGTGCTTCATACTAAAAATAAACAAAAATTGCTGCACTTCAAGGATCAAATTTCAATATTTATTAAAGATAATAATGTGCAAAGTAATGAAGCCAAATACACATACTGTACAAAGTGATAGGAAAACTGCAGCCACTTAACGCCTTTCTCATCTAGTGACAGTTAGATTTGAAACGCGTGATGTGTCTGCAGTTTTCCCAACACCTTGTACAGTCTGTGTGTTTGGCTTCATCACTTTGCACATTATTATCTTTATTAACCCCTTCATGACAATCGACGTGTTGGGCATGTCCAGCCAGCAACTCTGTTGCCGACAATGGACGTGTCTAACAAGTCCTGCTGTGAAATGACTGTTTGACGGTGCTGCTCTAGTGCCTTAATGTCTAGGCAATAGGCAGCACTGAAATCTTGGTTTTGGGGCACCCATGATTGCTCTACGGAGCAATCGTGGGCGCCATATTGCAGGAGCAGCATGCTCCTGCAATATGGCTGTGCCCTCTTGTGGGTAGAGCTTCGAAGTGAAAAAAGTCAGCAACATCGCAATAAAAAGAAATTAGCTAAAATCTAGGGTTAGATTAGTTGTTAGGGTTACAATTAAATTAAAATAAAAATATATTAAAGGTTAGCATAAGGGTTAGAGTTGGGTTAAATTTAGGGTTTGGGTTGGGGTCAAAATGTCACTGTAGAAAAAAACACTATGTTTGGTTTTTGCCCTATAAAAAAAACTCCATAAAAACATGGAAACAAGTATATTTCTAAACTTGGAACAAAATTTAGAAACTATTTAGATGGGGTCTTTTTTAATGATGATTGTATTTGTGTAAATTATTTTTTAGGTCAAATTATATGTTATGATGAACTTAATAGTATCTAATGAAAGCCCTTCTTATGATGATAAAAAACATTTGTGTGGGTACAATATGCTAGAAATAAGAAATTTACAGCTAAACACAAACACCCCAGAAATGTCAAAACAGACCTTGTCCCCAAGGGAAAGGTCAAAAGGTCTTGTCACTAAGGGGTTAAATATTGAAATTGGATCTTCGAAGCGCCGGAATTTTTCTTTACTGTAGGGCAGAGCTTGGAAGGTCAAGTGTCAGGGCTATCACACATGTGCAGAAGGGGCTGTCAGTTACATTGGCAGCGTTACTGCGCATAATACTGATGCTGCAGTGTTTACAATTTTAGAGTCACGGGGGTTTTGTGTCTATGATACCTTATCTATAAACCAGATGTTTTCAAGTTTTTTTGTGATATGGGCCAAACAAACTCTAATAATTTTCCTAATAGACTGTGATTAAATACTGAAAATTACTTAAACATTAAAATGATGTAATACACTTTTTCATTAATCATGCCAACAAATCACGGGTTCAATGGTACATTAACATCTTTTATTGTTTCCAAGGAAAAAGCACAGAGTCCTGGACAAATAATTTAAAGTCCAATGATTTTCAGTTATTATGTCCCAATGGAGCCCGGGCAGAAGTGCATCAGTTTGCTGACTGTAATTGGGCTCAGGTTCCAGCTCATGCTGTGATGGTTCACCCAGATGTCAACATTCATGCCGTGTTCGGCCTGCTGGATAATGCCCAGGTGAGATTTTGTAATCAAGATGGCAGGACTTACTTGCTACAGTGTCTAATGAATTCATTTTAATCACAGTCAAAGAGGCACTTCGATCTGTTATGTATTTTTGTTGACATTTTGTTTTTTTGCATCAATTGTTTTTAACACCATGATTTGTTACCTCCAAACATTTCACTCATAAAAATGTATGTTCTCAGGAGCAGTGTATACTGGGTAAAAGATTTTAATTTAGTCCAGTCTGGTATAGTCATACATTTGTCCTTGTCATGTACAACCCTGATTACACTGCCCTGTCCATGTCAGATCTGATCTATCATCTCTCTGCTTTTTAGTTGCCTGACCCGAAATTCCGCCTTGATTTTGTATAGTTTAAGAAAAATATATTATATATATTGCATAACTATAGCCCATAAATAATATAGCACTCATATAAATAAAGTTAATACCTTTCCTGATAATAAACATTTTCAAATCATGCCCATGAGAAAAATAAATGCAAATTTGTTTTTATTGAAATTGAGATTCTTTCCTTTTACCGTATTTGCTTGATTATAAGACGACCACCAAAACTTTGGTTATTCCATTAGGAAAAAAACTAAAAGCCTGAATATAAGACTACCCTATAGGAAAAACGTTCAACTTGTATAAATTCACATGTAGATTGCTTTTTAAATAAAACATTATGATATCAAAACATGTATTTCTTGTTTTTATTTCTTTTTATGTGCCAATGCTGCCTCTCTCTTTCCCTTGCCCCCAGCTTTCTCTCTCTCTCTCCCACCCCCTTAGTGTTGTCTCTCTCTCCCCCCTCGCTCCCCTTGTCTCTGTTTCTGCACCCCCTCCCTCCCCTTGTCTCTGTCTCTTCAAACCCCTCCCTCCCCTTGTTGCTCTGTCCCCCCCTCCCCCTGTCTCTCTTCCCCCCTCCCTCCACTTGTTGCTCTGTCTCTTCCCCCCTCCCCTTGTTGCTCTGTCCCCCCTCCCCCTGTCTCTCTGCCCCCCTCCCTCCCCCTGTCTCTCTGCCCCCTCCCTCCCCCTCACCTGTTTCATGATCCCTGGTGGCTAGTGGGGGCAGCCGGGGGATGTCTGCACGATACGTGCAGACATCCTCCATGCTGCCCGACACCTCCGTCATAATAGATGGAAGTGTCGGGCAGCATGGAGGATGTCTGCACGTATCGTGCATACATCCCCCGGCTGCCCGATTCTCCCTGGTGGCTAGCGGGGCAGCAGAGGATGTCTGCGCGATGAGCACAGACCTCCCCTGCTGCCGCCCGGCACGACCGCCGGGACTTTTATGACGAAGCCGGAAAAGTACCTGGCTTCATCATAGAAGTCCCGGCAGTCGTGCCGGGCGGCAGCAGGGGAGGTCTGCGCTCATCGCACAGACATCCCCTGCTGTTAGAGAGGGGGATCCAGGTCCCCTGCAGCTCTGCTGGGGACCTGGATCCCAGTCTTATAGTCTGACCTCAATTTGAGGTCAGATTATAAGACGACCTCGATTATAAGAGGTTTCTGAAAAAAACCTTGTCTGATAATCGAGCAAATACGATACTTTAGTTTGTCATTTTCAGTGTTAATGACATTGTTTAATCTTAATAGACAGAATGCAAGTAGGTAGGAAAATCAGTTTGGTGGGCCACAAAGGTAAACATTTTGTGTTTCTCAACAGATTTTGTTTTCTTTTTTTTTGTTCTCAGAATTATTTTGGGAGTGACACTAACAATGAATTTAAAATGTTTGACTCTTCTAACTATGATGCAAAAGACCTGATCTTTAAGGATTCCACCTCTAAAATTGTTCCTGTAAAAGAAAAAACAACATACAACAAATGGCTTGGGATGAATTATATTGAATCTTTAGAAGGTTTACAATGTTCATCTTCTACAGGTAAGTGCTTTGTAATCTCAGACAAATGCTGCTATTCAGCTCAGAAAAGAAAAGCCCTTGTGGAAACAGTGCTCTAAAAATAATTATCTTTGTTTTGTTTAAGGTAAACCACTAAGCTTTATGGGATGCTAGCCAAAATGCACAAATGTACATTAGTTCCCTTAGTAGCATATTCCATTTTGCCTCCAAGATTGATCATTAGGTCAGTAGTAAACAACAGATATTTATTAGCTTGCTGAGGGTATTTACAGAAGGTGCTTGGCACTGACTTTAACAACAGTGTTCTAGAAAATAAATGTATATATATCTGCAGAAGTCCAAAGCATAACTCACAATATGCATATGCTGGCTTGCAACAGAAATTAATGAATAAATGTTCTCTGTAAGGAGGGAAATCATCAAATATAACTTAAAGTCACAATCATGGCCAACATTCCCGAATTTACCATGAAAGTTTTTGGGGCCCTGTTAGCTTGCCTGCTGCCTCTATACAGTGTATTTCACTGCGCACAGGCAGCATTGTATTTAAACTGTGTATGTCACACTGTAAACGCAGAAGAAAGCATATGCTCTGCAAAAAGATACAGATCACCTTAAAACGATACCTTAAAGGGACATTAGAACTTGTTTAACCCTTGCTTCCTTCAAGGAAGTAAGGGTTAAACATAACATGTCCCGCACTTGGAAAGTAAACCCGACGTGTACTATCGTTACTATCTGCTGTGTCTCGTTACGTTACTATCTGCTGTGTCTCACATGCGAAACACAGCAGTTCCCAGTTGTTGCGTGCTGACAAACGTCAGCACACACACAACCAAACATAGCGGGGGGATCTGACCGCTGCATGCGAGGGTCTCTCGCTGCTAGTGCAGAGAGAGACCCTCATTTTTGCATGGGATCAGCAGGAGGGACCTAGTTAAGCTCCCTCTTCTGATCTCTTGTGAAAATGAGGGGCTCGAAAACGCCAACCAGGCTTCTGCCTGATTCCTATGGAAACATGGCAGCTGTCGGTCAAAGGATAAACTGGCATGTACTATCAAGTGCCAGTTTATCCTCACACCAGGGACAACTTAAATTTCACTTGTGCTTCTATATTAGAAGCACAAGTGAAAAACATTTTTAGTGTCCCTTTAAATAGTGGTCACCATGGAAACCAATGAAATGTTCCTGCTGTTTAGACTTTTAGAACTTTGCCCTAGAATTTACATTTATAAATAATCCACTTTAAGTCTACAATATTGTTTTGGAGCAATAGAGATGTAAAATTTTATAAACGTAAACCTTCTTGATTTGGGATTTTTGTGGTTGAATTCAGATCTATTCACCTCTTTCACTCTGCCAAGAAAAGCTGTTCAACTTTTGTCTGACTACTTGCCATAAACAATTGTCACCAAGGTTTATTTGGTTACAAACCATTGCTCTGACTGATTGAAATCTGTATTACAACCTACACAGTATGAAAGCCATGAAACAACTCATTTTTGTAACATGAGTCAGAGATAAACAAATCGAAAGACAAACAACTTGGAATTCAATGAATTTTGGTTTCTTTATACATTTATGAAATCTGAAACTAAATTAAAAAATAACAAATAAAAAATGTTGTAAAACACTAAGTCAAAATAAAAAGTTTGGTTGTCCTTTAAAGAGTGGGTGCCTTATCAGTGAGTCACTAAACAATATTGTAAATAGAATGAGATGGGAATTCCAGGTTTGTGTGGTGCCCCATATTTGGGACTTAATGGAGTCAGTATAAACTAATAAATGTATTTTTGGTCCTTTGACCTCTAGTGTATAATACTGTTTAGTGACTGGGGGGTTCAGTCACTGATAAGCCACCCACACTTTTTGATTATAACTTATATAGTATTCAGTTAACACAAACAGCCTATGTTACCTATATTGTCTGTATATTTATTAACACTATTTTTTTCTTCTCTTTTTCAGTGCTAACTCCAGTGAATACTGTCATAATGATCATTTACAATATTCTTTTTATTAAGTTCTGCGTTTAACTATCAGCTACCAAGTTATTTGGATGTCCTTGAAAACTGCAGTGCTGCAAATATCAAAGGCATGGATGATAACGAAGTCAAAACTACGGGTACACAGAGGAAGTGCTCTTATTCAGTCTTTACCGTTCCAAGCTATATACAGTTTTGTATATTTTTATGCAGTGTGAGAGATTCATTTATCTCATTATTGGGTACATGACATATATTAAACCTTAAATCTATTTATTAAATCAGTGTTCTTATTTAATGCTGCAAAGCAAAATTGAAGCAGTTCACAAGCTGAAGGGGCCTCTTCCGATGGATTTATCATGACCTCGATTACTACAGGATTCTCCTTTTTTACCCGTGTTCTTTAAATTTTTCTTTAATGCTGCCAAGTATGTATTAACTCACAGTATTTTAACTAATTCTTTATCTAAAAGAAGGTTGAGACAATTCTATAAAAAAAAAACCACAAAGTGTGTATGTGTATATATATATATATATATATATATATATATATATATACACATACAACACATACACCATCAGTGCCCATTGTCTTGAATTTGCTGTTTTTTTGGGGTCCTATCCCGTCAAATTTGGTCTGTTCCGGCATTAATACTGCTTATGCACTGTGCACAAGCAAGTAACATTGCGAATAAACTATAACCATAAACAAGCTCAAGGCACCCAGTAGCTGGAACCTTCCCTGGGTTTCGCAAAGGTGACATCATGTAGCATGGCCCCTTTTAGCTCTGCCCCTTATAGTCCACAACATATAGATGCCAAAGATGAACCAACACAGGCATGGTCCTTTCCTCTCCAGCCATATTTCTCTCCAAGATCCCTTCTTCCCCAGCCATATTTAACTCAATACATCTTCATTAAAAGCTTTGTTTCTCACCCTAACCCCTCATCCCCAGCCCTGTCCCCCACTCTGTCTATATACTAGACATGTGCATTCGTTTTCGGACGAATGTATTTTCGTTCGAAAATAGCATTTTCGTTCATTCGTTTGAAAAACGAATAACGAAAATGCTAAGCTAACGAAAGCCGAATGAACGAATGGTTAATAAACGAAAATCATTCGTTCATTCGTCCATTCGTAGTACTATTGGCATTCTATAAGCCAAAATAGAGTCGGTTTATAGAATACAATAGCATAGTACACTACATTCCATAAACCGACATAATGAACGACTTTCGGTTTATGGAATGCATGTAAGTCTATTGGCATTCTATAAACCGACTATTTCGGTTTATAGTAATGCCAATACTATAGCACGAATGGACGAATGATTTTCGTTTATATTAAACCATTTGTTCATTCGTTCAACTTCTTAGCTTTCTATAAACCGAAACAGAGTCCCCATTCAAAAATTTTTATGAATGGGAACTCTAGTTCGGTTTATAGAAAGCCCATAGTATTACATGTATTCCATAAGCCGAAAGTCTATAAACCGAACGTTCGGTTTATAGATTTTCGGCTTATGGAATACATGTAATCCTATTGCTATTCTATAAACCGAACGTTCGGTTTATAGAATAGCAATAGGATTACATGTATTCCATAAGCCGAAAGTCTATAAACCGAACGTTCGGCTTATAGACTTTCGGCTTATAGAATACATGTAATCCTATTGCTATTCTATAAACCGAATGTTCGGTTTATAGAATAGCAATAGGATTATATGTATTCCATAAGCCGAAAGTCTATAAACCGAACGTTCGGTTTATAGACTTTCGTCATTTGGAATGAATGTAATAGTACTATTGGCTTTCTCTACACAGAGACAGAGTCTCCATTCATAAAAATTTATGAATGGAGACTCTGTCTCTGTTTAGAGAAAGCCAATAGTACTATTACATGCATTCCAAATGCCGAAAGTCTATAAACCGAACGTTCGGTTTATAGACTTTCGGCTTAAAGAAAACGTATAGTAGTATTGCCTTTCTATGAACCGAACGAGAGCCCCATTCATAAGAAATTCTTATGAATGGGGACGCCATTCATAAGAATTTCTTATGAATGGGACTCTCGTTCGGTTTATAGAAAGCCAATAGTATTACGAAATGAAAATTTTAGTTTTGCACATGTCTACTATATACACCCTCTTTTTGTCATCATTTTGCCTTGCTTTATTTCTCCATCTTCCATTCTCCTTATTTAGCCCTTTCTTTATTCTGATCCTTCTATCATGTTCTTATTTCTTCCCTGTGTAAGGTTTTATCCAAGTACACTGCACCTATGTTTTCTGTATCACTGCAGCAACCTCCAGTATTATGCTACTGCTAATTACAACAGCAGTGGATCCAAATAAGTATGATTTAGATAAGTACTGGTCATAATGCAGCACTATCTCACAGCGTCTACATTTTATGTATAATTGATCTTTACATTAAGGCTTTTAAAAAATTCTCAGGTCAGCGTACAATTTCACTCATTCTTTTGCTGAGCCTCCCTGTATCACATTCTGCATTTTTAAAGCAGACCCTGGCCTTCCCCATTCTATACTAAACATGTCAGCAAATTGCTTCATGAACACATTTCAGGCTCACTGCTCCATGACACATTACTGACACATGCCCTGTTAATCATTGTTTAATTCCTCTTCCTGGCATATTTCTTGCAGTAAGGTAAAAGAGCAAGACTGACCTAGATGTGCAAAGATTGGCATTTTTAGTTTGAAAATAATGACTTTTTCCTGATAAGTGGTTGTTCAGACCAAAGGTTCCTTCTTAATGACACTTTATTAACCCCTTTGTGTGTATCCGTAAAATATGTGTTTTTGCTTGCTTCGTAATTCTATTTATGTAGACAGCACTACACTTCATAGAAACACAGAATGTGTCTGCAGATAGAAATCCATTTAGGCCATCTAGTCTGCCCAATTTTCTAAATACATTCATTAGTCCCTGGCCTTATCTTATATCTAGAATAGCCTTATGCCTATCCCACACATTCTTAAACTCCCTCCATGTATTAACGCCTACCACTTCCGTTGGAAGGCTATTCCATGCACCCACCACCCTCTCAGTAAAGTAATAATTCCTGATATTAGTTTTAAACCTTTTCCTCTCCAATTTAAGTCTATGTCCTCTTGTTCTGGTAGTTTTTAATTATACTATATTGCTTTACCGTGTTTGTTCCCTTTATATATTTTTTTTTTAGCTTATCCCGTCTGTCTCGTTTTTCCTCTGATCTATATGTGTTAAGATCAGTTAACCTTTCCTGGTAAGTGCGCTAAAGTGCTATTAAAGTGACAAGTGTAACTGGATATATATCCAGACTGTGCATACAGCCCATATGATGTAAAAAGGCAATGCAATATACAGAAAGTGGTACAAAATATATGTACACAACACTCACATTACAGTCCACACATATGGCACAAACAGTATACACATCGTTGAATCTTCTTTCTGGGTCTCTATTTTCTTGTGACCTCCAAATAATGAGAAGATCAATATCATAAAAAACATGCATAAAATCTCTTACACTTCAGTGTCTGGAAACAAATGGGAAACAGGGTCCTGACTGGCAGGTAACACACATAGGTCTCAGCCCCAATGAGTAATGCCTGGTTTACGAATTTCACTTGTTTGTTGGGCTTCCCAACAAACGGGTGAAACACATAAACCAGGAATTATTCATTAGGGCTGAGACCTATGTTTTATTACCTGCCAGTCAGGACCCTGTTTTCCATTTTTATGGACTGTAATGTGAGTGTTGTGTACATATATTTTGTACCACTTTCTGTATATTGCATAGTCTTTTTACATCATACAGGCTGTATGCACAGTCTGGATATATATCCAGTTACACTTGTCACTTTAATAGCACTTTAGCACACTGTCACCTTTTTTCTGTGTTTTTATTTGTATTGTACTTGGCACTGAGGGATAGTTGCCTGACAGTTTGCTGCTTGTGCAAATTCGGAATAAGTGCCACTAACCTCATAACTCTACCTATTTTTTCCTGTTAAGTTATCCTGCAATCCATGAACCGGTTTTGTAGTTCTTCTCTGAACTCTCTCCAAAGTATCTATATGCTTCTGGAGATAATGGGGACAGGGGCGGATCCAGAGTCTGATCTCGGGAGGGGCACATGTTCGTCTGTCTTTTCCTCTCTCCCATGTCCGTCCGTATTTTCCTCTCTCTCATGTCCTTCTGTCATGCTCCTCTCCCTTCCCATGTCTGTCACACTCCTCTCACTCCCCGTGTCCATCTGTCTCTCTTCCTTCCCATGTCCATATCTCTACTCTTTCTTCCCATGTCCGTCTTTGTATCCTCTCATTTCCCATGTCAGTCTGTCTCTCCTCTCATTTCCCAGGTCTCTGTCTCTCCTCTGCCATCCCATGTCTGTCTGTCTGTCTCTCCTCTGCCATCCAATTTTTATCTCTCTCTTCTCCCTTCCCATTTATTTGTCTCTCCTCTCCCTTCCCATGTCTCTCTATTCTCTACCTCCCATGACTGTCTCTTTGTCCCTCTACCCATGTATGTGTATCTCCTCTTCCCCATAGTCCTAGGCAGACAAAATTTGGGCACACCCACGACATGACCCATAACCCACGTTGCACACCAAGGGCATGCCTCATCACCCCATTTACATGCCCAATCACATACACATTGCCAATATTATTTGCCATTAATATTCCCCAGCCAATTTGCCCAATAATATGCCCCAGCCAATTTGCCCAATAATATTCCAGTATTATTTGCCATTAATAAGCCACAGCCAATTTTCCCAATATTATGCCAGTATTATTTTGCCATTAATATGCCCCAGCCAATTTGCCCAATATTATGCCAGTATTATTTTGCCGTTAATCTGCCCCAGCCAATTTGCACCAATAATATGCCAGAATTATTTGTATTTTAATATGCCCCAGCCAATTTGCCCAATAATATGCCTGTATTTGCAGTTTAATCAGCACCTGCCAATTTGACCAATAATATGCCAGAATTATTTGCATTTTAATATGCCCCTGCCAATTTGACCAATAATATGCCAGTATTTTCCATTTAATATGCCCCAGCCAATTTGCCCAATATGCCAGAATTATTTGCCATTAATATGCCCCTGCCAATTTGCCCAAAATGCCAGTGTTATTTGCCATTAATATGCCCCAGACAATTTGCCCAATAATATGCCAGTGTTATTTGCCATTAATATGCCCATCCAATTTGCCTAATAATATGCCAGTATTATTTGCCATTAATATTCCCCTGCCAATTTGTCCAATATGCCAGTGTTATTTGCCATTATTATGCCCTGCAAATTTGCCCAATAATATGCCAGAATTATTTGCTATTTAATATGCCCCAGACAATTTGCCCAATAATATGCCAGTGTTATTTGCCATTAATATGCCTGCCAATTTGCCCAATAATATGCCAGTGTTATTTGCCATTAATATACCCAGCCAATTTGCCCAATAATATGCCAGAATTATTTGTTATTTAAAATCCCCCAGCCAATTTTGGCCAGTAAAATGCAATTTTTAAGAGCCCAGCACTTACCATTTTCCCTGGTGGCTAGTGGCAGGCAGCATGGTGTCCTCCATGCTGCCTGTTCGGCTCCCTGGCGGTTGTGCAGAGAGGGCATGTGAACAGAGCGCGTATGATGTCAGCGGAGGTTTCTCTGTGCTGCCTGTTTGGCTCCCCGTGCAGCCTGCAGGCAGAGCAATGGTGAGGGGGGATCTTCTGATCTCCTCTCACCTCCATCTCTGCCCGCAAGTGCGCTTTCGTTCTTCTTTTTTTGTTTTGTTACGGGACAGGGTTTTTTGGTAGTTTTTCCCCCCTCACTATTGCCCCGTTGCCCCCTCCCCCCCCCCCCCCCTGGATCCACCACTGACTGGGGACTATTCAATGACCAGAGTTAATTTAGCTCATGTAATTGAATCCCATAGACTCCAATATAAAAATGTGAGTAAAAAGTGATTTTTTTGTGTTTCCAGTACGACATACAATACTCCAATTGAGGTCTCACCAGTGCTCTGTACAATGGCATGAACACTTCCCTATACAATCAGAGTTTCTGCTAGCCTATCCTGCTGCTCTATTGCATTGTCTGCCTACTTCTGAAATAATTACCACTAAATCCCCTTCCTCAGATGTTGAGCTTAGGACTGTATCAATTTATCTATATTTTTACACCCATGATGCGTTATCTTGCACTTATCCACATTAAGTGTCACATGTCACAGCTCTGACCATTTTTTGAGTTTACCTAAATTATGTGCCATTTGGCGTAACCGTCCAGGAACATCAACCCTGTTGCAAATATTTGTATCATCATCAAACAGACATACCTTACCATCATGGCTTTCTGTAACACTAATAGGGATCTGTACTTGGAATGGGTCCAAGTACAGATCCCTGACTTACCCCACTAGTAACAAGACCTTGCATCGAATATACTCCATTGATTACTCACTCAGCCATTGTCTAATCCATTCAACAATATTAGAATCCAAACTCAAAGAATGCATTTTATGAAAAACCTGTGCAACGGTGTCAAAGGCCTTACTGTAATCTAGATAAGCAATACGAATGCATGATTGGAGAGTGTCTACAGTGATCTTAAAGATCCCCTTACATTTGCATAAGAGTTTCTGGAAAAATGAGGGAAAATTCGTGGTAAGAAATTTTATTGTGCAACTTATGTAGGTCAGAAAAATGCTGTCACTATTACGTGTATATATGGTAAATGCTGTCACTATTACGTGTATACATGGTAAATGCTGTCACTATTACGTGTATACATGGTAAATGCTGTCACTATTACGTGTATAATATCTTAAAGAAGCAAAGGGATGTGTTACACAAATAGTTGTCTGGGTAATATGTTTTTGTTCTATGAAAGAGGAGTTGTAAGAGGACCAGCAGGAAAAGTAGAGTAAGCAGATGATACTTAAAGGACAATTAAACTTTTTTTTTTGACTCAGTGTTTTTCAACATTGAGTCAATAATTAACTTAAGTGAACTTATGTAAGGGGGGACAGGACTTACTTTATTTCATTGATAGACTCCCCAGCTCCTGCTAATTTAGTTTAAAAGCCGCAACTGTGCAATTGCAATTCTGATGTAACATTCAGCCCCTTGGTTCATTTGTGTCGGTAACACAACTGGGCCAAGGGGGTCAGAAATTAAAGTGGGAGGAGCTTGGGACTCTATGAATCAAATTAAGTATAGTATATAAAGTAAGATAACCCCCACCAAATAAATAAGTAAAATAAAAAGTTTAGTTGTCCTTTAAGGAAATGTAGTATAACAAACCTTTTACAGACATACTCAGAAAGGTTGATAGTCTTGATTGAGAGCATACGTTAAGCGGTCATCTATTCAGAGACAGAATCCCCCGAGGGTGTGCAACATAGGCCAAATGCATACAACAATGAACAGAGATGAAAGAACATTGAATAATTGTCCCATTAACTACTCTGCACTTAAAACATTAATATCCAAAGAAAGCCAAGGGAAATGTCCATTATTAATGTCCAAAGAAGGCCATCATTAATATCTAAAGGAGGCCAAGGAAAATGTCCACCATTAGTATCCAAGAATGCCAAAGAAAATGTCCATCATTAGTGTCCAAGAAGGCCAAAGAAACTGTCCATTTTCTTTGGCCTTCTTTACATATTAATGATGGACACTTTATTTGGCATTCTTGGATACTAATGATGGACATTTTCTACCAATTGAAAATAAAATTAATAGTGCGTATATTAAGTGGACTATTAAAAGAAAGATAATCAATAGAGCTATGGTAAAATTCATGGATATAACCTATTTGAAACTGTGCTAATAACATGGCATATTTCTACACTCAGGACAAATATTAGACATTATTTAGACAAGGTCTTTTTTACCATTTATAATTGTATAACAGATTTTTCAGGTCAACGTTAATAAAAGTGTTTGTGTGTTTTCAATATTCATGCTGCAAGGAACAATGTCATAAAGTGGAGCAGCTGATAAGGGTATACTTTGACTTATGATCCAATATTTTCTAGCACAAAAACATCATAGCTATATCAACCCATATTTAGTAAGCGTATGTCATTAGCTTTTGAGTATATGTCTTACACCTTCAACCCATAAAAAACATATATAACATATTATAAACATTAAAAATATATATATTAACCCCTTAACGACAGATGACGTGCCAGGCACGTCACGGCAAATCGTGGACTTGCCGACAGCTGACGTGCCTGGCACGTCATGCACTAAATGGAGTAAAGAAAGCGACCAGCGGTCGCTTTCTTTACTCTAACGGTGTTGCTACAATGCCTCTAGGTAGAGGCATTGTGCAACTCCCCCCAAATGTGCAGGGGCGCGCTACGATCACTCCACGGAGTGATCGTAGCAGCCATTTAAAAATGGCTGCGCCCGCTGCACACATGTGCTTAGAAAGCGAACGATCGTTCGCTTTCTAAGCATCTCCGGTGTTGTTAAAGTGCCTCGCCAGCGAGGCACTTAACAACACCATGCTGCTCCCCAGAGCCGATGGTGGTCGCTCTCCTGAGCGACCCCATCGGCTCAGTAGAAGGGAACGCTGCCTGTACAGGCAGCGCTTCCCTTCTAATGGCAAGAGCATCGGAAGTGAAAGTATTTCACTTCCAATGCTCTAGGGGGAGCCAATCGATGCCGGCACACCAGATCTATGTGATCTGTGTGCAGGCATGTATGGTAAGTGCTCTGATGAGCACTTACCATACTGTCAAAGGCAATATTACTAAATATTGTCTTTGACAAGTATTGATCTGCCTCCCTCACCTTACTACTTTTAGTAAGGGAGAGAGACAGATCAGATCAAGTAAAAAAATAAAATAAAATAATTAAAAAAATATTTAATAAAATTTTAAACACCAAGGGCTTTTATAAAAGCCATTTAACCCCTTCCCTGCCATTGATCGCTGTGTACGCAGTGATCATACACAGCAGCACATTTTTTGCTGTCTGTGCATTTTTTAGGGGTTTTTTTTTTTTACTGTAATTCATTACAGTATAAAAAAACCTCTTTTAAGAGAGATTAACCCCTTTCTTGCCGTAGATCACTGCCTAATCAGCGATCTGACGCAAATGCAGCAATCTTGCTGCAGAAGCATTTTTAATTTTTTTAAAACTTTTTTATTACACCCGTCACGTGTTAATTATACCCGCTAGGGGACTACGTTTAACGTAAAAATTTTTTTTTAGCTGTCTGAGCGCATGTATAGCGATCAGTAACAGCTGATAAGTGACAATGGCGGGTTGGCGTTTGCTCAGATGAGCATCACCATTCGTCTGGTTAGATCAATATGTGTAAATATTTGATCTGACCCGTGTAGATCTGCCTCCCTCTCACTTGAGTTTTAGTGAGGGAGGGAGACAGAGCTGTATAATGTAAGTTTTTAATTATAATATATTTAATAGAATTGAGACCCAAAGGCTTTTATAAAAGCCGTTTCCAGTATTTAACCCCTTCCCTGCAATTGATCACTGTGTACGCAGTGATCTTACACAGCAGCACATTTTTTGCTGTCTGTGCATTTTTTTAGGGGTTATTTTTTTTTACTTTGATTTATTACAGTATATCAAAGGCTCTTTTAAGAGCTATTAACCCCTTCCTTGCCGTATATCACTTCCTAAGCAGCACATATGGTCACTGCCTAAGCAGTGCATATGGTCACTGCCTAAGCAGCGCATATGAAGCAATCTAGTCGCCGAAGGATTTTTTTTTGCTATCAGCATTTTTTTTGTCATACTCACTAGGGGTTAATTATACCCACTAGGGGATTACGTGTATTCCTTTTGAAGCTGTCTGAACGCGTGTATAGCGATCAGTAACAGCCGATCAGTGGCAAAGGTGGTTTGGTGATTTCTCAGATGAGCATCACCATTCGTCTGGTTCGTAAATATTGTTTTGACCCATATGGATCTGCCTCCCTCTCCTCACTTGAGTTTTAGTGAGGGAAAGAGACAGATCTGTATAACATAATTTTTAAATTGTAATAAATTAAATAAAATGTTAATAAATTGTGAGTCCCAAGGGCTTTTATAAAAGCCATACCTTTTGTATAGTGTAGTGTATTAACCCCTTCCCTGCCACTGATCACTGCACAGCAGAACATTTTTTCTTGTCTGTGCATTTTTAGGGGTTCATTTTTTTGTACAGTACTACAAAGGCTCTTATAAGAGCTATTAACCCCTTCCTTGCTCTACATGTTCAAATTCCAAGTTTGAAAATCAAAAAGCGCACCTCTCAAATGTAGCCTTTCAACCCCTAACAAAGCTGACAAAGCTATGCATGGGTGGTATCCCTGTGCTCGGGAGATGTTGCTGAACATATATTGTGGTATTGTTTGTCAGTGACACATACCGAAATATGTGAATTTGTGTCTAAAGTGCAATGTATGTGGGAAAAAATACACAATAAAATGACTATCACAAACTTTGACAAAGGCTGGTGGTAGAATTGGTGCATGGAAAGTGTTAAAATAACACCATTTAAAATAGCCTAGGGTGTCTACTTTTACAAAATATACACTTTTTGGGGTAAAATACACTGTCCTACTTAAAAAAAAGTCCCAAATGAAAGATGGGCTCAGGCTGACTACACGTCAATATTCCAAGTTGAAAATGCGCACCTTCACAATGTGGCCCTTTAGCCCCCAAACAACCCAACAAACCTATGCATGGGTGGTATCCCTGTACTCAGGATATGTTGTTGAACACATATTGGGTTATTGTTTGGCAGTGACACATACCAAAATCTGTGAATTTATGTCTAAAATACAATATTTGTGAAAAAAAAACCACACAAAAATTACTACCACAAACTTTGACAAAGGCTGGTGGTAGAATTAGTGCATGGAAAGTGTTAAAATACCACCATTTGAAATAGCGTAGGGTGTCTACTTTTAAAAAATATATGGGTTGATGGGGTAAAATACACTGGCTGGTTTCAAATATGTCCCAAATGGGACATGGGTGCAGGCGGTCTGCATGTCAAAATTTTAATTTGGAAAACCAAAAACTGCACCTACCAAATTTGGCCTTTTACTCCCCAAACAACCCAACAAACCTATGCATGGGTGGTATCCCTGTACTCAAGAGATGTTTCTGAACACTTATAGGGGTGTTATTTGGCAGTGACACATACCAAAATCTGTGAATTCATGTCTGAAGTACAAGGTTTGTGAAAAAAACCCACAAAAAAATTACTACCACAAAGTTTGACAAAGGCTGGTGGTAGAATTAGTGCATGGAAAGTGTAAAAATACCACCATTTGAGATAGCCTAAGGTGTCTTCTTTTAAAAAATATATGGGTTGATGAGGTAAAATACACTGGCTGGTTTCAAATATGTCCCAAATGGGACATGGGTGCAGGCGGTCTGCATGTCAAAATTTTAATTTGGAAAACCAAAAACTGCATCTACCAAATTTGGCCTTTTACCCCCCAAACAACCCAACAAACCTATGGATGGGTGGTATCCCTGTACTCAAGAGATGTTGCTGAACACTTATTAGGGTGTTATTTGGCAGTGACACATACCAAAATCTGTGAATTCATGTCTGAAGTACAAGGTTTGTGAAAAAAAAACACAAAAAAATTACTACCACAAAGTTTGACAAAGGCTGGTGGTAGAATTAGTGCATGGAAAGTGTAAAAATACCACCATTTGAGATAGCCTAAGGTGTCTTCTTTAAAAAAATATATGGGTTGATGGGGTAAAATACACTAGCTGGCTTCAAATATGTCCCAAATGGGACATGGGTGCAGGCTGTCTGCATGTAAAAATTTCAAGTTGGAAAACAAAAAACTGCACCTCACAAATTTGGCATTTTAGCCCCCAAACAACCCAACAAACCTATGCATGGGTGGTATCCCTGTACTCAGGAGAAATAGTAGAATCTATTTAGCATGTTTTTTCATTCGCTATTGTCGATGAGGAGAAGTTGTTTCAAATAAAAAGAAAGAAATTTGTGTATTTTTTTTTTTTTACCATATTTTATTATTTTTTTTAATAATATGATAAGATATGATCAAAAAGATGGTATCCATAGAAAGCCCTTCTTGTCCCGATAAAAACAATATATAATATGTGTGGGTACAGCAAATGACAAAGAAGAAAATTACTGCTAAACACAAACAGCACAGAAATGTTAAAATAGCCATTGTCCAGAAAGGACAAAAATGTTTCAAAGGCTCTGTCCTTAAGGGGTTAATATATAATTCAACATACATAAACCTATTTGATGTTTTTCTACTTATAAATATTTTCTTTTTTTGGATTATAAGACAAAATTCATTTTTTTTATATTTATTTGTATAGGTATGTATATCTATAGATGATAAATCTCTCTCTATATAAATGTATATATATTGCTTTATCTTGCTCTCTCTCTCTATATATATGTATATTAATGTGTGTGTCTGTCAAGCCTGGTAAGCATTTCAAATTTTATATATAAGTTATATATGTTGTTTATGTTATGTTGTGTATACTTTTTTAATGTAATGCAAGTATAAGTATATACTCAATCCATTGTACATAGGTTGATTAAAAGGTTTATTTATTAGGTTGGGTCAATATAGAACAATGATGTGTGTTATGATAGCATATTAAATTATATTTTTTTAGCAGCTATGAAGAAATTAAATGGTTAATCCAACAAACAACAGAATCCAAGAGAAACCTGATAGCGCCCTCTATTGATAGTTACAATTAGTATTATGCTTTAAAAATGCAGCATTGTCTTTTTTGACAAAGAAATATTAAACTAGTCTCAAGCCAGACAAGCAATAGAAGAGAGTGTGGGGTGGCCAATAGAGAAGACTATAAAACTCACATGAAAACTGCAAGGCTAAAATAGTGAAGCACAACACTTTAAATAAAATATAAAACAAAGGATAACCCTGTTCAAAGATTTCAAATGTTAAAGAAACCCAATTTGTCCCTCCGGGAGGCATAACCACCTAGCAAAGCTAGTGGGTATGCGCTAGCCTCCCAGTGTGACTGCTGCCACTCAGAAAAGCATGAGATATGCTTCTGCACAGCAACAGCGCTTCAGCCAATCAGGTGATCAGGACAGCTGTGCTGTGCACAGAAGTTTTTAAAATGGCCACACTGATATGCTATATCTATGCCTGCCACAGATATCGTTGATACTTGTAAAGCACAGGGTCTGGGTGGCATGAGACTCTGAGCGCCCGAGTTGAGGCACTACGGTGCAGGGGTGGAGCTGGCCTTGTGCTGGGTACAATGATTCACAATATTACTGGTATCTGAATGACACAATATTCCTGGTATCTGACTGGCTCAATATTACTGGCATCTGAATGGCACAATATTCCTGAGCTCTGAATGGCATAATATTCCTGGGCTCTGAATGGCACAATATTCCTGGGCTCTGAATGGCACAATATTACTGGTATCTGACTGGCTCAATATTACTGGCATCTGAATGGCACAATATTACTGGTATCTGAGTGGCACAATATTACTGGGCAGTGGTGTATCTTGATTTTGTGCTGCCCTAGGCAGACAAAATCCGGGCACCCCCCTACCCAAGCTGCACACCCACGTTACACACCTAAGACATGCCCCATCATTCAGACTCACATCAAGCTCATACTCCTATCACACTCAGTCACACACTCCAACTCCCATCACACTCAGTCACACACACTGTCTCCCATCACACACACTCTGACTCCCATCATACTCAGTCGCACACACTGTCTCCCATCACACACACTCTGACTCCCATCATACTCAGTCACACACACTGTCTCCCATCACACACACTCTGACTCCCATCACACTCAGTCACACACACTGTCTCCCATCACACACACTCTGACTCCCATCACACTCAGTCACACACACACACACACACTGTCTCCCATCAGCACTTACCTTTCCCTGGTGGCTAGTGGCAGGCAGCACGGTCCCTCCATGCTGCCTGTTCGGCTTCCCGGCGATTGTGCCGACAGGTCACGTGACCGGGCGCGCGTATGACGTCAGCGCGCCCGTCACGTGACTGTCGTGAACTTCCGTGTCGGCACACTGCACGGGGAGCCGAAAAGGCAGCACGGAGGTTTCTCTGTGCTGCCTGTTCGGCTCCCCGTGCAGCCTGGCAGGCAGAGCAATGGTGAGGGGGAATCTTCCGATCCCCTCTCACCTCCGTCTCTGCCTGCAAGCGCGGTCTTTTTTTTTTTTTAAAGGGCCTGCCGCCCCCCAAAATTTGCCGCCCTAGGCATCCGCCTATGGCACAATAATACTGGAATCTGAATGGCACAATAATACTGGAATCTGAATGGCACAATAATACTGGCATCTTAGTGGCACAATGGTATTGGCATCTGGCACAATAATACTGGCATATTAATGGGCAAATTGGCTGTGGCTTATTAATTACAAAATGATACTGGCATATAATTGGACAAATTGACTGTTATGAGATGTCTGTATGTATAGATTTGTATTGTTTTAGAATTGTACAATTGTCACCTCGTGGGGCTCCTGTGTGTTGCATAATTAATGGCGGTCCCATGTGTGCATAGTTATGGGGTGCTTGTGTGTGGCATATTTATTGGGCCCCATGTGTGGCATAATTAAGGGACTCTTTTGTGTGACATAATTATGGGGCACGTGTGTGTGTGGCATAATTATGGGGCACCTGTGTGTGTGGCATAATTTATGGGGCGGTGACACCATGAGTTTCCGCACCGGGTGACACCAACCCTAGTGAGTCCTCTGGCTGGGTAACACTTCCCTGGAATAAATAGAGAGCTAGCAGTGGGAATCATTCACTAACTCAATAAATTAAACAGTGTAATGAAGTATAGTAATGGCCCACAAAATGGCATCCAACCACTTGAAAATATACAAAAAAGAGAAAAAGCACATAGTGAAAGTGTGCAGGGAGGCGCTCTAGAACTATTAAATAGAATAATAAAGATATATATATCTTTATATATAGTAATATAGGTATAGTATAGACTTAGGGTTTTTTTTACTGGCACAGGCGGTATTTCACCTCTTGGAGCCGGTGCCGGAACAACTGTAATACCGCCCATTCTAAGGCCGGTATTATTTTCAGCAGGGGAGCGGAGAGAAGGCAGACTATGCGTTTGCATAGTCTGCATGGTCCAGATGGTGGCTGCACCTGCAGCGCGTGTGTCCTGTTGGTCTCATGCTCTCCAGACGAGCGCAGATCGAGGGGGAATGTCTGTGCTTCCTGCACAGACTGCTAGCTCCGCCCCCTCGCGCATAGCACTGTAACGTCAGAGAGCTGGGACTCTCGGCTCTCTGGATGAAGAGATGACCAGTGCCTGGCAGACCAGGCTGTTGAAGAAGCGTCCCCGTTCCAGTGAAATAAGGTAAACAGGGAAGGGGGACACATTGAATTATGCACCCTTTCCCTCCCCCCAAAAAAATAAAAAAAATGACTCCCTTGGAACTAGGATTTTCTTTTGTCTGTCTATGTTAGTGTGTGTCTCTTTATGTTACTGTCTGTCAGTATGTCTATGTTAGTGTGTGTCTCTTTATGTTACTGTCTCTGTATGTCAGTATGTCTGTGTGACTGTCAGTATGTCTGTGACTGTCTCTGGGTATGTCTATGTGACTGTATCTGTCTGTCGGTATGTCTATGTGACTGTCTCTGGGCATGTCTATGTGACCGTCTCTGTCTGTCAGTATGTCTATGTGAATATCTCTGGCTATGTCTATGTGACTGTCTCTGTCTGTCAGTATTTCTATGTCTTTGTGTGTGAATGTGTGTGAAATAGCTTGTATATGTTCTCACTGACATGATATACACATATTATATATGTATGTGTGCATGCTAGTATATATATATATATATAAACACATGTAGTTATATATTTCACACTGGCATGATATACTAATTATATATATATATATATATATATATATATATATATATATATATATATATATATATATTGTGTCAGTGAGAAATATATGCATAATAAGTATTAAGCTCCAGGCACCTGGTACCTGTACCAAGGAACCAGAAGCTTAATCTGATAGGGAAATTGAGAGGATCCGCCCCTCAGTGGTTCCACCCTTTGTAGGCACACCCCTGTGTGGCTCCGCCCATCACTGTGGCTGGTATTTTTTTGGGGGAAAAGGTGGCAACCCTATATAGACTAGTGATAGGCCGTAAAGGGAAAAAACTGAGAATTTCAATCTTCCAAATCAATCTGCGATGTATCTCTCAACAATAATATGCGAGCCATCCAAAAAAGTGTGTAAACCGCTTGTTCTCTTCTTACTCCAGCAGGCGATGGGCTGCCCTGCCTTCACCTCATAGCGGAATTCATTAGATGCCACCAGAAATCAATATATAAACATATAACTTACATGGACAGAAATATATAAATACAGTATAAGTGACAAAGACAAAAAAAAGTCCCTTTTCAAGGACTGAAATATAAAAAATATAAAATGTATCTGAAGAATGTATATATATATATATATATATATATATATATATATATATATATATATATATATATATATATATATATACTGTATTTATATATTTCTGTCCATATAAGTCACAACTGTATATGTTGATTTCTACTGACTAGTGAATTCCACTATGAGGTGTATTAAAAGAGTTTAATGAGTTAAAAATGCCACACATGATGAAACTTATACTGCCACTTTAAATCTTTGTTAAGTTTTGCTCTATAAAATACCCTCGGTAGTGACTGTCTAGTAGCCCCTGACAAAGTAGCTGAGGTCTACGAAACGCGTAGGGCATTACCTGTGGTGACTTGTATTTACTCTTTTGTTACACTAACGGAAGGAGTGTTCTGGAGCACTCCTTTGACTTGGTTGCCTAGTGGATTCACTGCTTCTACATGCTATTCATACCGTCTGTAAGTTTTTTACTGTCTTTTACCAATAAAGTTTTGTGACATTATCGCGCTATCTCCGCTCTCTTCCTCCTTGATTTAGTCACATTTTGAGGACTAAAATGAAAAGGAATACAGGACATCGCTAATTGCATGATATGAAAAGTCGCCTTTTTACATCCCATTCAGCAGGGAATATAGCCTCCAAATAAAACTTGGGTAAAAGTGCTCTCTCATTGGAATCAAAAGGAATCTTTATTTCTAACTTCTATCAAAGAAAGTTCATGAAAGGTCCTGTTTACAAATTTTAAGAACCTCTGAGGAAGCTGTGGTACAACTGCGAAATGCGTCAGGTTGAATCATTCAGCGTTTTAATAGCCTCAATATAAGGGTGGAGAACTAATATTTGTTTGAAAGGGTTAAATTGATATTGAGAAGCCCCCTGCTTGAACAAGTTCAGCAAAAAGTCGCAGCTCCCAAGGATGTCTGTTGAGCCATAGCCGTTTGTGGTTGTTTGTGTTAGGCCATCCTGACTACAATAAGAGGAACTAATGATGCAGCAGGTTTCAGCTTTATTTCTGCTTAGTGACAATACTGAGTTTTATTTTAGCTATTCTGCCTTGTGACAATATGAGCACATATTGAACAGCCCCCCCCCCCCCATTGTGCAATGTATACGCCTCCCCATGTATTATAAGCAATGTTGCAATAAGAGAGCAAGAGGAAAGAATAAACATATAAATAAATAGATGATAATAATAATAATAATAAAAAAATAATAATGGGGGCGTGTCCTGCTGGCACATGGAGTAAGGTGTTGAGAGACTGAGCTCCCGGGCCGCATTACTACCATCCGGTATGGGAAAACCCAAGGAACAGCCAGGCACGGTTCACTGGGGGAAAAAGAGCAAGACAACCGAGTTTTTTACTCCACGCTCGGGTAGGAGGTCTGAGGCGCTAGATGGCGGTGCCATGGTGGAGAAAGACCCGTGAATAGAAGATCCCTCTGACTCAGAAGCGGAGGACCAGAGTCAAATAGATATTGATATGGAGGAAGCTACACTGAAGAACATGATCGTGGACCTGAAGAAAACAGTACAAGCAGATATGCAGCAAATGTCCAAGGCTATATGCACGGATATCAAAGAGAACAGGGAGAGGACGGCTCAGCTGAAGTCCAAAGTGGAGGAGCTTGCGGGAGTGCATAAGGATCTTACAGATGCACATGTCTCCCTGGACATCAAATGCCACCGTCTGGAAATGAAAGTAGCGAACCTAGAAGACAGGTCGCGACGCAATAACATCAAGATTTGGGGTATACCAGAGGAGGTGCAGACGGACAAACTTGGTACTTAACTTCTTGACCTCTTCCATGCTCTAGCCCCAGACCTCTCTCCTCTCGAACTGTCCATTGATCGTGGCCACAGATTGCCAAAACCAAAAAAGATTTCAGGTAATTTTCTGAGAGACGTCATTGTCAGGATCTATTTTTATGAATCGAAAGAGACTGTCATGCGTGCGACCAGGGAGAAGGAATCTCGGCCTGAAAAGTATAGCCACCTACAATTCTACAGTGATTTGTCCCAATGGACAATGACTCGCCACAGAGAATTTGGAGCAGTCACCAGCGCTCTCAGGGCAGCAGGAGTGAAATATGCTTGGGGATTCCCCACTAAGCTGCTAGTGTTCAAGGATGGCTTCACCAAAGTGCTTAATTCGCCGGAAGATGGTTTATACATGCTGGAGCGCTGGGGAATGAACCGTCCTTCACTTGTTCAAGCTCAAGCCCCGTCTCCGCTACGTCTTAAGAAAGTGCCACTGGAGTGGGTAATGGGGAAAAAGAAGAGTACTACAGACAATGACTGATCCGAGATATGTTTTGGTTATACCGTGGCTGCACCCGAGCACTGAGTTACATAGTAACATAGTAATTTAGGTTGAAAAAAGTCCATCAAGTTCAACCCTTCTACCTATCATTACAGCTTTTGATCCAAAAGAAGGCAAAAACCCCTAAGGAAGCTATTTCGAATTTTGCCTCCTGGGGGAACAAATTCCTTCTTGACTCCAAGAGGCAATCAGATTTCTCCTTGGATCAATAAGCTCTTTTATTAATGCATATTCTATTATTAATAGCCCTGTATGTTCTGCTTTCCTAAAAAAACATCCAAACCATTTTTAAATGCATCTATTGTGGTTGATAGTACTACCTCTCTTGGCAGGGAGTTCCATAACTTTATTGTCCTAACCGTAAAGAATCCCTTCCTTTGCTGTCTATGAAATCTTTGCTCTTCCAGTCTGAGGGGGTGACCTCTTGTTCTTTGTACTTTTCTGTTAATGAACAGGTCACTGGAGAGCGCCTTATATTGGATTAATGTTGGATTTACCTTTGAAGTGACTATTCTGTGAACTCGCGATAGAGACAGACTGCCAAGGAGTTCCATCGGAGCAGCGAATGCAGACAACTGTGAGAAAAGCATCAGGGTATCTGTAACTGCTGGTTTACTGTTTATTTCTGGCCCTTCATTAGGCTCACTGCAGTGCTTCTTTTTTGGTAATGGATCCACAGGGGCTAATTTTACAAACTTGTTAAGTAGAATAATGCTTTAATACTTTATCACTGACATGGTTATTATGGTATTAGAATAAGAGAGGTGGAAGAAACTCCCTATATATTTCGGATACTATTTTTAAGCCTCACGGAGCAACAATGCTCCATGGGAGCAATTAGAGCTCTTTGATATAGCGTCTGAGGGGACTGTACATAGGCTCTCCCTTTCCTCTTAAAATGCCCTTGGATAGGGGGCTGACCCCACGCTAGCCCGAGGTAAGATGTGTTCACAGAATGTAAAAGAGGGGAAAAAAAAAAGTTTTGTATTTGTGTAGCGCACAATGTTAGTATTCTCTTATGGGTGTATGGTAGTAGCACAGTTTCTCTGTTTGCAAGTCCTGAGTGCGGTATCCCGGACTCTGTAGTCCAGAACGACCATCCCGATTATGCCAAGAAATATAGTTTGGCCTGGTGGCCCAAGTTTTGGCTTCAACAGGAATTTGGCATATTTTTGGTGTGTGGATATGTTTGAAGATCTAGAGGTTTTTCCTCGGGGTCATTTTGTTCCATCCCCTTTGTTTTTCCCTGTTTTGTTTCTATGTTTGAACCCTTTCAGTTGGATTTTGTACTACCTCTTCAATTCAGATCAATATGGATTTTTCCCACTGTCAATATCCCCAAGGCTAGATATAAATGTCGGTAAATTTTCTATCTTTTAATGTTAAAGGCCTCAATTCCCCATACAAAAGAAATAGGGCACTACAAGAAAATGCCAAATACGCGGCCCATGTAGTCTGTTATCAGGAAACACACTATAAAACTAATGCGCATAGACCATTTTATCCTAAGCTTTACACAACGCAATATCATTCCACTGTATCGCAAAAGAAGGTTGGGTTCTCTATCTTGATCCACAACAGTGTAGCATTTACAGAAAAGGCAGTTGTTATTGATCCGAAAGGAAGATTTATTATTTTAAAATGTGTTATTAATAATCAGAGTTTCACTATACTTAATTTGTATGCCCCAAACCAGAACCAGTCACCTTTTCTCAGAAAGATGTTACAAAAACTAACAGTGATCGGGAAGGTAAAACAGTGATCTGTGGCGATTTCAACTCTATTTCTGATATTCATCTGGATACTTCAGCCCGTCTCTCTGGCCAGTAAAAACGCCACCAAATGAATGTTGCTGCAGCTATTCGGTTGGCTGTCTCCTCCTTTGATCTCCACGATGTGTGAAGGACGACATATCCTGCTGAGATAGCGTATACTTTTCATTCACGAGTGAACAACACGTACACGAGAATAGACAAAATCCTGGTGGATAAAGTCACCTTACGGTCAGTTGAAGGTGTTTCTATTGGTTTGATAGATTGGTTGGACCATGCCCCGGTTGTGATGCGGCTTTCCGAAGAATATACCAATAGGGGTAAAGGCCAGTGGAGGCTGAATGAATCACTCCTATCTACTGGAGACGTAAAAGACAAACTTAAAGCGGCTATGGAGGAGTATTTTGATCTGAATGGCAAGGAAGGCTCATCTCCTGAAATGGTGTGGAATGCACATAAAGCGGTAGTCAGAGGCCTGTGCATACAGCATGGCTCTAAGCTGAAAAGAATGAGAGTCAAAGAGCAAACTCGACTGGAAGAGCTACTCCAATTAGCTACAGTTAAGAATCAAACGTCGCCTTCTCCACAAACAATGAAGGAGATCGTGGCCCTACAATTTGAACTTAAAAAGATTAACCTAAGGCAAACAGGATTTATGCTGCGCAAATTAAAACAAACATATTACTGTAAAGGCAAAAAGGCGGACTCTCTTCTAGCGGCTAACTTGAGAGCCCAATTAGCCAGGAAAAAGATATCGTACTTACGCAAAAGTGATGGGATTAAAATATGGAACCCGGCAGACATAAGTGAAGGGTTTGCTGAATATTACGGGGGCCTGTACAACCTTAATTCGGAGTCGCTTCTTCTACATCCCACGGAGAAATCGATAGAGGAGTTTTTGAATCCACTTGACCTCCCCCGCCTGTCAGAGAGTCAGCATCCCTCGCTTGTTGCACCCATTACTACTGAGGAAATAGAGCGTGCGATTAATTCACTCCACTTACACAAATCACCAGGTCCAGATGGATTTCCCAGTGTTTATTATAAGACTTTCAAAGCTATTTTGCTCCTGCACTTGACTAATCTGTTCAATTCTTGTATGGAAAAGGGGAAACTGCCAGACAAGATGTTGGCGGCAACCAATGTCACCCTACCTAAGCCGGGCAAATCTATGGACAAATGAACAAATTTTCCCCCAATCTCGCTTCTGAACACTGACACCAAATTGTATGCAAAGATCCTATCCAAAAGGCTTTCCCCAGTTCTGGATACTATCACCCAGATCAAGTGGGTTTTGTCCCCGGTAGACAAGCATCTTCAAACACAAGGAAGTTGCTGAACATGGACTGCATGGCCCAAAGGAATCGAACAGGCTGTCTTCTAATGTCGCTAGATGCCGAGAAGGCATTCGACAGGATTCATTGGCTGTATGTGGAAAAGGTCTTGCAAAAATGTAATTTCCCTGTTGGATTCATTACAGCCATCCTAGCTCTATATTCTCACCCAACGGCTAGACTGTTGACTTCCGTTTTTTTGTCAAAAGCCTTTTCTATTACAAATGGTACCCGTCAAGGCTGCCCTTTGTCCGCCACCATTTTCATACTTGCAATGGAACCGCTAGCACATGCTATAAGAACAGATCTGCTTGTCAATGGAATTGGCCTCAAAAGAGAGGAATTTAAAATTGGCCTGTTGGCTGATGGTCATGCTCACTCTTACCAGCCCAGAAACCACCCTCCCTACACTGCACAAAATTATAGCGTCATTTTCGGAGGCATCCTACTACAAACTCAACGTGGCAAAGACGCAAGTTCTCCCCATAGGGTACTCTAAACATCTGGTAGGACAATTGAGACAGAAATATCAATATGAGTGGAGAACCACAGATCTCACGTACCTAGGGACGAAAATTCCAAAACAATTCTAGAACTGTGTTAAGTTGAATTTTGTACCTATCCTCAAGAGCACATCCGCAGACCTGTCTCGCTGGGCTAATTTGGAGCTGTCCTGGTTGGGTAGAATCAACTCTATTAAGATGATGGTATACTTAAGTTCCTATACCTATTGAGAACGTTACCAATCGCTCTACCGGGCTCATTTCTCACAGCGGTGCAGAGGAGTTGGAGTGGTTTTATATGGGCAAAGAAACCACCTAGACTGGCTTTAAAAGTATTACAGCTACCCCAGAACAGAGGAGGAGTTTTTGAATCCACTTGACCTCCCCCGCCTGTCAGAGAGTCAGCATCCCTCGCTTGTTGCACCCATTACTACTGAGGAAATAGAGCGTGCGATTAATTCACTCCACTTACACAAATCACCAGGTCCAGATGGATTTCCCAGTGTTTATTATAAGACTTTCAAAGCTATTTTGCTCCTGTACTTGACTAATCTGTTCAATTCTTGTATGGAAAAGGGGAAACTGCCAGACAAGATGTTGGCGGCAACCAATGTCACCCTACCTAAGCCGGGCAAATCTATGGACAAATGAACAAATTTTCCCCCAATCTCGCTTCTGAACACTGACACCAAATTGTATGCAAAGATCCTATCCAAAAGGCTTTCCCCAGTTCTGGATACTATCACCCAGATCAAGTGGGTTTTGTCCCCGGTAGACAAGCATCTTCAAACACAAGGAAGTTGCTGAACATGGACTGCATGGCCCAAAGGAATCGAACAGGCTGTCTTCTAATGTCGCTAGATGCCGAGAAGGCATTCGACAGGATTCATTGGCTGTATGTGGAAAAGGTCTTGCAAAAATGTAATTTCCCTGTTGGATTCATTACAGCCATCCTAGCTCTATATTCTCACCCAACGGCTAGACTGTTGACTTCCGTTTTTTTGTCAAAAGCCTTTTCTATTACAAATGGTACCCGTCAAGGCTGCCCTTTGTCCGCCACCATTTTCATACTTGCAATGGAACCGCTAGCACATGCTATAAGAACAGATCTGCTTGTCAAGGGAATTGGCCTCAAAAGAGAGGAATTTAAAATTGGCCTGTTGGCTGATGGTCATGCTCACTCTTACCAGCCCAGAAACCACCCTCCCTACACTGCACAAAATTATAGCGTCATTTTCGGAGGCATCCTACTACAAACTCAACGTGGCAAAGACGCAAGTTCTCCCCATAGGGTACTCTAAACATCTGGTAGGACAATTGAGACAGAAATATCAATATGAGTGGAGAACCACAGATCTCACGTACCTAGGGACGAAAATTCCAAAACAATTCTAGAACTGTGTTAAGTTGAATTTTGTACCTATCCTCAAGAGCACATCCGCAGACCTGTCTCGCTGGGCTAATTTGGAGCTGTCCTGGTTGGGTAGAATCAACTCTATTAAGATGATGGTGGTACTTAAGTTCCTATACCTATTGAGAACGTTACCAATCGCTATACCGGGCTCATTTCTCACAGCGGTGCAGAGGAGTTGGAGTGGTTTTATATGGGCAAAGAAACCACCTAAACTGGCTTTAAAAGTATTACAGCTACCCCAGAACAGAGGAGGATTGGCAGTCCCGAATTTCACCAATTATTATTTGGCAAATCCAGCTAGTCAAGCCCTGTCCTCTGGGGCCTCACATGCATTAGAATCATGGAGAAAGATAGAGGAAAGCTACAGTCACCCGCATTCTATCCCCAGCCTAATGTGGAACCCCTCCTTAAGTGTGCAAAAGCCTAATCAAATCCTTCTTCTGACAAAGTCGATGTTGGATTCGTGGCACAGACTGAAGAGGAAACTTAACACAAAATATATCCTCACGAAAATGTCCTCGCTTCAGCTTCTAGCATATTTTAACCCCAATTGTAATTTCCGGTTATGGGAGAAAGCTGGACTGTATTCTGTTAAAGACCTATATGGGGAGAGTGAACTGTTATCTTTTCAGCTCCTTCAGGACAAATATAGCGTACCGTCAGGAGAATTTTTGACCTATCAAATTGTAAAAAGAACACTGGAAATGTACCCTCCCTTGGATGACACTGTCCCGATGGCTAAGAAATTGGTGGCCTTTTGGAGCAAGGCTCCTAAAATCCGTAAGTCTTTGACATACTGCTACAACATGTTTAATTTCTCCTACAATTTGCAAGATCTTAATTACAGGAAACAATGGGAGAAAGAGTTGCAACATTCATTAACAGACACCCAGTGGCGGCTAGCGCTCACGGCACTGAAAGGCACCACCAAATGCTTGAATCATATTGAAACACACAAAAAAGTTATGCTCCGCTGGTACCTGGTTCCGGCGAGGTTGGAAAAAATTTATAGATCCTGCTCAAACTGATGCTGGAGACACTGTTCCGAAATTGGCAATATGATCCATGTGTGGTGGTCATGTGAGATTATTCAACAGTTTTGGAAAGAAGTTTTCTGCCTACTCAACAAAATTTTAGCTTCAACGTTAACTCCAACTGTTGAATGTGCATTATGTTTGATCATTCCGAACTCAGTTCGGCCTCATGCTCAACATTTAGCTAAGCATATACTTATCGCTGCTCAAGCCGCAATAGCTAGGTACTGGAAACAAATCTCCGCACCTACTATGCCTGAGCTCATTAGATCCATTAGTACAAACGCAGACTATATATACGAATATATGTCCGCGGTTCAGGAAGGCAAAGTATCTAAATGGGAACAGACATGGTTCCTATGGAAATCGCTAATTGGCGAGTTTGATCCCTTATTGTCCCATATTTCTAGAGCGCACAAATCCAACTGAAAGCTTCAGCCCCTCCCTGTCTGCACCCCCCCATGTGACTCCCCCTTTTCTTTTTGTGTTTTCTTACCTACTTTCTCAAAAAAAAAATGTACTTCTCATGTTGCAGCGAACTCATTTGTCAATAAAAAAAAACCTATTGTGTACCTAACTCCAATGATGTATATGTAATTTACTGTATTTCTGTACATTAAAAAAATAATAATAATAATGAAAAGTCTTATTTTCCATGTTAAATATAACCATTACGGAACCAAGATAACGTTTCGGGCCTTTCTCACATTGCTGTTGTCCCATTTTTATCCCTTTACAATTAACTGTGAATACTTTGTGCTCCATCTATTGCATATTTATATGCATATGATGTATGTATATATTTTTGTATATTTAAAATTTGTCCCTATGTGTAATTTTTATGACTAGCATTTAAATTGTTAAAGCACTTTGGGGATACAAAGGGGCGGTTATGATCCCCAAGTAATTGTCTACGACTAAGCGCCATGAAGTTTTTCAGCACTTGCTGTCTTGAATAAAACCTATTATATAGAGAGTTATCCCTGTCTGTTGGATTTTTTGTCTTGGAGGCCAGGAGTTCACATTCTCTGTTTATTTTCACTTCCCTAGGTAACATACTAGGGCCAACCGGACAGCTGCAATTCTGGGTAGGTGCCGTGTTGGGGCCAGCTGGGCAGATGCCTCTCTGGGGCTAGCTGGCCAGATTACGCTCTGGGCAGTTTTCGCTTTGGTGTCGAACAAGGGTATGGTGCCGAACTGTGACCAGACAAGAATGCATGGAACAAAGGAGAAATCCAAGCAGATAGGAGTGAGCATAAATGATAAACAGGAAAGAAAATCAAAAAGGATACTAAAATGCCTGGATACAGCTTGGAGGAGCCTGCACATGGGAGAATGGTTACAATACCTCTCCTAGAGGCCCTATCCGTAAGAGCCTTTAATGCCAGGGAACATCGTTAATATTAATTGGACCCTAGGCAAGAATTTTCTTAGGCTCCCTGTATATTTGCAGTGTATAATTGCACTATATAAAATATATACATGGAACAAAATGTATATATGGCTGATAAATGTATGTCCTCCCAGTGAGTATATAGGAGCTTTTTTGTGAGGAATTTTTTCACCTATATCATACTGCACCATAATAGTTATTTGTATTGCAGGTTGCAAGGACAATACATAGAGATACATATGGGGGATCTCTTTTTACGTATTATATTTTTTCTATACTTGTGTATTGTTTGACAGCAACAGGGTGAGATTGTCACAATTGATTTTTATGCATGTTTTTATACTTTGTTTTACCATTTGTTAGATATCACTGCTGAACTTATATTCACTTCTACCAATATTATATATTTTTATTATTTTTATACCAATCATACTTATTGTGGGGATGTGTTTTATTTATATTTATTTTTCACTTGCTATTTTGCACTTAGTATACGCTGCATATGTTCGTATTTTATCACAAGATTACCTAACATTCTCACATTGTTAAGTGTCTATACTTCTTGCGACTGGGTACTTTTTTCCTTTTGATTGATATTCAGTAGAGGTGGACTGTTTTTATTCCGAGCTGCAGGAGTTCTGTGGACACACACATCATAACCTTTTGTGATTCCAAATATTCATTTTATATTTCCACTCACAGTCAGGCCTTTTTACTCAGCCCTGATGTATTCTTTGTTTGCAAAATGTATGCCTTCTTATTATGCCACACTGCAATAAAAATACTAAGTGCCTATATTACAAAAGTGTACACTGATATTAGAGAGCATTTATATATGGTAGGCAGCAATTAACATTAAAATACAGCTATCTTATAGAAATTATATATACACAGGCAGGGGCATTGCTAGGTCTTCAAATGATCTGGGCTACAGTCTGTCACACACCCACTCTCTCTCTCTCACACATACACGCACACTCCATCTCTCTCTCACACACATACTCTCTCTCACACAGATTGTGTCTCACACACACACTTCGTCTCTCTCACACACTCCGTCTCTCTCACACTCCGTCTCTCTCTCTCTCTCTCTCCGTCACTCTCTCACATACTCCGTCTCTTTCTCACACACTCCGTCTCTCTCTCTCTCTCTCTCACACACACACACACACACACACACACACACACACACACACACACTCTCTGTCGTTCTCTCTCTCACACACTCCATCTCTCTGTCTCTCTTTCTCACACACAGACACCCTGACACACACACCTATATACATTGACACACACTCACACACATATACTTACATAAACACCCTAACACACACACACACACCTAGACACCCTGACACAAACCGAGACACACACACTTAGACAGCCTGACATACACACTTACACACATTGGGACACCAACACTTACATCCAGACACTTGCACAAATGTCTTTTACCATAAAAAAAAACCACCTTATACTGTTGGTCCCCTTCCCTGTTAAGTTACCTTTATTTGCATGTAGGAGGACATTTCAAACAGTGTCTGGACCTGCAGATCACCGCATCCTGTATCTTCTGCTGGATGTCACCTGACATCTGGCACGCAGCCAATCTCATCTTGCACCCATCGTACTGTGCTCGGCATGGCCAGGAGGTGCAGTCACTGCAGGCAGGTGCTAGGGAGAGATCCCTAAATGTTAAGTCCTTTAGGTGCAATGTGGGTGCACATATAATGTCGATGATGCCACCAGACCTCGTGTTCATTCATAAGGTCAACTGTCTGCTGAGGCTGATGGCTCTGCAGCTAGTGGGTCATTTAAGGTTATCGTAAAAGTAGCTGGTTTATAAATAAAGCTGTGGCCAAGCCCTTATCCACTATCAAGTTGTTTTTCAGTTAATTTGACTGGTTGGGTTATCGGGTATGTCTGGGTAGGGGGATGGTAGGTCATGGACATAAGCAGTCATGATTTATCAGTGGACTGTTATGATGTTTGACCTCTCCCAACACACCATACACCTTCTCCAGAATTATGAGATCTGTGATAGCCCATGTCAGACAGAATGGTTTTGTTGTCTGTTTTATCTAGGCGACATTCTCTTGGTAAATTTAGACAGTTCAGTACTTACCCACCAGCAAGATTATCTAATTTCCCTTTTCAGGTCCTAGGCTTTATAGTGAATTTGCAAAATTCAATTCTAGTCCCCACTAACATTATTCTTTTTCTGGGGTTCATGCTAGACACCAGGTCCTTGTCTCTAGGGGTTCCTCAAGATATGTGGAAAAATCTGTAAGCCCATCTGAGTAAAGCCCTCTTGTGTCACACTTGGTCACTACGGGATCTGGCAAAGATCATTGGGAACGTGATAGCCTTAACACAGGGTTACAATGATTTCCCTCTATTATGCAGAAGCAGTTAGTTATTTCTAGGAGATCAATTCAGACAGGGTGGGCGGTGGGAGTCACAGGTAGTTCTTCCCAGAAGAGTAAGATTGGAGTTGAGAGCAATTTTGGGGCCAGTTATACCTCTTTTGGAGCAGCCCTTCGACATAACTTTTTCCACAGATGCTTCAAATCACGATTGGGGGAGTTTGGACAGGGCAGGAGAGGCTTTTACATATAAACATTTTATATGTATAGAGCTGAGGACTTTAAAGTTAGCTATCCAAAGCCTGGTCCCTTTAAATTCCTCATCTGTTTCTGTGAAGGTCCAATTGGACAGAGGGGGCAAAAGGTCAAGACATCTCTGTCTAGCGTCCCTGAATCTTTGGTTCTCGGCTCTGACAAAGTTATTTGTAGTTCATGTGCCAGGGCAGGCGAACAAAGGCCAACACTTGGCTCTGGCGACAGTTCAGTTGAATCTAGCTCTTTTTTGGTTAATAGCGAGCAAACTGGGCTACATACAAGTGGATTTGGTCACATACCAGACTTCAGCACAGACTTCCATATTTGTATCCTGGATCTGGACAACAGGGGCTTGGAGGATGGATGCAATGTCCTTTCAATGGGCAGATGTTCCTGATTTTCCTCCTCCATCTATTCTGAGTGTGTTGGAGAACATTTAAAGATAGAGTGCACCGAGAGAGGACCTACAGACCGTGGTACCCCATGATTCAGCTACTAATCTGGGGACCAAAGTTTTCATTGGGTTGGACAATGGAGTGCTTCCTGATGACCAGGGACCTGTTAACCAAGATTCCTCATCTTATGTGTATGACCGCCTTGCTAGGCTGTTAACATATCCCCCATTGTCAGATAAAGTGTTATTTATAATTAATTCTTCATTGCAGGATATGACTAGGTTAAGATACAAAAATATGATCGAAGAATGTAAAATGTGGGAAATTTTCACATGACATTGACACAGTTCCTTTAGTCTTGAAATTCCTGACTCTAAAATACCATTTAGGTCAGGCAACTGACATTTAATGTGGATAAGTGCAAAATAATGCATCTTGGGCATAAAAACAAAGGTCATATTTGATACAGTCCTAACCTCAACACCTGAAGAAAGGAATTTAGTAGTAATAATTTCAGAGGATTTAAATGTAGTTAGACAATGTAATAGAGCAGCAGGAAACGGAGACAAGGGGAGCGAGTGGGGAGAGAGAGACAACACTAAGGGGGGGGGGGAGAGAGAGAGAGAAAGCTGGGGGCAAGGGAAAGAGAGAGGCAGCATTGGCACATAAAAAGAAATAAAAACTAGAAATACATTTTTTGATATCATAATTTTTTATTTAAAAAGCAATTTACATGTGAATATATACAAGTTGAACGTTTTTCCTATAGGGTAGTCTTATATTCAGGCTTTTAGTTTTTTTCCTAATGGAATATCCAAAGTTTGGGGGGTCGTCTTATAATCGAGCAAATACGGTACATAAAGGGAATCAACACTACCTGCTTTGATGGAAGTCTTCCAGAGTTTTCAAACTATAAAATAAATGTGGAGAAGTCTTTAATAATGCCTATTAAAATTGAAAAAGACACAGAGTACTTACTAAAACATAGGTTCAAATCTGGTTGGACAAGAGAGGGAATTACTTGGTTATAATGAAAGAAACTAGCTATACATTAAAGAGCTGGAGGCGCATGCCTTGGAAGGATCAATGCCATTAAAGCATACTCCCCAAATGCCTTTATGTCTTCAGGCACTTGCCATTGCGGATACCAGTAGGCTGGCTGGAGTCAGTCTAGGCCAGTTTCTCAATATTTGTATGTATTGGCAAGAAGCCAAGAATAATGACCAATAGCTTATCCCAGAAGCTGAAAAGAGGATCATTGTATAAGGGGAAAGGACCAGTACCATCTGCACTTAGAACAGTGTTCAGTGCACTATTATTAAACCACGTCATGGCAAAGGCACACGCTCTTGGTAGTGTAAAGACCTCAGACCCAAGTATAGGTCCCAGGAATAGGTGGACGCATATCTTAGGTGTTGAGATTACACGAGAAGAATGGTGGTCAGCTTCAGTAGTCTTGAATGGTGATATACATAATTTCCACATTTGAAAAAAAACATTTTAAAGTAATTTACTTCTGGTACTAAGTTCCCTCCAGATTAGCAAGATTCTCCCCACAGAATATTAAGATATGTTGGAGGTGAAATAAGTGTGAGGGCAACTATCTGCATACTTGGTGGGAATGAGAAAAGGTGGAAACATTTTGGGACAAAGTTTTTTTGAATTGAAATTGGTAAGTTAATGATTGACGAAAGGCCAGAAACTGCTCTGGTGCATTTGAAATGGCCCCCCCATGACTACAGACCAGGCCCTTATGGCATTACACATTTTCTCTGCAGCAATTTGAGCAAAACTAGCAATATGAGGGCCACCCTCAATGGCAACAATTTAGGGAGCCGTTTATATTCCAGTGTAAGATGGAAAATGGTCTGTGCTGTATGAGTAATATAGCAAGGGAAAATTATGTCACCCTAGGGAAATTAATAGAGGTGCTGGAAAGTATAGACACATAAAGCGTTCACTGACTGAATATTAGACTGCCCTCCGGGTGCACACATGAACTCCGTTCATATGTGCACCCTGTGTATTGTAATTAGTATTGTTTCATGGTGACTTTGTCTTATGTAATTATTTGTTCTATTTCATATATGTTCTGATGCATATAACACTGGCATATTAATGGGAAACCTAACACTGGCATATAATACTGGCATTTTAAGTACAAAATAAAACTGGCATATTAATGGCAAAATGATAATGGCATATTAATGGACAAATAAAACAGGCATGTTAATGGCAAAATAATACTGGCATATTAATGGGAAAATTAGCTGTGGTATATTAATGGGATAAAATAATACTGGCATATTATTGGGCACAATAATACTAGCATATTAAAGGCAAAATAATGACGCAATTTTTGAAATAACCATAAGTCAGAAATAAGTCTCCTCGAAGAATCTCCTCTGACGCCATCTTACCCAAGACTTGAAGCAGACTCCATAGGCCAGACCCCAACAGACCCTGTTGGCGAAACACAAAACGTGATATTGGTGGCATCCATACATGCGATGCTGAAAGACATGAAAACTGAGCTTTTCACATACATCAAATCCATAACTAAGGGACAGCATCAAACATGACATCCAGGATTTAGGCTCCAGAACGGACCACCTGGAAGTGAAAATGGCCGAGCTCATAGAATCCCATAATGAGCTTGATCGACGGACATGAAGCGCTTGAAAAACAAGTGGAACTACTTCAACTAAAAATGGCAGTGTGAGGCTGGGAGTCAGGAGCGTAGCGCAGGGGAGCTCCAGCAGTAGGTAAGTCCAAAGGCAAAAGTACAAAGGGATTAGGCAAGGTCAAAGGCAGTCCAGAGGGTCGAGGCAGGCAGATAAGTATCAAAAACGAGTTTGGGATCAGGAGAGGAGAGATCAGCAGTATCCAAGAGGGGAGACAAAGGGTCAATAGCCTGTGGTTCAAAATGCAATGCTGAATAGTAATGAAGGGTAACAGGAACTTCACAAGGAGAGAACCTAGCTTGGGAATAAACAAGCACAGAATGGCAGGTGAGCAGGGTTTAAATAGTGTCACCCCCCTGCATTTCCTCCAATACAATGCCAAACAGATTCCTTAGTAATGCCAGTAAGATGGCCTATTAACTATGCCACACACAGGAGCCCCATAACTATGAACACACACAGGAGCCCCATAAATTATACCAGAGCCCCATAAATTATGCCACACCAGAGCCCCATAAATTATGCCACATAGGAGCCCCACTATTTATGCCTCACAAAAGAGTCCCTTAATTATGCCACACATGAGGCCCAATAAATATGCCACACACAAGCGCCCCATAATTATGCACACATGGGACCGCCACTAATTATACTACACACAGGAGCCCCACGAGGTGACAATTGTAAAATTATAGATACCAGGAATATTGTGCCAGTCAGATACCAGTAATATTGTGCCATTCAGAGCCCAGTAATATTGTGCCAGTCAGATACCAGTAATATTGTGCCAGTTAGAGCCCAAAAATATTGTGCCAGTCAGAGCCCAGTAATATTGTGCCAGTCAGATACCAGGAATATTGTGTCATTCAGATACCAGTAATATTGTGCCAGTCAGAGCCCAGTAATATTGTGCCAGTCAGAGCCCAGTAATATTATGCCAGTCAGAGCCCAGTAATATTGTGCAAATCAGATACCAGTAATATTGTGCCAGTCAGAGCCCAGTAATATTGTACCAGTCAGAGCCCAGGAATATTGTGCCATTCAGATACCAGTAATATTGTGCCAGTCAGATGCCTGTAATATTGTGCCAGTCAGAGCCCAGTAATAGTGTGCCAGTCAGAGCCCAGAAATAGTGTGTCAGTCAGAGCCGAGTAATATTATGCCAGTCAGATACCAGTAATATTGTGCCAGTCAGATACCAAGAATATTGTGCCAGTCAGAGCCCAGTAATATTATGCCAGTCAGATACCAGGAATATTGTGCAATTCAGATACCAGGAATATTATGCCAGTCAGAGCCCAGTAATGCTGTGTCAGTCAGATACCAGTAATATTGTGCCAGTGAGAGCCCAGTAATATTGTGCCAGTCAGAGCCCAGTAATATTGTGCCAGTCAGAGCCCAGGAATATTGTGCAATTAAAGTGCTCGTTTTCAACCACCCTCCTCCCCCTTCCCCATCACTTACCAAATTGCTGCTGCTCCGTGTCCCCGGACGGACGCCTCCTCCGTGCAGTCTTCCCTCCTGCACAGAAGAGGGAAACACAGTCATCGGATGTGACGTAACGTCACATCCGGTCGCTGTGATTTTTTTTTTCTCCAGCGGCTGAATCCAGCGGATGTAGCTGCCAGAAAAAAAAAGAAAAAAGTTAAGCAGCGCGGTGCGGGGGGTGCCGGCAGCACAGGTGTCACCCCCGCTGGAGGTGTCACCCGGTGCGGTCCTCACCCCCCTCGGGACGCCACTGCTGGTACATGGATGTACTATTGGACTTGGTCCTTCAGCCACTGACAGGTTTTATATTAATGTTATTGTTTTGATATTCTCAGTGTAACATTCTGATACTACCCACAAAAAGAGGGAGAGACATTACTATGGGGCCCCTGTGTGTGTGTGGCATAATTAAAATTAATTTATCTGAGAGTGGGACATGTGTGTAAGTGATTGTGTGTGTGTGTGTGTCTATCTGACTCTGTGTAAGTGTGAGTGTATGTGTGTGTAAGTGTGTCTTTCTGGGTGTCTGTGTGTGTGTAAGTGTGACTGTGTCTGTCTCTGTTTATAAGTGTCTGCACAAACATATTTATATACATGTATATAATACATATTATATAAACCAACCATAGATATATTATATAACCCATACAGAATCCTCCACCAAAACACACACACACACACACACACACAATTGTACTTTTATTGCAGTGTATAAAATGTGTATAATAAGTGAACAGTTGCACTTATTATATGAAGCAAAATGTATATATGGCTGCAAAATGTATATCTTATTATTATGCAGCACTGCAGTAAAAGTACCAAATGCCTATATTATAAAAGTATACATGGATATTAGAGTGCACTTAAACAATATCAATAGAACTGCTCTTTTTATTGCCATGGAGCACTGTGATACACTGATTTATTACACTCTGCTGCTCACACATACACACTTATACTCTGCCACTCACACTTCCACACTTACACTCTGCTGCTTACACACATTCACATACACTCTGCCGCTCACACATACACTTACACTCTGCCACTCAATTTAATATAAAATCGACTTGCCGTAAAACCTTTATTGTGAACACAGTACTTGTCCCAGCACAAGATTGCATCCACAGGACTTAGCCAGCAGTCTAGTAGTCTAGCAGACTTAGCCGGCAGTCACTAGAGTCTGAGCACTGAGAGGTCATGTGAGATCTGATGCTCTTACATATGCACAAGTGAGGGAGGCGTGAGAGGCTTCCATGCCTGTCTGTGTACAGAGAGGGCTGGTGAAGGGAGATCGTTTGATCTCCCCAGCGAGCACCTCTGACCAAGGAGGCGCCATCTGGGTTGTTGTGCCCTGTGATGACACCCTCTCATCACACTGAATAAAAACAAACAAACATGGGGCTTGCTGACAGGATACATGTATCTGGGGTAGCAGATGACATCTCCCCCCAACTCTGGTGTTACCACAGATACAGAATACAGAAACCACAGTACAGTTTTACTGCTACACAGACATTGATATGTACTGCAACTCCCATGGCCCAAAGCTATTTGCAGCATTAATTTGTATATCATAATTTCTGCAATGTGCTGCTAGCCTACCCCCTCTCCAGCTAATATGCTCTGCACAGCTGCACTCACAGGTAGTTCACTACTTATCAGCTTCTCCATGTGTGGTAGCCACTATGACATGTGCTGCCATGTGCAACATTACCTGTGAGTGTATATTCCTAGGTATCCTTGACTGATTTGTCCTACAGCTGTAGCCTCGACTACCAGGCTGTATCTTACCATAAATCAAAATACATGGCTCAGATTTAGTGGGTAGAAAAGGCCAAAGCCATTTTATATATTATTGTAAAAGATATCATTGCCTCCAAACTTTAAAACATAACACATCATAAAACACACAGTAAATTAGGCAATGAAAAGCCCCAAATAACACATTAACATAATTTACATAGTTGACATAATTAACCACCAACTTTATTAGCATAATTAAAAATTTTCACTTTAAACATTCCATAAACTGGCTTGGTCCCAAGGGGACCCCAATTTGTTTTACCAAAACCAAGCGCCGGGCAGCACCGTCTGCCCAGCCCCCCATGTTGGGTAAGAGCCCCCCTCTTAGCTTGAAACCTCTCACTTAGCGTGTTTGGCTATTACCACAGACTGCTTTCCAAACCATAGACCCCATTGGGAACAAGTTACCACCAATGTCCTTTGTAGTGATCCCTTACTACGAAAGGGCTACCCCATCCAACAAAAACATGGCCCTTTCTACCGCTTCCTGGAGCCTCAGTAAAAAACATCTCAACCCAGGTCTGATAAAAGAACCCCGTCCTTTGCCACTAAACCAACACGGTCCCCTTCCAGAGGGCGGTGCCGCACCACTACGCACTTCTGTTTACACATAAAGATAGCCATCACCTTATTTATCTTACCCCGACTGCGTTCCATTGCCCGGAAGTCCCTACCATATCACCATTGGTTCCTGGGCACCATTTAGGACCAAACAATTTTAACACGCAGCCCCCAATATACGTGACACTGTGTTTTGCATGGCTTGTTTCAATTCCCTTTGTGGCACCAACCCCAGATCGTTTCCCCCCACATGAATCACCACAATATTTGGCAGGACTCCCTGGCCAATGAAACGCAGTACGGAGACAAGATCCCATCCCATCTCATACCCTGGACCTCAAACCACATCACCTGAAGTCCAGCTGTAAGCCCGATAGCCTAACTGCAGCTCTCCTACAGGCACACTTTGTGCTTAGTTGTCCTGAACAACACTTTATTGTGCCACTATTTGCACACTAACTATTACAATGAGCATATGTCATTTATACATTCCTACTGTAAATACTTTTTCACAGTCCTTTTAATATGTATGTACAATTCAATGGTCTATGGGTGATCCCTTAGGGAGCAGTCACAAATGTCACCTTTTGTTTCAGAAGTGTTTTAGCTAAGAGGCAAATATATCAAAATGTCACCACAGAATCTTTTAGCTTTGGGGAAAATAAACTTTTTTCATGCTAGCTTATGGTTGCCCCGCTATATTATGCTGTATGTCACATAGGACAAACACAGAAGCAGTTGCAGCACTTATTAGGTACTCTAAAACCTTAAATTTAAATGCCACCAATTAAAACATTTGAAAATAGGACCCCTTGCCTTGACTAACCAGAATCATTGCTATGACTCCTAATATTTTTCCCAATCTTAAGATTAAGCTTGTAAGAAAGATGTTATTTTAATATAAGTATAGAGAACAATATTTGCTTAAAAATATGTTTTTTTTTTGATTAGCTAGTAGATAATTGTCGTCCAAAAGATGGAGAAAGTGTAGACCTATATTTTTTTATTTTATTTTATATATTGTTTGTTGTCTTTTTTTCTTTACATTTTAAATAATGAATAAAAAGTATGTTTACCCAAAAAACTTATTTAAGAATTAGATGTAAGGTATGTGGGAATTTCTGTGGGGATTTAAAATTTTGGATCTATGAATGGGAAGTTTTTAGAAAACAAAGTACAGTGGTAGCAAATATCTGCTTGTGCATTGAAGGTGGTGATAATCCCAATTATTAAATGCCTTATTAATAGTGTTGAGCGAACCCGGACCGCACTATTCGGGTTCGTACCGGACATTAGGGTGTCTGTGCCACGAACCCGAACCCGGACATTTCACTGTATGTCCGTGATGGATTTCGCGGTTCAACAATTTAATGGCGCTTGTTGAAAGGCTGCAGGGCAGCCAATCAACAAGCGTTTAACTCATTTGCCCTTAGAAGCCATCACAGCCATGCCTACTAATGGCATGGCTGTGATTGGCCAGTGCAGAATGTGACCCAGCCTCTATATATAAGCTGGAGTCACATACACGCACATCACATGAGCTCTTCTTAGTGTAGGGAGAGGATGCTGCAGCTGTGAGGGACAGATTAAAAAAAACTTCTGTTGTGGAATCTTCAAACTACAGTGATTATTCAAATTACAGTGATTATTTTACTGGGTGCTATACTACATATTTGTACCCTGCCCTGAGCCCAGTGCCACAGAGAGTGCAGTGCACTTGCAACTGCATGTGTGCCAGGCACATTACTTTAATCCTGTTCTGTTAGCTCAGTGGGCAACATCTAGGCATTTTTAAATACTGCAATTTGTTGGTGTTAAATAGTACATTTGCGTCCTGCGGTGTACTCTGTATCTGAGAGTCAAATAGAACAGTCCAATACTGTGCTTGCAGCACACTTTGAAAAATTCTAATTGTTTTGGGTGCTAAATAGTACATTTGCGTCTTGCGGTGTACTCCGTATCTCAGAGTCAAATAGAACAGTCCAATACTGTGCTTACAGCACACTTTGAAAAATTCTAATTGTTTTGAGTGCTAATTAGTACATTTGCGTCTTGCGGTGTACTCCGTATCTGAGAGTCAAATAGAACAGTCCAATATTGTGCTTACAGCACACTTTGAAAAATTCTAATTGTTTTGGGTGCTAAATAGTACATTTGCGTCTTGCGGTGTACTCCGCGTCTGAGAGTCAAATAGAACAGTCCAATACTGTGCTTACAGCACACTTTGAAAAATTCAAATTGTTTGGGTGCTAAATAGTACATTTGCGTCCTGCGGTGTACTCTGTATCTGAGAGTCAAATAGAACAGTCCAATACTGTGCTTACAGCACACCTTGAAAAATTCTAATTGTTTTGGGTGCTAAATAGTACATTTGCGTCTTGCGGTGCATTTCTTGCAGTCCAATAAACAAAAAAACAAAATAAATACAAAGATAAATTCTTGACTATTGGCGGTTACATTGTCGCCCGACATAAACCATCTGTTACTTTGGTGGGTGGCCGCAAAGAATGAGGAGAGCGTCAAATAAGCGACGTGGCCCTGGTCGTGGTGCTGCTGGTATTGGTGGAGCTCCTGTTGCAAGTAGGGGATGTGGTTGATCTGTGCCAGCTACACGCACAAGTGAAACACCTTCCTCAGGTGCTAGTATGCGACAGAACCTTCAGCGTTATTTGGTAGACCCGAATGCCTCTATTAGAATGGTGAGGCCAGAACAAGTAAAGGCGATAGTAGATTGGGTGGCTGACAGTGCCTCCAGTTCCTACACATTGTCTCCCGCCCGGTCCCCTGCTGAAAGCTCAGAGTCGACACCTGCAGCCCATGGCCATCTGTCTTTCACCTCACCCCCTTGCAAATCAGCCAAGCAGTCTGAGCCACAAGTCATGCAGCAGTCTCTTCTGCTTTTTAATGACTCTGCTGGCGGGGTCATCAAACCTAGCCTTGCCCCAGAAGTGGAAGAGATTGAGTGCATTGATGCACAACCATTTATGTGTCAGGATGTGGACATGCGAGGACCACCGCAGCACGTCTCTGATGACGACGAAACACAGGTGCCAACTGCTGTGGCTTTCGGCAGTGTGCAGACCGGCAAGGAGGGCAGGGTTGAGGAGTGGGTGGAAGATGATGTGGAGGATGATGAGGTCCTAGACCCCACATGGAATCAAGGTCATGCGAGTGACGTGTCCAATTTGGAGGAAGAGGCGGTGGTCGCAAAGAGGCACCAGCGCAGCATAAGAGGGAGCAGGGTGCAAAACCGTAGCGGCCGTCCCCTAGACAGTACGCCTGCTACTGTCCACCGCACACAGGAGCCGAGCACACCAAAGCCAGCTACGAGGAGTTCCCTGGCGTGGCAGTTCTTTAGACAATGTGCTGACGACAAAACACGAGTGGTTTGCAAGCTGTGCAAACCGAAACTGAAGCGAAGCTTAAATGTGCTAAATCTGAGCACAACCTGCATGATCAGGCATCCACATGCAAAGCACGAGCTGCAGTGTAGTAAGCATCTCAAAACCCAAGAAAGGTCTCAGGCTCCTCCTGCCTCCTCTTCTGCTGCTGTCTTGGCCTCTTTCTCCAGCTCTGGAGTCACAGTGGCACCTGCCACCGAGCAAATAGAGGAAGTGGCAGCAACGCCACAACGTCCGCCACCGTCCCCAAGCATCTCCAGACTGTCCCATGGAAGCGTTCAGCTGTCCATCTCCCAAACACTGGAGAGAAAGAGGAAGTATGGCCCTACCCACCCGCGAACACTGGCCCTGAATGCCAGCATTTCCAAATTCCTGATCTTCGAAATAATGTAATTCCGTCTGTTGGAGACGGACAGTTTTAAAAACCTGATGGCGGTGGCTGTTCCACAGTACGTGGTTCCCAGCCGCCACTACTTCCCGGCGAGCCATCCCTTCCCTGCACAAGCAATTGGAGGACAAAATCAGGTGTGCACTGGGCAACGCCATCTGTGGCAAGGTCCACATAACCACAGATACGTGGACCAGTAAGCACGGGCAGGGACGCTATATCTCCCTAACTGCACACTGGGCAAATGTAGTGTCGGCTGGGCCTGAGGCAGATAGCAGTTTGGCGCATGTCCTTCTGCCACAGAGGATTGCAGGGCATTTCTCTTTGCCTCCTGTTGCCTCCTCCTCAGCTTTTTCCTTATCCTCAACCACCTCCTCTACCACCTCCTTATCCGATCAGCGTAACACCTTCACCACCAACTTCAGCACAGCCAGGGGGAAACAACAGCAGGCTTTTTAAAACTCATATGTTTGGGGGGAAAACCCCACAGCGCGCAGGAGCTGTGGACGGGTATGGAACAACAGATCAATGAGTGGTTGTTGCCACTGAGCCTCAAGCCCGGCCTGGTGGTGTGCGATAATGGGCGAAATCTCGTAGCAGCTCTGGGCCTAGCCGGTTTGACGCACATCCCTTGCCCGGCGCATGTGCTGAATTTGGTAGTGCAGAAATTCCTGAAAAACTACCCAGATATATCAGAACTGCTACAGAAAGTGCGGGCTGTCTGTGCGCACTTTAAGCGTTCTCACCCTGCTGCTGCTCACCTGTCTACGCTGCAGCGTAACTTAGGCCTTCCCGCTCACCGCCTCATATGCGACGTGCCCACAAGGTGGAACTTCACCTTGCACATGCTGGAGAGATTGTGCGAGCAGCAGCAGGCGATAGTGGAGTATCAGCTGCAGCACGCACGGGTCAGTCGCTCTGCGGAACAGCCTCCATGCGAGACCTGTGTGCCATTTTGCACTGTTTCAAGTACTCCACCAACATGGCCAGTGCCAATGACGCCCTTCTCAGCCTTACTATCCCGCTTGTATGTCTCCTTGAAAAAACGCTTAGGGCGATGATGGAAGAGGATGTGGCACAGGAAGAAGAGGAGGAGGAAGAAGAGGGGTCATTTCCACTGTAATCAGGCCAGTCATTCACAAGTGGCTTGGAGGGTGGGTTCCTGCACCAGCATAGGCCAGGTACACAACTGTCAAGCCAGGGCACAGTTTTGGAGGAGGATGAGGATGATGATGAGGAGGAGGAACAGTGTTCACAGCTGGGTGGCACCCAACGCAGCTCGTGGGCATCACTGGAGCGTGGCTGGGGGGATACGGAGGACACAGATGATACACCTCCCACAGAGAACAGCTTGTCCTTGCCTCTGGGCAGCTTGGCACACATAAGCGCCTGCACAACGACTGCCGAGTTGCCCACATTCTAACTTGTGCTGATTTCTGGGTGGCTACCCTGCTGGATCCCAGTTACAAGGACAACGTGCCGTCCTTAATTCCATCACTGGAGCGTGATCGTAAGATGCGCGACTACTAGCGCATGCTGGTAGACGTGCTGCTGAGAGAATTCAAAAATGACACCGGGGGCTCAATGGAAGCACAAGGCGAAGGCAGAGGAAGAGGTCGCCAACGCAGCTGGGGCACCGCCAGCACCTCAGAAGGCAGGGTTAGCATGGCCGAAATGTGGAAAAGCTTTGTCAGCACGCCACAACAAGCAGCAACACCATCTGATTTGCAACATCTTAGCAGGAGGCAGCATTTCAGCAAGATGGTGGAACAGTACGTGTGCACAGGCCTACACGGACTGACTGATGGGTCTGCCCCATTCAACTTCTAGGTCTCCAAATTGGGCACATGGCCTGAGCTTGCCCTTTATGCCTTGGAGGTGCTGGCCTGCCCTGCAGCCAGTGTATTGTCTGAACGTGTGTTTAGCACGGCAGGGGGCGTTATCACAGACAAGCGCAGCCGCCTGTCCACAGCCAACGTGGACAAGCTCACGTTTATTAAGATGAACCAGGCATGGATCCCACCAGACTTGTCTCTACCTTGTGCAGAATAGACATTTATACCAGCCTCACCCAGTCATTGTTATACTCAAGTGCACTTATTCTTTGTTTTCTGTTGTTATATGTCCCAATATTTTGGGGGCTACCCCAATTTTAAAAAATAAACAAAAAACAGTGTTGGCTACCTCCTCCTCCTCCAGCGCCGCTTCCACCTACACCACCACAGTCACCGCCTCCTCAACCTATGGGTCACTTAGTATAAACTTAAAGAGAATGCACTCCAACCCTCTCTCAAATGAATAATTCTGTTGATCCTCCTGGCAGCCATGCTTTAGATTTAGATTTATGTTCTTCCAAAGCTAAAATTAAAATATTGGCATATTAAATGGCAAAAGAATGGCATATTGAGGGGCAAAATACTGGCATATTAAATGGAATATTGAGGGGAAAATACTGGCATATTAAATGGCACAAGAATTGCATACTGAGGGGCAAAATACTGGCATATTAAATGGCATATTGAATGGCTAAATACTGGCATACTGAGTGGCAAAATACTGACTTATTGAGTGGCAAAATATTACTGGCATATTGAGTGGCAAAATATTAGTGGCATATCAACCAACTGCTCCCAACCACCCTCCATATTACACTAGACCGGGATAACATGCTTGTGAGGGTAGGTGGGGCGAGTGGGAGATATTGTCGGGGGGGGGGGGAAGGGGGCCCAGAAAATTTGTTAAGTAAGGGGCCCTGAAATTCCTGGTGGTGGCCCTGCGCGCACCGCTCTATGCCGGCTCTGGCACCGTTTGTAAGACAAGGGTGTCTGTGTTTAAGGGTTTCAATGTGTGTAAGGGTGTAAATGTGTAAAAAATGTAGAGCATGCAAGTTGAATATTTAGATTTATTTATTTTCCATACTATACATTATACTTTTATATATATAGAATGTATGTAGGGTTGGTGGTGTGGGAGACGAAAATCGTTGCACCGGCCCTGCACAGAGGAAACCTTGTGTGAGTGAACATGCGAGAGGTCTCGACATTAAGGGCAAGAAATCTTGTTAGACCTTCTCATTATCGTCGATCAGAAGAGGTGGCTGAAAAAAGCAACCAAGAAGAAGAACGAAGAGAAAGGAGCTGCAATGCAAAGGGCGAAACATTGGCAGCAGTATGGAGGACAAAAGGATGATGAACCTGTAATGCAGGGGGAGTCCTCTAAAGAAGATTTAATTGTAAAAGTTTGGGTGATGTTGTTTCATCTTTAAGTCAAATTGGAAAGACTTTACAGGGCTGTGCACATTGAAAGTTATGGGCACCAGTGCAAGTACAGGAGCCTGTAGCTGTTAGTGGGGATGACCAGGGAGATACCTTAAATCTAAGGAAGTCATGCATGAAAGAAGTATTGGGGTGTGAACCGTCCACACTAGGTTACCATCTGTCCAAACAAATTAAAGATAACATTTGGATCTGGTTACAATTAGTGTTGAGCGAACCCGAACTTCACGGTGTTCGGACCCCGAACCCTTCACTGTATGTTCGGGTTGGAGTCCGGGGTTCGGCTATAAATCGAAAGTCTATCAACCGAAAGTCATTCGGTTTATAGACTTTCGGTTTATAGAATAGCAATAGCATTATATGTATTCCATAAACTGAAAGTCTATAAACCGAAAGACATTCGGTTTATAGACTTTCGGTTTATAGAATACATGTAATGCTATTGCTAGTCTATAAACTGAAATAGAGTCCCCATTCATAAGAATAGGTCAATTGACCTATTCTTATGAATGGGGACACGATTTCGGTTTACAGAATAGCAATAGCATTACATGTATTACATCTGAGAGTCAAATAGAACCGTCAAATACTGTGCTTACAGCGCACTTTGAAAAATTCTAATAGTTTTGGGTGGTAAATAGTACATTTGCGTCTTGCGGTGCACTTCATATCTGAGAGTCAAATAGAACCGTCAAATACTGTGCTCACAGCGCACTTTGAAAAATTCAAATAGTTTTGGGTGTTAAATAATACATTTGCGTCTTGCGGTGCACTTCATATCTGAGAGTCAAATACTGTGCTTACACTTTGAAAAATTATGGCTACCTCCTCCTCCTCCAGCGCTGCTTCCACACCGCCACGGTCACCGCCTCCTCAACCTATGGGTCACTTAGTATAAACTGAAAGAGAATACCCTGCACTCCAACCCTCTCTCAAATGGATAATGCTGTTGATCCTCCTGGCAGCCATGCTTTAGATTTAGATTTATGTTCTTCCAAAGCTAAAATCAAAGATTCCATCTAGTGCTATTTTATGGCTCAGCTGTATTTTTAATTTGTATGTATTATATGTTTTTTGAAGTTATTTCCCTATCCATATTTGTTTGCAGGGCACTTGTCCTACTCTTACCCACATTTTAATTCCTTTTGCAGCCCTCTAGCCCTTTCCATTACTTTTTTAGAGGCATTTTAGTGGCCAAAAGTTCGTGTCCCCATTGACTTCAATGGGGTTCGGGGTCAAGTTCGACTCCGAACCAGGACTTTTTTCCGAAGTTCGGCTGAACCCGAACATCCAGGTGTCTGCTCAACTCTAGTTACAATCCTTTTTTATATATATACTGTTGTTATTGGAGCAAAATACCATGAAGTGAAATTATTTTATAAGCTTATAAAATTTAGATAAGGGGGTGTATATTGGGTATTCAACAAAACACAATGTAAATGGGCTACAAATTGCAAGTCTTGCCATGATTGCACAAATTTTTCTGGAGAACACCCCAGCTTTCGTTGATTTACAAAGTTGCTGCAAGGAGAGGTGTCAGTACCTAAAAATGGAAATGCTGGTGAAACTGTTACGTCTGCAGTTAGCTTATCTAGAGATTTATCCAGGGCAAAGCCATATTAATTAAGGAAGGTTTTACTGAAGGTATTTTAGATACCAATTTACATTACTGATTTTTGTTAGTTTGGTAATTTAAGTTCAGTTACAGAATATCCTGCAGTTGCTTTAAAAAAATTAATTAAGAGCTAAAATTCGGTAGAATAGAATTTCCTTTTATTTCCCCTCCCTTAATGGATTTAAGGAGATTTACATTATCACTAGTAGGAATAGTACCAAAGATCTGGGTGAATTCAGGTTAATTTACCATCTATCCCAGGGGTCCTCAAACTACGGCCCGCGGGCCACATGCGGCCCGCCGAGCACATTTATCCGGCCCGCGGGGGGATGTGACGTTTCGTCACATCCGGATCTGGTAACTGTTTCCCTCCTCCGTGCAGGGAGGAGGGAACATTGCGCGAGACGTCCGGCCGGGGACACAGCAGCTGGAGGTAAGTGATGGGGAAGGGGGGGGGAGGAGGAAGGTATAACGAGCACTGTAATATTCCTGGGCATCTGACTGGCACACTATTCCTGGACATCTGACTGGCATAATTTTCTTGGGCTCTGACTGGCATAATATTCCTGGGCATCTGACTGGCACATTATTCCTGGGCATCTGACTGGCACATTATTCCTGGGCATCTGAATGGCACAATATTCCTGGGCATCTGAATGGCATAATATTCCTGGGCATCTGACTGGCACTATATTACTGGGCATCTGAATGGCATAATATTCCTGGGCATCTGAATGGCACTATATTACTGGGCATCTGAATGGCATAATATTCCTGGGCATCTGACTGGCACTATATTACTGGGCATCTGAATGGCATAATATTCCTGGGCATCTGACTGGCACAATATTCCTGGGCATCTGAATGGCACAATATTCCTGGGCATCTGACTGGCACTATATTACTGGGCATCTGAATGGCATAATATTCCTGGGCATCTGACTGACACAATATTCCTGGGCATCTGACTGGCACAATATTCCTGGGCATCTGACTGGCACTATATTACTGGGCATCTGAATGGCATAATATTCCTGGGCATCTGACTGGCACAATATTCCTGGGCATTTGAATGGCACAATATTCCTGGGCATCTGACTGGCACTATATTACTGGGCATCTGAATGGCATAATATTCCTGGGCATCGGAATGGCACACCATTCCTGGGCATCTGACTGGCACACTTTTCCTGGGCATCTGACTGGCATAATATTCCTGGGCATTTGACTGGCATAATATTCCTGGGCTCTTACTGGCACACTATTCCTGGACATCTGACTGGCATAATAGTCCTGGGCATCTGACTGGCACACTATTCCGGGGCATCTGAATGGTATAATATTCCTGGACATCTGACTGGCACACTATTCCTGGGCATCTGAATGGCATAATATTCCTGGGCATCTGACTGGCACACTATTCCTGGGCATCTGACTGGCATAATTTTCCTGGGCATCTGACTGGCATAATATTCCTGGGCATCTGACTGGCATAATATTCCTGGGCTCTTACTGGCACTCTATTCCTGGGCATCTGAATGGCATAATATTACTGGGCATCTGAATGGCATAATATTCCTGGGCATCTGACAGGCACACTATTCCTGGGCTCTGACTGGCATAATATTCCTGGGCATCTGACTGGCATAATATTCCTGGGAATCTGACTGGCATAATATTCCTGGGCTCTGACTGGCATAATATTACTGGGCTCTGACTGGCATAATATTACTGGGCTCTGACTGGCATAATATTACTGGACTCTGACTGGCATAATATTCCTGGGCATCTGACTGGCACAATATTACTGGGCTCTGACTGGCATAATATTACTGGACTCTGACTGGCATAATATTACTGGACTCTGACTGGCATAATATCCCTGGGCATCTGACTGGCACACTATTCCCATTGAAATACTGGTAAGTTTGTTGATTTAACTTTACTTCATTTTAAATATTGTATTTGTTCCCGTTTTGTTTCTTCACTTCAAAATAAGATATATGCAGTGTGCATAGGAATTTGTTCATAGTTTTTGTTTTTACTATAGTCCGGCCCTCCAACGGTCTGAGGGACAGTGAACTGGCCCCCTGTTTAAAAAGTTTGAGGACCCCTGATCTATCCTATCCTAGGCCATTGGACAATGCAATATCAAAGGAAGATAATTCAGTTTCATCAGCTTCCTTTGTTAAAGCTTTGCAGTTGGTTAAGAGGTGTGGGAGGGGTGCACTGATGGCAACGGTGGACATTTAGGCTGCGATTAGGCTCTTTCCCATTCATCCAAAGTGCTTTCATACATTGGGTTTTCATTTCAATGGCTTGTACTTTGCTGATAAATGTCTCCAAATATGATGTTTTTTGTCATGTGCATATTTTGAGGCATTTTCTACATTTGCAGAATGGGTCAAAAAACAGGGGAATGTGTCTGTAAATGTTATGCATTGTGCTGATGATTTTTTTTATTTGTGGGTCCAGTGGGCAGTTCAGAATGCATTTATGTTTGGTACTGGGAGATTTTACGACACATCTGGCAAGGGACAAAACAGTTTTGAAATGGCTGAAAGAACTGGTAAAATTGGAAGTTACAAAAACATGACTATGTTAGAATTATTCCCTATTGTTGCAGCAGCTATGTATTTATGGGGTGAGGAGTGGTTTGGGATAAGGCTGATTGCTAATTGTGATTATATGAGTGGGGTTTAGACATGTGCAAAACTAAAATTTTCGTTTCGTTTTCGTCCATTCGGACGAAAATGTTATTTATTTAGTCTAAAACGAATTTCGTTCATTACTGCATTCGTTTCCGACGAAATTCGTTCATTATTTTCGTTTCGTTAATTTTAATTTGTTCGTTTTATAGAATACAATGTAATACTACTGGCTTTCTATAAAACGAAAGAGAGCACCATTCATAAGAAATTCTTATGAATGGGGCTCTCGTTCGGTTCATAGAAAGGCAATAGTACTACATGTGTTCTATAAGCCGAAAGTCTATAAACCGAACATTCGGTTTATAGACTTTCGGCTTATGGAATACATGTAATCCTATTGCTATTCTATAAACCGAACGTTTGGTTTATAGAATAGCCATAGGATTACATGTATTCCATAAGCCGAAAGTCTATAAACCGAACGTTCGGTTTATAGGCTGTGGGCATTTAACTATACGGAGACAGAGTCTCCATTCATAAAATTATGAATGGAGACTTTGTCTCCGTATAGTTAAAAGCCGACAGCCTATAAACCGAATGTTCGGTTTATAGGCTGTGGGGATTTAACTATACGGAGACAGAGTCTCCATTCATAAAATTAACCGTATAGTTAAATGCTATTGTATTCTATAAACCGACTCTATTTCGGCTTATAGAATGCAATGGTACTACGAATGGACGAATGAACGAATGATTTTCGTTTATTAACCATTCGTTCATTCGGCTTTCGTTAGCTTAGCATTTTCGTTCTTCGTGCGAATGGACGAAAATGCTATTTTCGGACAAAAATGCATTCGTCTGAAAACGAATGCACATGTCTAGTATATATTCACATGTAAATTGCTTTAATAAAAAATTATGATATAAAAAAATTCATTTCTTGTTTTTTTTTCCTTTTATGTGACAATGATGCCTCTCTCTTTTCCTTGCCCCCAGATTTGTCGCTCTCCCCCCCTTAGTGTTGTCTCTCTCTCACCCTCCCTTTGTCTCCCCCCTCGCTCCCCTTGTGTCTGTCTCTTCCCCCCTTCCCTCCCCTTGTTTCTCTCTGCCCCCTCCCCTTGTTTCTGTCTCTTACCCCCTCCCTCCCCTTGTTTCTCTCCCCCCCCCCTCGTTACTCTGCCCCCCCTCTTGTTATTCTGTCCCCCCCTCACCTGTTTCTTGCTCCCTGGTGGCTAGTGGAGGCAGCCGGGGGATGTATGCACTATACATAATAGACGGAAGTGTCGGGCAGCATGGAGGATGTCTGCACGATTCGTGCAGACATCCCCCAGCTGCCCGATTCTCCCTGGTGGCTAGCGGGGCAGCGGAGGATGTCTGCGCGATGAGCGCAGACCTCCCCTGCTGCCGCCCGGAACGACCGCAGGGACTTTTATGAGGAAGCCGGAAGTACCCAGCTTCATCATAGAAGTCCCGGCGGTCATGCCGGGCGGCAGCAGGGGAGATCTGTGCTCATCGCGCAGACATCCCCTGCTGTTAGAGAGGGGGATCCAGGTCCCCTGCAGCTCTGCTTGGGACCTGGATCTCAGTCTTATAGTCTGACCTCAATTTGAGGTCAGATTATAAGACGACCTCGATTATAAAAGGGGTATTAACACTTCCCTTGCTGATCACAGTTTCTTTTTACTGTTATCCGTTTCCTTCCAAGTTTATGGACCTCATTTAGTTTTTTCAAAATAAATTTTATTTTGTACATTTTTACTATATTACTTATATTCTTTTCATGTATTAATGTAATTACAGTTAACTCCTACAAGCCTGTGCTGTGATTATGACCAGAGCAAACGTTAACCCATTCATGACGTTGGGAAGTTCTATGCCGCCCTGATTTTAAGTCCCTTAAAGTCGTTAGGACGGCATAGTACGTCCTGTGTTAAACAGCTCATATCGCGTCTCGGATCATGTTGCAGGCACTTGCAGCAGGATCCCACCTGTCAGATGAGGCCACTTTAAGTGGCCTCAGTCTGACAGGGGAAATTTAGCTGGTGCTCAAAACGAGCACCAGCTACATTTCTCTAAATCGTGCGTGACGTCCGAAGGGCTTGCAATTTTTGGGCAGGGACCCACAGGGTCTATTAAGACCCTGATTGGGTCTCTGCCATAGTGTTCCTGGCTAATGATCACCTTGTGATCAGTGGCCAGGAACAAATCGTGACGTTTTGGTGCTTACGTCATTTGGGACGCAAGCACCATGCGTCACAAAGGGGTTAAACCTCTCCACTTTTTTCAATGTATTTTTTAATACTAAATTCAAATCATTTCATGCTATTGGCAATGCATTCTATAAACCGAAATAGAGTCGGTTTATGGAATACCAAGAGCAAAATAGCCAATACACATACATTACATAAACCAACATAATGAACGAATTTCGGTTTATGGAATGTAATGCTATTGGCAATAGCATACTATAAACCGACTCTATTTCGGTTTATAGTAATGCCATTGCAAATAGCATTACATTATACATTCCATAAACCGAAAGTCTATAAACCGAACGTCGTTCGGTTTATAGACTTTCGGCTTATAGAACAGCAATAGCATTACATGTATTCTATAATCCGAACGTCGTTCGTTTTAAAGACTTTCGGCTTATAGAATACTATTGGCTTTCTATAAACTGAACTAGAGTCGAGTCCCCATTCATAAGAAATTCTTATGAATGAGGAGGGACTCTAGTTAGGTTTATAGAAAGCCAATAGTATTCTATAAGCCGAAAGTCTTTAAAACGAACGACGTTCGGTTTATAGAATACATGTAATGCTATTGCTGTTCTATAAGCCGAAAGTCTATAAACCGAACGACGTTCGGTTTATAGACTTTCGGCTTATAGAACAGCAATAGCATTACATGTGTATTCTATAAACTGAATGTCGTTCGGTTTAAAGACTTTCGGCTTATAGAATACATGCAATGCTATTGGCTTTCTATAAACCGAAAGAGTCCCCATTCATACGAATAGGTCAATTGACCTATTCGTATGAATGGGAACTAAATTTCGGTTTATAGAAAGCCAATAGCATTACATGCATTCCATAAACCGAAAGTCATTCATGTCGGTTTATGGAATGTAATGTAATGCTATTGGTATTCTATAAACCGACTCTATTGCGGTTAAGAATGCCAATAGCACGAATGGACGAATGGACGAATGAACGAAGGATTTTCGTTTATTAACCATTCGTTCATTCGGATTTTGTTAGTTAACATTTTCGTTATTCGTTTTTCGGACGAATGGACGAAAATGCTATTTTCGTCCGCAAATGCATTGGTCCGAAAACGAATGCACATGTCTAGTGGGGTTACTAGTGGGGTACCTCAGGGATCTGTTCTTGGACCCATTCTCTTTAATATTTTTATTAGCGATATTGCAGAAGGTCTTGTTGGCAAAGTATGTCTTTTTGCTGATGATACAAAGGTTTGCAGCAGGGTTGATATTCAAGGAGGGATAAGCGAAATGGCAAATGATTTAGCTAAACTAGAAAAATGGTCAGAGCAGTGGCAACTGACATTTAATGTGGACAAGTGCAAAATTATGCACCTTGGGCGTAAAAACCCAAAAGCAGAATATAGACTATTTGGTACAGTCCTAACCTCAACATCTGAGGAAAGGGATTTAGGGGTAATAATTTCAGAGGACTTAAAGGTAGGTAGGCAATGCAATAGAGCAGCAGGAAATGCTAGCAGAATGCTTGGTTGCATAGGGAGAGGTATTAGCAGTAGGAAGAGGGAAGTGCTCATGCCATTGTACAGAGCACTGGTGAGACCTCACTTGGAGTATTGTACTCAGTACTGGAGACCGTATCTCCAGAAGGATATTGATACTTTGGAGAGAGTTCAGAGAAGGGCTACTAAACTGGTTCATGGGTTGAAGGATAAAACTTACCAGGAAAGGTTAAAACATCTTAACATGTATAGCTTGGAGGAAAGACGAAACAGGGGGGATATGATAGAAACATTTAAATACATAAAGGGAATCAACACAGTAAAGGAAGATAGTATATTTAAAAGAAGAAAAACTACCACAACTAGAGGACATAGTCTTAAATTAGAGGGGCAACGATTTAAAAGTAATATCAGGAAGTATTACTTTACTGAGAGGGTAGTGGATGTATGGAATAGCCTTCCAGCAGAAGTGGTAGAGGTAAACACAGTCAAGGATTTTAAGCATGCGTGGGATAGACACAAGGCTATCCTAGCTATAAGACCGGGAACGGGGGACTAATAAAAGTATTCAAAAAATTGGCCAGACTAGATGGACCGAATGGTTCTTATCTGCCGGCACATTCTATGTTTTGGTGATCAGTTCTATGCACTCCAAATGCAGGTTGGTTTTAAATTTTGGTCAGAAAATAATTTTTACAATGCTTGTAATTAAATGTGTGGTTAAAGGAAAGAAACACAGAGGGTGTCAAGTTCCCAGAACATCTGTGGGAATTCATTGAGGACTGCTAAGGGTCATTATTAATGGGACTGTTTAGTCCCCAAACTCACTTTGGTGCAAGCGGAAAACTATTTTCTGAATAGAACACATGCTTTTTTCCAGTGTGATTTGATGCAGACATTCTGCATAAATCACATTTTTAATATTCTACTCAAGTCCTCCCCTGCATCCTATACTACAGGTACTGCTACACTGATTGTATCAGTTTTGTCACTTCCTCTGTTGCTCTGTTGGTGGAATAAATTGCATTGTGTGGAACCTAAGTGACCTTGCATGTGCACACAGGATCTATTAACAGTAAAACATATTGTCTGATGACATCACTAGAGAAACAAGGGTTATTATTAAAGGGACAGTTTAGTCCCCAAACTCACTTTGGTGCAAGTGGGAAACTATGGTCTGAATAGTACACATGCTTTTTTCCAGTGTGATTTGATGCAGGATCTCTTAACAGTAAAACATATTGTCCGATGACATCACTAGAGAAACGGGATGTCCCATTCATTTAAATGGTATTATCCTCATTGGATGACTTTTACTCGGATAGTGTTTCACAAATTCCTGTGTGTAAGATTTTCATATTTTAAGCACTACAAAATGTAACATATGCCTTGTAAAGTACTTTGAATATACTGTAATATGCATTAACATTAGAAAAATAGGCACTTTGGCACCAGACAGTCCCTTTAAGGATTCTGTGGCTGATTCAATATCAGAAGGCTTGGTCTGAGTGGGAACTTTTGAATACCACAAAAAATATGTATATAAAAAGCATGCAGCAAAAATACCTACACTGATACACAAAAAATACTGTTTTCAACCAAAATACAATGAGAAATAGTAAATACCCTAGTGTGCAAATGCTGCCACTCTTGGCACTCCTCAATGTGCCATGTATAAATGGAAAATGGTCGAGAAACGAGGGCGCAGATTGTAACACAGGGAAATATATGAAACGAGAAAAAAAATATATATATATATAGTGCAACACTGTGAGATGATGCTGTGCAGGATAATGGATGTGTAAAGGTACACTCACAAGTGTCCAGGAAACAAAAGGCTTCACAGAAGATGTATGTTCTGTATAAACTTCAGGTTTAATCTGGGATGGTGGGATAAAAGCAAAAAGACATACATAGAGCAGTAAAATTAACAATAAAAATGGCCTGCACGTGAGGAAACACTTACAGGATCCATATACATAAAAGCGTCTGTATGTAAGTCCACAGGGGTAATGTTGAAGAGTCCCAGTCTGGTGCTAGTGGTGCTAAAAAATCTCAGCTCAACGCGTTTCTCCGGGTTGGAAGTAGTAGTCCCGGCTTCCTCAGGAGCGGGGAAAAAAAAAAACTGTCACGTCTCTAACAGCCCCAACAATAAACCATACAAATAGAAACGCATCTGCTCACAAGTACATCAAAATGTACAACAGGGTTCCCATAAAATGTTATTGTACAACATAGTGTAAAACCCTTTTAAACAATAGCAATATGTGCAAAAGATTGGGGCACTCACGTGGTTCTGAGCAGACCCACTGCTCAGTATTTCAAAATATATGGAGAGGTCTCAGCCACAAACAATATCAGGTAACACCAAGACTCCAAAGTAACCACAACAGGGTTCCATAGTGTCTGAGATTATCTGTCAGCAAGTAATGTCCCAGACTAACACAAACGGAATTACTGGAACATTTTGTCCATATGCATTAGAGCTCTAAATAATAGCTTATCACAGGATATAATTCACTCGGCACTCGCTAAAGGTTTTACATGCTCGTGATTATATGATGTGCCTGCTATGTGCTTGCACTGAGGTATGATATATGGAGTGATGTACCACTGACATCATGCTTGTAATTTATCCGGCTTTTGCAGCCGGTACCGGCATAACTACAATATCGGCAAAGCAATGCCGGTATTGTTTTGAGGAGAGACGGAGCAGTGTGATGTCAGCGGGGGTCCAATCTACAGCGGATACAAAAAGTCTACACACCCGTTAAAATGTCAGGTTTCTGTGCTGTAAAAAAAATGAGACAAAGATAAATCATTTCAGAACTTTTTCCACCTTTAATGTGACCTATAAACTGTACAACTCAATTAAAAAACAAACTGAAATCTTTTAGGTAGAGGGAAGAAAAAATATAAAAATAAAATAATGTGGTTGCATAAGTGTGCACACCCTTAAACTAATACTTTGTTGAAGCACCTTTTGATTTTATTACAGCACTCAGTCTTTTTGGGTATGAGTCTATCAGCATGGCAAATTTCGACTTGGCAAGATTTGCCCACTCTTCTTTGCAAAAACACTCCAAATCTGTCAGATTGCGAGGGCATCTCCAATGCACAGCCCTCTTCAGATCACCCCACAGTTTTTTAATCGGATTCAGGTCTGGGCTCTGGCTGGGCCATTCCAAAACTTTAATCTTCTTCTGGTGAAGCCATTCCTTTGTTGATTTGGATGTATGCTTTGGGTCGTTGATATGCTGAAAGATGAAGTTCCTCTTCATGTTCAGCTTTCTAGCAGAAGCCTGAAGGTTTTGTGCCAATATTGACTGGTATTTGGAACTGTTCAGAATTCCCTCTATCTTAACTAAGGCCCCAGTTCCAGCTGAAGAAAAACAGCCCCAAAGCATGATGCTGCAACCACCATGCTTCACTGTGGGTATGGTGTTCTTTTGGTGATGTGCAGTGTTGTTTTTGCGCCAAACATATCTTTTGGAATTATGGCCAAAAAGTTCAACCTTGGTTTCTTCAGACCATAACACCTTTTCTCACATGCTTTTGGGAGACTTCAGATGTGTTTTTGCAAAATGTAGCCTGGCTTGGATGTTTTTCTTGGTAAGAAAAGGCTTTCGTCTTGCCACTCTACCCCATAGCCCAGACATATGAAGAATACGGGAGATTGTTGTCACATGTACCACACAGCCAGTACTTGCCAGATATTCCTGCAGCACCTTTAATATTGCTGTAGGCCTCTTGGTAGCCTCCCAGACCAGTTTTCTTCTCGTCTTTTCATCAATTTTAGAGGGAGCTCCAGTTCTTGGTAATGTCACTGTTGTGCCATATTTTCTCCACTTGATGATGACTGTCTTCACTGTGTTCCATGGTATATCTAATGCCTTGGAAATTCTTTTGTACCCTTCTCCTGACTGATACCTTTTAACAATGAGATCCCTCTGATGCTTTGGAAGCTCTCTGTGGACCATGGCTTTTGCTGTGGGATGCGACTAAGAAAATTTCAGGAAAGACCAACTAGAGCAGCTGAACTTTATTTGGGGTTAATCAGAGGCACTTTAAATGATGGCAGGTGTATGCTGACTCCTATTTAACATGATTTGGAATGTGATTGCTTAATTCTGAACACAGCTACATCCCCAGTTATAAGAGGGTGTGCACACTTATGCAACCACATTATTTTATTTTTATATCTTTTCTTCCCTCTATCTAAAAGATTTCAGTTTGTTTTTCAATTGAGTTGTACAGTTTATAGGTCACATTATAAGGTGGAAAAAGTTCTGAAATGATTTATCTTTGTCTCATTTTTTTACAGTACAGAAACCTGACATTTTAACAGGGTTGTGTCGACTTTTTATATCCACTGTACCTCTGCCCGGGAAAGCAAACATTGTTCCTAGGGTCGCTCCATGGGATATATGATACTTGTCAAAATTAGAGGACAGTCCTGTCAAATCCTAGATATGTGGCAATCCATGGAGCAACTTCACATGTCCTGCCATTACTGCTAGTACTGTAAGCATTAAAAAGATTATGCAGGGTTATTAGACTTAACTCCTAATTAAAAATATATGAATGCTCACCTATTACTGTATCCGGCTTTTGCAGCCGGTACCGGCATAACTACAATATCTGCAAAGCAATGCCCGGTATTGTTTGAGGAGAGATGGAGCAGTGTGATATCAGCGGGGGACCAATCTACCTCTGCCCGGGAAAGACTATCAAGCAGCTAACTGCAGGTCTGTCAGTCAGTTGCCTTGCACAGCAGCACTTCTTGTTCCGATGCTCTGAGTCATCATCACTATGTGCAGGAAGCGGAAGACAGCTGACTGAGGCATGAGATCCTCTCTCTGAATGTACAGCAAGCAAGTTACAGCACCATGTCCAGCAGCAGGCAATTTACAGCACCCTGACCAGCAGCAGGCAAGTTACAGCACCATTTCCAACAGCAGGCTAGTTACAACACATGTCCAGCAGCAGGCTAGATACAGCACCATGTCCAGCAGTAGGCTAGATACAGCACCATGTCCAGCAACAGGCAAGTTACAGCACATGTCCACCAACAGGCAAGTTACAGCACATGTCCAGCAGCAGGCAAGTTACAGCACATGTCCAGCAGCAGGCAATTTACAGCACCATGTCCAGCAGCAGGCAAGTTACAGCACCATGTCCAGCAGCAGGCAAGTTACGGCACCATGTCCAGCAGCAGTTAGGTTACACCACATTTCCAGCAGCAAGCTAAATACAGCACCATGTCCAGCAGCAGGCTGGTTACAATAAATGTCCAGCAGCAGGCAAGTTACAGCACCATGTGCAGCAGCAGGCAAGTTACAGCACCACGTCCAGCAGCAGGAAAGTTACAGCACCATGTCCAGCAGCAGGCAAGATACGGCACCATGTCCAGCAGCAGTTAGGTTACACCACATTTCCAGCAGCAAGCTAAATACAGCACCATGTCCAGCAGCAGGCTAGTTACAATAAATGTCCAGCAGCAGGCAAGTTACAGCACCATGTCCAGCAGCAGGAAAGTTAAAGCACCATGTCCAGCAGCAGGAAAGTTACGGCACCATGTCCAGCAGCAGTTAGGTTACACCACATTTCCAACAGCAAGCTAAATACAGCACCATGTCCAGCAGCAGAATAGTTACAATAAATGTCCAGCAGCAGGCAAGTTACAGCACCATGTCCAGCAGCAGGAAAGTTAAAGCACCATGTCCAGCAGCAGGAAAGTTACGGCACCATGTCCAGCAGCAGTTAGGTTACACCATATTTCCAGCAGCAGGCTAAATACAGCACCATGTCCAGCAGCAGGCTAGTTACAATACATGTCCAGCAGCAGGCAAGTTACAGCACCATTTTGGGTGAATGGCAACATCTGTTGCTAAGAAACCTCAGGAACTTTACATTTATTTTTATTATATTTTTATCGGACAAGGAGCATTAGAAAGCAAAAGGTTAGATCTGTTTCTTTAGCTTCCCTTTACATGACGCAGCAATTATATGGAGTATTGCTAACTGGAACAGCACATTTAACCATCTCAAACCATATACACTGGCTGGTTTCACACAACTTTTAATCTTGCATGATAAAGGTTTACAAATTTACCCACAAACAGCACGGTGTCATTGTATATGTGACATCCCCTGGATGTGCAGCAGTGATTACATGCCAGGAAATACTTGAAAACTCAATGTACCCTCCTGGTAAAACATTTTATTAATATTTTTTTTGTAATTATGATGATTTTGTGTACTGTCAAAAGGCAAACATTGTTCCTGGGGTCGCTCATATATATGACACTATGTGATATATGACACTTGTCAAAATTAGAGGGCAGTCCTGTCAAATCCTAGAAATGTGGCAATCCATGGAGCAACTTCACATGTCCTGCCATTACTGCTGGTACTGTAATAATTAAAAAGATTATGCAGGGTTATTAGACTTAACTCCTAATTAAAAATATATGAATGCTCACCTATTACTGTACTAAAAGTCTGTCCATGGCTACTAAAAGTCTGTCCATGGCTTTTCCTTCCATTGCTATGCAAGCTTATATCTAAAAGCTCCGGAGGCACATCATTGGCACAAATAGATATAAATAACTTAAAACTGTGAGCTTAATAATGCCTGTTGTAGCTCACAATGTGATCCCAATCCTGCCAAAAAAGCCCTTATGGGCAATGCTTTTTAAATGGGAGGTGCTTCTCCATATCAAAACTAGACAATGCCTCCAAAATATTACCTGACCTTCAAAACAGATTTGAAATGTTCAGCACAAAAAGGTTACTATTTCGATCCCTTTTCAGTGTAGGTTTAGGTAGGTCAAATTTGACTGGTACTAACTACACAATTATGAAAATCAGAAAAATTTTAAGATCTACATAAATATGTTAAGTAGATCAGTTCGCAATGTTACCACTAGATGGCGACACTATGCTCAGATTATTATAGTCAGATGACAGACTCTATGCTCAGTCTCATGGGGTTGGTAATGATATGTGCTGAATTATTGTTATTAATAAACATTTGTACCATATATACACGTCCTGTGCATACACCCAACTTTTCTTTTTTTATTTATTTTTTTTTACCATTATAGCTTTTGAATGTTACAATAAAACCATTATTGTCCTGTTCTGTCAACGTGCTATTTCCAAACCTTTGCAATTCTGAATATATGTGCAATTAGCACAGTACTGTAAAATTAGCCCAATAACCAGTTTAACGTAACAATGCAGGTAACCAGTCACCTCAAAGGGATGGCTGCCGTTGGTATACTATTCACTTGCTCAGTGATGGAATGTCTTGGCGTTTCGTACAAAAAGGGTTAAGTGTTCCTCGGTGGGTTGAGCTTTTAGGATTTTGCTTGCTGCCTTTGATGCTAAAATTGTATCAAAGGATATACCGACCTCAATGGAGCCCCGCTGTCCTTTGTATGTTTTCTGTTAGTGATTTCTTTCTATTGCACCGAGATTCATATTCATATCATCCCCAGAACTGTGTGTGCTGCAGCGTGTAGGTTCACATGGACTGGATCCAATATATGGCAGCATTGCGTTTGATAACTGGACAATATCCATAGAGGGAGCTGAGAGCATCGTGCTTGCAGATCACCCCACACAAAACTGCAGCAGAGGGAGCAGATAAAGATAACAAAGCGGTGGAGGTAGGCGACTGGGTGATTAATACATGTTAATATGAATATTAGTTCAATGTAAGGGATGTGTTCTAACAAACAGAAGCATCTGGTTTTAGGACAGTCATTTCTGATCTACAGCAATCTTGACTACAGCTCTCACGATGCAAACGTTAGTCATCATTGGGCTGGTTTAAGGTGGCTGAGAGGGTAACCTAAATGCTAGGTATCACTCAGCACTGCAGCACAACCAGAATTTTTTTATTTTTTTAGAATGCCACAGTTTTGCAGAGGTTAAACATGGTTTTCAGTCGGTTCTGCGTATCTTTTAGCGCCCTCTGGCGGTCAATGTCGACAGGGAAAGGCTCAATTTATAATCGGATTTACACCCAGTGCTGTATTTACCGCGAGGCATCCTAGGCGGATGCCTATGGCGGCAAATTTTGGGGGGCGGCAGCGCCCCCCAGCACTGGAAAAAAAAAAATTAAAAAAAAAAAAAATCTGGCCCTTTAAAAAAAAAAACCCCACCGCGCCTGCAGGCAGAGACGGAGGTGAGAAGGGATCGGAAGATCCCCCCTCACCAACGCTCTGCCTGCCAGGCTGCACGGGGAGCCGAACAGGCAGCACAGAGAAACCTCCGTGCTGCCTGTTCGGCTCCCCGTGCAGTGTGCCGACACGGAAGTGCCGACATGTCACGTGACGGGCGCGCTGACGTCATACGCGCGCCCGGTCACGTGACCTGTCGGCACAATCGCCGGGAAGCCGAACAGGCAGCATGGAGGGACCATGCTGCCTGCCACCAGGGAAAGGTAAGTGCTGATGGGAGACTGTGTGTGTGTGTGTGTGTGTGTGTGTGACTGAGTGTGATGGGAGTCAGAGTGTGTGTGATTGGAGACAGTGTGTGTGAATGAGTGTGATGGGAGTCAGAGTGTGTGTGATTGGAGACAGTGTGTGACTGAGTGTGATGGGAGTCAGAGTGTGTGTGATGGGAGACAGTGTGTGTGACTGAGTGTGATGGGAGACTGTGTGTGACTGAGTGTGATGGGAGTCAGAGTGTGTGTGATGGGAGACTGTGTGTGTGTGTGTGTGTGTGTGTGTGACTGAGTGTGATGGGAATCAGAGTGTGTGTGATGGGAGACAGTGTGTGTGACTGAGTGTGATGGGAGTCAGAGTGTGTGTGATTGGAGACAGTGTGTGTGACTGAGTGTGATGGGAGACAGTGTGTGTGACTGAGTGTGATGGGAGTCAGAGTGTGTGTGATGGGAGACAGTGTGTGTGACCTGTGTGTGATGGGAGTCAGAGTGTGTGTGATGGGAGACAGTGTGTGTGACTGAGTGTGATGGGAGTCAGAGTGTGCGTGATGGGAGTAGGAGTGTGTGACTGAGTGTGATGGGAGTAGGAGTGTGTGACTGAGTGTGATGGGAGTGTAAGCTTGATGTGAGTCTGAATGATGGGGCATGTCTTAGGTGTGTAACGTGGGTGTGCAGCTTGGGTACGGGGGTGCCCGGATTTTGTCTGCCTAGGGCAGCACAAAATCAAGATACACCACTGTTTACACCGGCGGTTATCCCCTTAATACTGCCACACTCCAACATCCTTTATCTCTGTCTCACAAAATAGCCTCTTTCCTTGAAGCATGTTAGGTTTCTTTGTTTGCATACATCTATTGTAGCAGGTGTCCCACACCTGCAGCTTTACTTTCTGAGCTTCTACCACTAAATGTAATTGCAATGCATTTATTATTATCCGTATTATTATTTGTTTATATAATGATGTTATCATATTACACAGTACTTAGCAAAGTAACTATAGGCTATTATAAGAACACTTAATTTTTCAGACAGAAACAGACAGATAAAGTAGATCTGAGGACATTAACAGGGAAAAGTATTTTAACCCCTTAGTGACACAACCTTAAAGCAAATGTAGCTTTTTTTTGGTATTGCAATGTTGGTTATTGCCTCTAGGGGATGTCTAGCTACAGCTATAGCACAGAAGAGGGCAGCACCATATAGGCATTACAGCAATAGCACTTGATTGGTGTTAGTGAAGTTTCATCGCTAACACCGCTCATTCCCCCGCAGGATGGACCAAGAGTTGCTGCCTAGGCGTACGAGTCCGTCTAATGCTGCGACAGGCTTAAATGTGTCTACGGTGTCTCCAGTGGTGTATCTCTGTGTGTGCTAGGGGTGGGCCACAGTTTTTTTGGGGTTTGTGTGTTACGAAATATAACCAAGTGACAGGTGTGCTCAGAACAGACAGCACACAAACCCTGAAGAAATGTGAAAACATAACCAAGGGGCTGTCGACTGCATTAATTCAGCATCAGAGTCACTCACTCACTCTGTTGTCGATTTGACCAGCATGAAAAGCAAACAGTTATTTGTATAGTTATTTGTATATTGTAAGTAATGTAGCCGTCAGCCTCTCAGTAATATTTTGCATTTCTTCAGGGCAGTCTGTTCGGAGTACACCTGTCACTTATTCGCAGGATAAGTCCCTGGGTGTTTATGTTTTTGACATTATCTGTCGCTCGACTTGTAGGTGCACTGGCAAGTCTGAGGATGCATTGGTAAGTCTGGAGGCAGATTGGCAAATCTGGAGTGCAGAAATGCATTGTTCTTTGGCACCAAGCAGCCACCATAGTTTGTCCATTCCCTGCCGATGGAGGAAAAGAATAGTGAAAGCACCTAGAACTCGAGACTGTTGTGTTTCTCGGTTACACACAGTACTGTCACGGGAGCTGGACTGCATCAGTAGCGTCTGCTGGAAGCAGGCAGGACGTGTGTGGCAGGGCTGGGTAAAGCAGGCTGATGTGAGCTCAGCCAGTGGCGTCACCGCAACAAGCCCTTTTTTTCCAAAGTTTATTCATTTATTTTAAACATTATTAAACAAAAAAGTTTGAAAAAAACCTGTCCTCTCTGGTGGGAAGCCTGCGCAGAGGAGATGGCCAAGGACATGGAGCAGGTGAGTACTGGGGAAGGGGGGAAGAGGGTGGTATGTTTGTGGGGACATAATAATGGGCAATTTGGCTGTGGAATATTAATGGGACATTTTGCTGTGGCATATTAATAAGCAAACAATGACATTTTATTGGGCAATCCGACTGTGGCATATTACTGGGCAATCAGGTTGTGGCATATTACTGGGCAATCAGGTTGTGGGATATTACTGGGAAATCAGACTGGGCATCTTACTGGGCAATCAGGCTGGGCATATTACTGGGAAATCAGGTTGTGGCATGTTACTGGGCAATCAGGCTGGGTATATTACTGGGCAATCAGGCTGGGCATCCTAGATATAAAATAAATCCAGGGACTAATGAAAATATTACTTTACTGAGGGTAGTAGAGGCGTGGAATTGCTTTCCAGCAGAAGTGGTAGATAATACAGTGAATGAGTTTAAGCATGCATGGGATAAGCATAAGGCTATCCTAGATATAAGCTAAGGCCAGTGGATACATGGAATGGCGCTCCAGCAGAAGTTGTAGGTTCATGCTAACATATGTTTTATGGTGTAGACACAGCTCTCTGACTGAAGCACATCTGCACAAGGTCTTACTATATTTCATGTAAAAGTAATAAAATGCACCTGCCTGATGTAGATGTTGTTCTGTGAATGAATCTGTTGCATACCAAGGATGCATGGTAATGTTGGTGGGAACTTGGTGATATAATCTACACTGTGACAAGTATGTGGCGTTAAATTATGCTCATTATATGGAGTGGGCGGAACTTTTGACAGTAGGTGTGGTCAATTAGAAGCTGAGATGCAGAGTGTACCTGGAATTTTTTTTCAAATGTTGGTAACTATGCTAATTATACAGACGCAACAGGTGAAAAAAGCTTACAAGAATTGGGATATGTTGCACTGTCTCACCTTTATTTACCATTTAGTAATGAAGCAGTTTTTTTTCTGTCACAACGTTTTTTGAGCATCCACAAAATGAACAAAATTAAGTCTCTTGTTGAGAAATGTTAATTCTGACTTTCAGATGTTGTTATTTACACCTACAGACAATTTCTGTCCACTTTGCTGCAGGAACCAATGAGAATAATGCCATTCAAATGAATGGAATATCCTGTCTCTCTAGTGATGTCATCAGACAATGTGTTGCACTGTTAAGAGATCCTAATGTGTACAAGAGCAAGGTCACTCATAGGCCACTCAATAGACTCAATTTGAGGAGGACAGGAAGTTACTAAATGAAACAAAACTTTAGTTACTAAATGTAAAAAAACTCAGTGTCTATAGAATCAGTGCTGTCGCACCTGCAGTAAACATGCAGAGTAATCACTGGGGAGGGCTTGAGTCAAATATTACAAATGTGATTTATGCAGAATGCCTGCATCAAATCACACTGAAAAAAAAAGGCTGTGCGCTATACAAGCAGTAATCTTCATCTTGCACCAAAGTGAGTTTGAGGACTAGACTGTCCCTTTAAAGCACCAGTCATACTGGCATTAGGCCACCTACTCGGTAGTTCGTCTAAAAAACATAACTACGGCGCATTCCATGAGAAACAAAATGCCAGCCAGCATGCGCTTCTGGAACACTTGAATGCAATATGCTTCCAGTTTTTATGCAGAGAGGAATAACACACAAATCTGGATGCCAGAAATTCCATGGTTAACACTTTCTTCTTCACTTTATTTGAGATGCCATTTAAATCACTGAGCTGGTATTCTTGTAGTACAGACACCCCCACTAGAGACCAATCCTTGCTGGAATGAAGTCCCTAAGGGAAGCTCTAGAAGACAATGTGAATTATTCAGTGAACTGTAATTCCTTTTAGGACTGGTTCCCTCATGGTCTCTGCCAAGGTATTTTAGTGTCACTGAGCCTTGACTTGTTCTAAATATTGTCTTTTTTTCTCCTCTTTTTCTGATGTGACAAACAAACAAGATTTTGTTCACAAAATGATTTTCTTTTTATATGAAAGTGAATGGTGAAAAACACACTAATGAATTCACTATCAACATTCAACTGTTCTACTGATGTTCATGACAATTTCTAAATGTAGAAAGTCCAAAGCAAAAATGAGGATAGTGAATGAGTCCAAACAATATTTCAAACAGTGGGTGTTCAGTTCTATGAATAATGTAATTCAAAGCTTTCTTTGGCTGTACACTTTTGTCTTGTGCTAATTTTATTTGAACAACAATGCATCTGTTTCAGAGACCAATCCATTTAGGCACAAATTTGTTTTTTTCCCGCTTCATCAGTGTTGTATGAATGACATCTTTGGTTGTCTTAAATTTACAGTATTATATCACATAGATCACATGTGCTTTGAAATGGTCATATATCATAACACTGCCAAATTTTCTGCAAAACTAAACACAAAACCAATGATGGTAAATTATATTTTACATTATGAATCCTGCCACCCCAGGCAGATCAGAGACAACATACCGGAAGGGAAGTTTAACCCCTTTGCGACGCAGTTCGTCCCAGAACGCCATTTTTTGTTCAGGGCCCCTATCACAAGGTGATCGCTAGCCAGGGACACAATGGCTGTATCCAGATTACTATAACGTAAAGATACTGGAGAAACCATGCAGACATCCTGGAGCAGGAATGACACATAACTCAACAGGAAAGCAGGATATTGATGGCTAGGACAGAACAGAAATGGGTGTGGTTTAACCCCTTCGGCACAATGGACGTGTCAGGCACGTCCTGCCGGGAACTCTGTACCTGACAATGGATGTGCCTGGCACGTCCTGCAGTGAAACAGGCAGTTTTCGGGATCAACAATCGGGAAAAACGCTTTAACGATGCCAGTCTAATGCCTCGATGTCGAAGTAATAGCCAGCACCGAAATTTCCTCTCAGGGGTACCCACGATCGCCCCACGGAGCGATCGTGGGCGCCATATTGACTGAGCAGCATGCTCCATCAATATGGCTATGCCCTCTTGTGGTCAGAGCTTTGGAAGTGAAAGAAAATTCACTTCCGTCGCTCTGAATATGTTGCTTGACTGCCCCTAGAGGCAGCAAGCAACATTGCAATGTAAAAAAAAAAAAAAAGATTTAATTAGCTTAAAACTGGTATTATGTTTAGATTAACCTATGGAGTTAAAATTAAATAATTTTTAGCATAAGGGATAGGGTTAAAATTAAATTAAAATTCAAATATATTAAGGGATAGCATAAGGGTTAGAGTTGGGGTTAAATTTAGTGTTAGGGTTAAATTTGGGATTTGGGTTGGGGTCAAAAGTCAATACAGGAAAAAACACTATTTTTGTTTTTTGCCCCATAACTCTCAAAAAATACCGAAAAATATGGAAACATGTATCCTCCCCAAGATTAAATAAAAAGTAAATCATTACTCCCTGGGGTCTGGGAGCTGCTGATGGCCCCCAGACACTTTAATGAATACAATTTTAGGATCCTCTGGAAGGATTGTTTTATTGTATGTGTGCCAGGGCAAGTAGCTGTGGCTCCCAATCTATTTTAAGAGGTCTAGAAGCCATTAGTGTGGCCCCATCCCTGGAAATGTTACCAGGGGCCAGAGTACTAGCTCTGGCCCACCAATAGATTTTTATAGGGTTGTGAGCACTTGCCCATATATGCGTATATATATACCCCCATATGTGTAAGGGGGCCTTGGAGCCTCTGGGCTGCCTCCCACCCCCATTTTTAATAGGTCAGGACCACTTCAACAGGAGAATATGGGCTCAGATTCTGGATAGGCAGTTTGGGGACGCCCAAAAGCGTGGTTCTGCGGTAGCGCTCAGTGGCACTTCAATCTAGAATAGATAGGTAAAGCAAAATAGGACTTTCCACGATTCTTCAACACAAATATATTTAATCCATATGTGAATAGATAGTATATCAGATGACAGGTAGGCAGTGACAGGTGCCTGAGGGTGTGAAACGCGTAAAGCTATTTGCTCCTGTCACTGCCTACCTGTCATCTGCTTTGGTATTATCCACTTTTGGATTAAATATATTTGCCCTACTGTGGCTAATTGTTGTTTTTTTTTATTACATTTTTTTTCCAAATTAATTAATTATTTTTCATTTCAGGAGGAATTCCGCTATTTGCATAATAGAAGTCTATGGGGATGATAGAGCTATTTTTTTCGGTTGGTTGCATTTTGGATAAATTTTGGCGTGTAATGGGCCATGATGGTCAAATTATGCCACTATTTGGGATCATATCAGAACATATTGGGTAGCTCAAAATTCAGCTCCCGAAAGTCCCCAATGTTCACTGAATCATTCTGGACTTCGAGGGCATCAATGCAGCCCCCAAGTCTGGTCTATATTGAGTAGACCCCAGAGTATTTATATAGTGTGACTGTGACTTACAGGAGAGCCTTTAGTAATATTTGTTTTAAAATTTGTACATAATTAATACAGTTGTACACCTATTCAGTATTTGCTGCAGGGGCATGATGGACATCCGTTTTTTTTTGTAGTTTTATCTTTTTAGGGAAAGCAAGTGTATCATAAATCATTTGCAAGGTTTGTGTGAATATATTGCTGTTAAAGTTGGTAATGGTATGACTTACTTAGCTGTACACTTACCAGTAGAATTAAAGTTAAAACATTCTTATGGCCTTATATTGTACTTGGTTTTTTATTGTGCAATTGAGTGTATATATGTATGTCTAAATTGTGCATTTTATTTGTGTCATCTCTGTTTGCACTAAATTCTTTATTTCATTAATTATTGCTTGTTGAAGTTTTACAAATCTGCTACGATCCTTGCAAGTAGTACCTCTTTTCTGTGATATCAAATTGGGAAGTAGTTTTCTCACAGTCACTATATACCGTATTTGCTCGAATATAAGACGACCCTGATTATAATACGACCCCCCAAACTTTGTATATTCCTTTAGGAAAAAAACTAAAAGCCTGAATATAAGACTACCCTATAGGGGAAAAAAAGTTTAACTTGTATATATGTAAATTGCTTTTTAATATTTAATAAAAATTGATATCAAACAAATGCATTTCTTGTTTTTATTTCCTTTTAGGTGCCAATGCTGCCCCTCTCCCTTTCCCCCAGCTGTCTCTCCCCCCTCCCCAGCGTTGTCTCTCTCTCCCTCCCCCCCAAATTCTCTCTCTCTCTCTCACCCCCTCCCTCCCCCTCGTCTCTATCCCCCCTCCCCTTGTCTCTCTCTATCCCCCCTCCCCTTGTCTCTCTCTCCCCCCTCCCCTTTTCTCTCTGTCCCCCCCTCCCCTTGTCTATGTCTCCCCCTCCCCCCTCCCTCTCACCTTGTCTCCCTTTCACTGGTGGCTAGTGGGGGGCAGCTGGGGGATGTCTGCACGATACGTGCAGACATCCTCCGTGCTGCCCGAAACCTCCGTCTATTATGACGGACCGGCTGTCCGTCATAATAGATGGAAGTGTCGGGCAGCATGGAAGATGTCTGCACATATCGTGCAGACATCCCCCAGCTGCCCACATCTCCCTGGTGGCTAGCGGGGCAGCCGGAGGATGTCTGCACGATACGCGCAGACATCCTCCTCTGCTGCCCGGCACTTCCGCCGGGACTTTTATGATGAAGCGGGAAGGACCCGGCTTCATCATAGAAGTCCCGGCGGTCGTGCCGGGCGGCAGCAGAGGAAGTCTGCGCGCATCGCGCAGACATCCACCTGCTGTTAGCGAGGGGGATCCAGGTCCCCTGCAGCTCTGCAGGGGACCTGGATCCCAGTCTTATAGTCTGACCTCGATTTGAGGTCAGATTATAAGATGACCTCGAATGTAAGACAAGGGTTCTTTTTCAGAGCATTTGCTCTGAAAAAAACCTTGTCTTATATTCGAGCAGATACGTATTTGATATGGTCACAAGCTGACAGCGTGGAAGAGAATAGTGTAGAATTGTGCCTGAAGGTGTTTCAGAGTCTAAAGGAACACTTAAAGTAAGAAAAAATGTGTTTAAAATGTTTGTGTGCAATCTCCTGTTTAAGACAACACCTTACATTTGCATATTCTTATGTGTATTTTATGGGTGTGTGTGTGTGTGTGTGTGTGTGTGTGTGTGTGTGTGTGCATGACTGAGTGTGTGATTAGATATTCTTGGTTTTTATTTTTTGCTATGGACGGAACTGGTTACTAAACAAAATTTAATCCCAATACTGATTGTTTAGATATTTTTCGAGTTTATTTTCTTCAGTTTATTTCTATTATTTTTTTCAGACTTTAAATGAAAAACATTACTCATTCCCAAAATCCAGAAATGAGTGCCAAGATGTTGTGGACAGCATTGAGTATCCTAAGGATAATGTGGTGCCTGATGCCTCAGTCAGGGTATCTACACCCAGATGAATTCTTTCAGTCACCAGAAATCATGGCAGGTATGGACCTCCTCTTCAGTAAGACAACATTGTTATATTGCTCATGAATATCCTACAATGTTTTTAATGTGAATTATTTCCTATTATATGTTTGCTAGTAGGATGAGTAGCAATCTTCCTGTTCCTAAGAGTGTTTGAGGACACTAGGTCAGATTGGCTAGAAGCAAATTAGTGGGTGGTCTAGCAGGGTGAGTAGCAGGTTTCCCTAAAGAGGTGAGTTTTGAGGGACTTTTTGAAGGTTGAGAAAGAGGGAGAGAGCTGGATGCTCTGTGGAAGAGAGTTCCAGAGAGAGGGGGGCAGCTTTGGTAAAGTCCATTTGAGGAGCGCTGAGGTCGTGCAGGGTAGTATTGGTTTATTTATGAGGGAGGCACTGTAGGGAGGGGCCTAGGAGGGGGAGCGCTTTGTAGGTTAAAGGGGCAGAAATTTTAAATTAATGTCAGGAAGGATTACTTTACTGATAGGGTAGTGGATGTATGGAATAGCCTTCTAGCGGAAGTGGTAGAGGTAAACACAGTGAAGAAGTTTCAGCATGTGTTATCTGCCGACACATTCAATGTTTCCATGTTTTAAAATAGAATTTTTAAGTTTCATTCTGGAGCAGATGGGCAGCCAGTTGAGGGTTTTGCAGAAAAAGAAAATGATACTTCTTATGTGCGAATAAATGGTCTCTCTACCTAAATAGATTAAGCTATCCAACACTTGTTATGTACTTTTTAGTGCAACAATACTAAATGTGCAGGAGCAACCCAGAAGCCCTAACTCCCGGCATCAGGAATTACCATTATACATTTGAGCAAAAGGCAATAGTGCCACTTTTTGATGCCATTTCTGTAAGCACCTGTTTTATATATAATTCTCCATTGTGTTGTAAAATATGTTATTTTTTAAAGCCTTGGAGACTCCCAAAGTTTTGCTCATGTACCGTGCCCCTCTACTAGAATATGATGGTGGAAATATGCACTGCAATAAAGTGATGCAAAAAGTAGTGCAGTTTCTTGAAATTTTTTTATTGAACAATAATTATAGAACTTTTTTGGTAAAAATGTTAAGGTGGTAATCATTTTATGCATACGTGCATGCACTAATAATGACACAATTTCACTACTTTTGTCACAAGGACATTTGTCTAGCGTCATATGATAAAATTATGATAAGTCATTTATATTTTGATTTAATGAAATGCAATTGCACAATTATCTACATTTAAGACCCTAACATGAAGATAATAAAAACAACCAATTTTATAGCATTGTGAATAATAATAGTACCAACAATTTATTAATAACAGTTCTCAGGGAGAAGCAGTGGGACAATCCCAACTACTATTCTCCACAGATCAATAATTTTTCATCAAGTTGTCGGTAGTTTTTATTAGAAACCCATCTGCATTAATGAGTTTCTCCTGCTTAGTGGTTCTGACATCCTCAGAAGCGTGAAGAATGAATGCCTGTTCATGAAAGAAAATTAATTAGTTATGTATTTTTCTGAAAATCAGTTCTGGAGAGTGCTGAGGTAAAGAAATTCCACACTTGAGAAAACAAATCTCCCTGAAAGAATCATATATAAAAAATAAAAACAGTTTCAAAAAATACCTTTAATACATTTATTGATTGTGAAAAATGTGGAGATTTTAGTCAGTAAAAAAGAGGTGCTAGGTGTGTAAACGTGTTATTTAGTTTTTTTGCTGTAACCAGGGAAAGGCAAAGTGTCTGTACACAGACAGTAGTATCATGTCTATAGAACCTAGGCATCCAACTGTCGCCCTCAAGCTGTTTCTAGACTACAACTACCATAATCCCTGCCATTCAAGCTGGTGGGGAATTATGGGGTTGGTAGTTATGCAGCAGCTATAGGGACCCAGTTGGATGTCTAGGCGATAGAACGTAATTAAGTTGTCTGTCACAATTGATCTCTAGAAAGAAACAGATTTTTAAAGTATTCACACTTAATTGTCCATACAATACTATTATTTTCTTCAGTAATGCCATCCTAGTTATCAGAATTTATTGTCTTGTTATATTATATTAAAGTTGGAACTTTCAATTATTGTTTAGATTAAGCGTTAATATTTACATTTTAAATTAATGACGCAGTTTCAATCATTCTGAATTGTCACAGTAAGCATTTTACTACCTCTTGTTACATTTACTTTCCCCCCAAAAGGTGACATCCTAGATCTGGACACCAATCGTCCATGGGAATTCCTTCCTACCTACCCTTGCAGAACTGTGGTTATCCCTTTTCTAACGTCTGGTACTGCTTTCTGGATTGTCGAACTGTTACATCGCTTGGATATAAAAACGTCTTTCAGCTGCAGCTATATTCTTCTAGTTCTACCCAGACTCTTCATAACTCTCCTTTCTTTCATACTGGACTATACCGTGTATTATATAGCACCTGTTTGGGGGTCAAAACGATGGAAAGCAATGGTCCTTCTGGCTGAATCATACGTCACTATCATTTTTTACACAAGGACAATCAGCAATGCTATAGAAGGGATTTTCTTCGCCTTAGTTCTACTTCTGACATCGCTTAAACAGAACAGCAAAGCCAATTCTCAACATTTTATTGGCATTGTTTTGGCTGCTGGGTTTTTCAACCGACCCACCTTTGCTTGTTTTGCTTTCATTCCAATAATTCACTGGGCTGCAAAAAGTAATGGGCCTCATTTCTCCTATTACTTGTTTATGACTAAAATATTAAGCCTGTTACCAAGCTCACTCTCCACGTCGATCCTTTTCATTGCTGCTGATACTTTGTATTTTAAAGGTGCATTTGCATTTTCAACAAATAGTGCACAGACTTTGATTGAACACATAACCCATAACACAGTCTTAACACCACTTAACTTCCTGCGTTACAACCTAAACCCAGACAATCTTGCTCAGCATGGAACTCATCCTCCATTTACGCACGTGGCTGTTAATGCTGTGGTACTTTTCGGAATTCTGCATGTGGCAGTGTTGGTTTCAAGCACAAAGATGTTGAAAAAACATATCCTCAGGTTATTCCGTAAACATCCCTCAAACAACAATAAAAGCAAAAATTATAATGACAAACAAAGTTTGTTATTACTAATATATTATTTCCCACTTGCCATTCTTTCACTATTCAACCACCAAGAACCTCGTTTCCTCATCCCGCTACTGTTACCTTTGGTCTTGTTAGGTGCCAGTTATGATACAACAGCAAAGTGGACTAGTGTTGTTGTCTTGTTTAATGTCATTGGGGCAGTTTTCTTTGGTTGTCTACAACAAGCAGGATTAATTCCTAGTTTATTTCACATTCAGGAAATGGTGCAAACCAAATCTACCCCTAACGAGCATTACACCGTCCTCTTCACCCACACATATATGCCTCCTAAATATCTGCTCTGTTTAAAAAAGAGACAAACCTATGTGGACATTATTGACCTTGCTGGGTTTAATGAAGTTCAGCTGTGCCAAAAAATTGAAGAGATTAAAAAAGATTTGTTATCTTTGCATGTACCACCACTGAAGAGGCATCGCTTGATAATTGTGTTTCCTGGAACCTTATCTGGAGTTGTGGAAAATTGCGGGTTCATTCATAAAGGAGAGACTGTATTTGCACCACATTTATCTATGGAGGATCCACCCACAATATCACAGTTCCTGGGGGTTAACATAATGAACCAATTAGGGTTGCATGTAACCGAAATATATGTATAAAAATGTTAATGACAAATTTATCAACATGTTAAAAAATACTGTGCTTCTGGGAAATAAATTCTTCAGATTATGTAACTTTTGTAATCAGTGCCACATGCTGACTGGAATGAGTGTTCTTGTTTAAAACCAACTAAATACTATACACAAAAATATTCTGCTTAATGTCATATTTGTTCTGTCGACTAAAAGCAATAAAGTTACTGCACACTTTTACAGGCCACGTTAGTCTCTAAACAATACAAAGTTTCACTAAGGAATGAAAGTAAAATGGGTTACATTGTAATAAAATGGCTGAACACACTTAGCATGGATCAGGTCATGATTGGTTTTGGAGTGTCTGCAAAAACATGAGATGTTTAATCTTAAGAGAACAGGGATTGTCAATATTGTATTATTTTCATCAAAGCAAGATACTGAGCTATAATTACCATGCACATATATGGCTGCTTTCATTGAGGAGTTGGATACATTGGAAGTGCATCTTCTCAGAAAAGTTATTATTTTTAACATTATTTTTTCTTGTAAAGGTTACAGAAGGAAAATACATAGCTTAACATGTGTATCAAATTATTATTCAAGTTCAAAGAAACAACAAAGTATAAATATTGCATACTATAGTATATTTTATATCTAATATGCGGTATATATTGGTTACAGATTCTACATGAGCTTTGTATTTTCAAAGGTGGGATGCTTCAGAGAAGCCATTAACTGCTAATAAAAAGTTACATGTACAACAAGTAGAAATGTATAAAGAAGAAATAAAGATTACAAAAGGTAAACGAATGCACAGTACAATACAATGTAATAAAGAATATATATGTTAGTAGGAGAAATAAGTTTAACATAAAGTGAACACTCTGATGTGACTCCCTCCTATTAAAGGTACTGTATCATTTAAATATTGCTTATACTGTGAAAGTAGAGAATAAAAATGTATTGAAAATGATCTATTCATTGTTAGCAGAATTGAAAGCAAATGCCTAAATAAGGAGAAAATGCGTTTAAAATATGTCTGTGGTGTTTCCTGTTTATGACATCACCTGTGGCTTGATATGCAAATTACAAATGTTCCATTGTGCATTTATTTTCATGACAGAAGCAAACTCTTAAGAATACAATATAACAAAAATGTGTCGGTTTTCTTTTGCTCCTATTGTAGCTAGAATGTTTCAAGAATATAAGTTTTATTAATCAGAAGTAGTTTAAAGCACTTTTTTTTTTTGACACATGCTGTATTTAATCAATTCACCCCTAGTAGACCGTTACTACATATTGTATTTGATGATAAGTTCTTGGCGCTAATCCTCTCATATTGCAGGCGACCTTTTTGGAATTGTAAGTGTGATCGCTTCTCGGCCTTTTGGCTAAGATCAGTGTTTCGCAATGGCGAGTAAATCTCCTTGGCGGAGTACACTGATCTGGCTGAGAGGCCGTTAGGTGTCGGTTGAAGCCCAATTTTAACATGCACCACAGGGACACCTCCCCTGTGTGGTGCTCACAATAAGCACATTGGGGAATGTACTTATTGTGTTGCACTAGGCACTGTTTTAGGAGGCGCTTTTAATCTCACCTATTTATTTTATCCACTCGCCCTGGCCTTTTGGCTGGTGAGGACGGAGAATTTTTATCATCGGCCGAAAGGCTGGGGCCTTATGGCACCATTTTGACTGTGCACTATTTTATTTTTGCACTGACACTTACACTGTGTGGAGCACATTAGTTTTTTGTTTGCTCACGTGTGTCACTTTTATTTTTTTTATTCACGTTTTTTGTACACTGGAAACTAGCCACAGTGGGGCACTTGTGCTTTTGGTGGGTTCAGTGGGCGGCCACTGGACCTTATTGTGGGTCTCTCCTCCCCGGAGGAAGGCCATTGTAACCCCAGGTATCCGGATGGTGGCAGCTGAAGGACCTGGGGAAGTCATTCGGAGCTCCTGCTGGCCTTCTGGCCGGGGAGTGAAGAATAAAGGGGTTCCCTGAGGCAAAGGGGACCTGAAGACCCGACCCACCCTTCGGGGTGGGCAGGGAGCGAGGGGTTCCTGACCCACAAGGGGACGGACCCTTAGCATCTGGCTCCATAGTGGCCCTAAATGCACTTGCACTTAGGGTTTGGCACGGGGGCACTTTGAAACGTAGACACGGTTTGGGCTTCAATCAAAAGTGTGATTTGACGCTGTTCCTTTATTTTGGTCATTTTGCCTCTCCAAGTGGAGCATTCGATGGTTCTCCAATTTATGGAAATTGTATTATAATAATCAAGGCAGTGATTGATTCTTTATTATTTTTACAGGAGACAAGTAGATTCAAATTGATGCCACCTGATGAAGAGACCTGAGAGGTCTTGACAACTTGCACTCTAAACTTACTCAGTTAGCCAACAAAGGTACCAACTTGACTCTACTTGTCTCCCGTGTTTCTAAGGCTAATAAGGTACCAACACCTTTTTTAAACACTTTCACTTTGTTTTCGCATAGATTTTTTTTTTCACATTTTGACACCTTGTCTGTTATGTGTTATTCATTCAATCTTCATTTTTAATTACTATTTAATAAAAGGTTGTGTTTTATGTTATAGAAATGTCACATCCATGTTCAGTACACTTTACACGTTTTTGGGCTACCCCCAGTTGGAGTCTCTCTCAATAAGTTTTGAGTTTGTTGAGACTCATTACAGTTACATTTTCTAATATTATTGGTGCCAATTCTTAGAAAGGAAAATTATCAAGATGACCTGCGGATGAAAATGTCTGTACACAGGGCCAGCCCTTTAACCCCCTTCCCGCTTGTAGGATGTTCCAATGCTGTCCTACTTTTTAGTGCCCAGAGGCTAGTAGGATGGCATGGAACATCCTACATTAAACAGCTCATCGCTGCCTCCCGCGATGAGCTGTGTGCAGACCCCGCTGCAGGGACTTGCAGCGGGGTCCCCACTGTCAGTTGAGGCCACCTTGAGTTGTTGGTCAGAGGTCACTCTGACACAGAAAATAGAGCTGATGCTCAAAGTGAGTATTGGCTCCATTTTACTGTAAAAACCTGCAGGATGGCATAGACCATCCTGCAGGTAACAGGGACTTGCAGCGGCATCCACAGTGTCAGATGAGGCCACTTTGAGTGGCCTCAGTCTGACTTAGGAAGTGTAGCGAACGCTCTCAGGCATCCCTGCATGCCCAAACTTCCAGGTTTGGCCACGCCTTGGTGACGTCATGCGTGACGTCATGAAGTATTGCGGGATGCGGTCAGGGACCAGGTCCCTGCTTGCATGTTCCTAGCTCCGATCACTTCATGATAGTCAGCCAGGAAAACACAGAAGTCGGATCGTTAAGGACCAAAGCACCATCCAACATGAAGGGGTTAATGGGGCAGACTAGGGCAGCTGCCCTAGGCGGCACCCTGGCAGAAGCGGCACTTTGCTGCCTCATGCAGCAGTCTTTTTCTTGTTTCCTGGGGGAGCTTGATAGAACGAGGTCTCAGCAAATCAGGTGAGGCCTCTCAACTCTTCTGATTGGCTGAGAGTTCAGAAGCCTCCCGTGATTGGCTCAGTCCCTCCTTCACACGAGGAGTTCAAAGCAAAAAGATGCCTGGACCAGGTAAGTTAAACAGTTAGACAGTGTGTGTGTCAGTGTGAGTGAGTGTATGTCAGTGTGATAGTGTGTGTGTATATGTCAGTGTGTGTGTGTATGTCAGTGTGAGCGTGTGTGTATGTCAGTGTGAGCGTGTGTGTATGTCAGTGTGAGTGTGTATGTCAGTGTGAGTGTGTGTATGTATGTCAGTGTGAGTGTCTGTGTGTATGTGTGAGTGACAGACTGTCTGTGTATGTATGTGAGTGAGTGAGTAGATAAAGGGGTTAACTTCTCTCATACTGCCTAAATCTGTCTAGCCACCCAAGGGGTTAACTCCTTTGACACTGGCTAGATCTGTTATTATGTTTTAGGGAATTGCACAGGGTATTATCATCATAATGTTTTACCATTGCTCTCGTTTCACCTTATGGATGAGCTCTATATAAAGTGCTTTAGTGGGCATATCAAAATAAAATAATTTTGTCTAAGAGCTCACCCACGAGGTGAAATGAAAGAAATGGTAAAACAAACATTATTATGAAAATAAGCTGTACAATTCCCCAAAACATAATATGTTTACCTATACCTATAACATGACTCAACATGACTCAAATATTGTACATTAAGTTTAAATGCTCAAACATATGGGGTACACATTTTAATCATGGCCTGCCAATACTCGTGCCATATAATTTTGCATCTAGAAAGGTGCTAGTGCATTAAATTATCACTTCCTGATAAGTTTCATTTTAGTTTGAATTATCATGACTGTGGGCTTTTTTTGGGGGGTGGGGGGCAGTATTTTGTTTTTTTGCCCCAGGCAGCACAGTGTCTGTAAACCATAAATAAAAATAAGTAAGTAATAGGTGCTGATTGTGAATGAAATGACAAATATAAGAAAAATAATTAAACAGTGCAGCAAATCAGTAGTGAAAATCCCCAAATATCACAGAAAATCAGTAGTAATAAATAAATAAAGTGATGCACATCAAAAATACTTATCAAACAGTTCTTGGTCAGGATGAACGTATGTTCAAATCACATGAAAAACAGAAAAAAAACACAAAAGCATGTGGGAACCTGAAAATATATATAATTGTGATATAGATGAGTGAAAATAACTCTAGTGGAATAAAAAAAACAGCTCTGGTATGAAACACTTTGTGGGAATAAAATCCCTCTGTGGATCTTCTGTGTTTGAAACTCAATATGAGCCAGAAAGCAGTAGTAGTGTCAATGATGGTGTATGTGGAGAGAGAGGGGGAAGTATACTGCAGCTTGTAGATAAAGAACACTTTATTGGCCCCTAAACTTGAAAGGATTAATTTGACCACATTGCTGCTCTGCAGTGTTTCATACCAGAGACGGTTATTTTGTAGGCTCTGGGAAATGTGAATTTTATTCCACTAGAGTTATTTTCACTCATCTATATCCCATATATATATATATATATATATATATATTTCAGGTTCACACATGCTTTTGTGTTTTTTTTCTGTTTTTCATGTGATTTGAACATACGTTCATCCTGAACAAGCACTGCTTGATAAGTATTTTTTATGCCTGTCTGTTAGTGTTGTATCCATGGCATATGGTAGTAAATTTTATTTGTAATTAAACAGTGTGCTGTTAATGTGTAAGAGAATGTATCACTTCCCGGAAGTAAAGAATGCTTATGTGATGTGGAAGGACCTACAAACTACTAAATCTGAAATGCCTTTGAGAGCCATGTGATAACGGACCAGTTGACTACAGACCATGCAAAAAAAAAAAATTTGAAATCCCTTTCACTTACTAATATACATTGATCAGCCTTACCATTATGACCACTGACTTGTGCCAATCCGAGGGAGCCCAATGTTTTGGGCTATGTTGCGCTGGGAAACCTTAGGTCCTGCCATTTATGTGGATGTCACTTTGACATGTACTGCCTACCTAAGTATTGTTGCAGACCATAGAAATGGTATTCCCTGATTGCTGCCACAAAGCAAAAATGGTTTAGTAATGGTTAGAGGAACACAATGAGCCCAAGGTGTTAACTTGGCCTCCAAATTGCCAAGATCTCAGTCAATCGAGCATCTGTGGGATGTGGCGGACAAACAAGTCCGATCCATGCACGCAACTTACAGGATCTGCTACTAATGTCTTGGTGGCAGATAATACAGCATACCCTCAGATGTCTAGCGGAGTCCATGCCTCAATGGGTCAGGGCTGTTTTGAAGTCAAAAGGGGACTGATACAATAATAGGCAGATGATCATAATGTTATGGCTGATTGGTGTATACTATAATGCATACTAAGCATGGATGAATGCATTGCACCTACAGAACACTGGGCTACACAGTGAATACAAAAAAAGGTGACGCTAAAATGTTGGATTAAGTACTAGCTCACAACAATACACACTTGAGCATCAGTCGTATAATATTAATGTTGAGTGGGGTTTCTGCATTTTCTAAGAAGAGTATCTGGCTCGACTGGGAGAGGATTCTTTGCTATTTTGCTTTGCTACCGAGACTTGGGATTAAATAAGAGGAAGACAATGGAAAAAAGGAGGATGATGTAGTATGCTTGCAACTTAGCTATGTCGGAGGTGGAGCAGTGGCAACAGCCGAGGAAAGAGCAGTGAGAGCTTTCTCATTGCTTTGCAGCTTGACCAAATTATATCCTGTGACAAGGAAAGGGTCTACTAACTAAAAAAAAAGACTAAGAATTAACCCTTAATTGAATAATAACAAAGCAACAGTGGAATATTGACAGGGTGCTGCAACACAGAAGAAAAAGCTATAGAGCTGTGAAGGTTAAATAAAGTTCTTAAAAATGGCATAAAAAGGCAATGAGAGGCAGAAGAAGAGGGGAAAGAAAAGCGACAAAAGAGAAAATAAATCAGATAAAAGGATGTTTGGATTCTTCACTCCAGTACTGCCCAAAGCCCAACAGAACGAACAAGAAGAAGAAGTGGCAGAGAGGATAACTTACCTAGAGGAAAAATGTGCAAAGCGAGATAAGGAATATAAGGAATCTAAAAGTAACAGTTGAAGACAAATGTAAAACTGAGACAATCTCATTACATTTTCAAATTTGCATCTCATTACATGTTCTTTTTTGCATCTTATTACAATTCGCATCTCATTACACTTTCAAATTTGCATCTCAATTTAATTTGCATCTCATTACATGTTCATTTTCGCATCTCATTACATGTTATATTTCGCATCTCATTACACTTTCAAATTTGCATCTCATTACATGTTCAAATTCGCATCTCATTACATGTTCATATTCGCATCTCATTACATGTTATATTTCACATCTCATTACATGTTATATTTTGCATCTCATTACACTTTCAAATTAGCATCTCATTAAAATTCGCATCTCATTACATGTTCATATTCGATTCACATTAAATGTTATATTTCGCATCTCATTACACTTTCAAATTTGCATCTCATTACATGTTCAAATTCGCATCTCATTACATGTTCATATTCGCATCTCATTACATGTTATATTTCGCATCTCATTAAACTTTAAAATTTGTATCTCATTACATGTTCAATTTTGCATCTTTTAACATGGTAAAATTTGCATAATCTTTACCCATAATGAAGAAAAAAACCTCACAGACAAAAAAATAAATTTAAACAAAGAACTACAAGCACCACCGAGGGCTATGGGTAATTATTCGCAGATCTGCTTATAAAATGTAGATTTTGCCCAAGCAAAGTATCATGGGTAATGAGATATACATTTACATACATAAAAATATTAACCAAAGGAAAAAAAAAAAGCATTAAAGGGCCTTTTTATTTTGATGATTCTTGTCTTGGGTATTCAAAAAACAAACAAACTCACAAACAAAAAAATGAATCGAAAAAAAAAACTACAAGCACCACCGAGCGCTATGGGTAATGATGTGCAGATCTGCATATGAAATGAAATGTAGACTTAGCCCCACCCAATAATTCTGGGCAATAAGATAATTATAGGCCAGTGAGCTTGACATCTGTAGTGGGGAAACTATTTGAAGGATTGCTAAAGGTATACACTCAAGAATACATCTTGAACCAGAATATAATTAGTAAAAGTCAACATGGTTTTGTGAAAGACAGGTCCTGTCAAACAAACTTAATAACATTCTATGAAGAAGTCAGTAAAAAAATAGATCTAGGTGTGGCAGTTGATGTGATCTATTTGGAATAATTATAGACAACAAACTTGGCAACAGTGCCCAATGCCAGTCAGCAGCTGCAAGGGCCAATAAGATATTGGCATGTATAAAACGAGGTATAGATTCACAGGAGGAGGATATCATCTTGCCCCTTTACAGATCAATGGTAAGACCTCACCTTGAATATGCAGTACAGTTCTGGGCACCAGTCCTTAAAAAGGATATTAAGGAACTAGAAAAAGTGCAAAGGAGAGCTACAAAATTAATAAGGGGTTTGGAGGATCTTAGTTACGAAGAGAGATTAAAAAATTGAATTTATATATGTTAGAAAAAAGGCGTCTCAGAGGGGATATGATAACATTATATAAATTTGTGAAGGGCCAATATAAAGAGCTCCCCAGTGACCTGTTCATTAACAGAAATGTACAAAGAACAAGAGGTCACCCCCTCAGACTGGAAGAGCAAAGATTTCATAGACAGCAAAGGAAGGGATTCTTTATGGTTAGGACAATAAAGTTATGGAACTCCCTGCCAAGAGAGGTAGTGCTATCAACCACAATAGATGCATTTAAAAATGGTTTGGATGTTTTTTTAGGAAAGCAGAACATACAGGGCTATTAATAATAGAATAAGCATTAATAAAAGAGCTTATTGATCCAAGGAGAAATCTGATTGCCTCTTGGAGTCAAGAAGGAATTTTTCCCCCAGCAGGAAAAATTTGAAATAGCTTTCTTAGGGGTTTTTGCCTTCTTTTGGATCAAAAGCTGTAATGATAGGTAGAGGGTTGAACTTGATGGACTTGTGTCTTTTTTCAACCTAAATTACTATGTTACTATGTAAGATATACATTCACATGTATAAATATGCATTTCTTACATATAAAAAGAAATGTAGACTTAGCCGCACCAAAGAATTAAAAGTAATAAGATATACATTTACATACATAAAAATATTAAGCAACGAAGAAACGCAAAAAAATAAAGTGGCATAAAGGGCATCATCATTTTGTTGACTCTTGTTTTGGGTATTCAAAAATAGATAATATCAAACTAGCTGGATTGAAGCCCAAGCCGTGTCTACAATTCCGTGTGCCCCCGTGCCAAACCCTTAAGTGCAGTGCACAATAAGGGCCACTATGGAGCCATTGTGCTCAGGGCCCCTTCCCTTGTGGGTTGGGAACCCCTCGCTCCCTGCCCACCCCGAAGGGTGGGTCGTGTCTTCAGGTGCCCCTTGCCTCACGGCGTAGGGGACCCCTTTGATCTTCCCTCCCCGGCCAGAAGGCCTGCAGGAGTTCCGAAACCTTCCCCAGGGCCTTCAGCTGCCACCGTCCGGACACCTGGGGTTACAAAAAGACCTTCCTCCGGGGAGGAGCGGCCCACCGTAGAGCCCAGTAGTGGCCAAAAGGCCGTCGCCTACTGGGCCCACCAAAGGCAAATGTTTGCCCCACTGTGGCCTTCCAGTGACAAAAAACAAAGAAAGTGAAAAAACAAACGTGAGCAACAAAAACAATACAAAAATCATGTGCTCCACACGTGCCGTGAATAGTGCAAAAAAATCAGTGCACAGTCAAAATAAATAAATAGTGCCATTTAAGGCCCCAGCCTTTCGGCCGATTATAAAAAATTGTCCTACTCACCAGCCAAAAGGCCAGGGCGAGTGGAAAGTGCTAAAAGCAAATTGGATTAAAAGCACCTCTCTTAAAAACATGTGCCTAGTGCCACACTGCAAGTGCATGTCCCCACATGTGCTTGAGTGGACACCACACAGGGAAGGAGTACCCTGTGGTGCCATGATTAAAATTGGGCTTCAATCCACAATGCTAAGGCCTCTTGGCCAGACCAGTGCAGATACTACACTTGATCTTAGCCAAAAGGCCGAGAAGCGATAATGATATTTGCAGATCGGCATATGAAATGAAATGTAGATTTAGCTCCACCCAAGAATTATGGGCAATAAGATATACATTCACATGTATAAATATGCACTTCTTGCATATAAAAAGAAATGTTGACTTAGCCGCACCATAGAATTATAAGTAATAAGATATACATTAACATACATAAAAATATTAAGCAACTAAGAAACGTGAAAAAATAAAGTGGCATAAAGGGCATCATCATTTTGTTGACTCTTGTTTTGGGTATTCAAAAATAGATCATTTCAAACTAGCTCAATACAGAAAGGTGACCTACAAAACTTAGAAACTAGCAATTGCTATAGAAGAAACTTTACTCACATCTTGGGTTTACCATAAAAAGTCATTGAGACAAAAATAAAAAACTAACAAACAGAGAACTGGAAGCTTCAAAAGAATTATGGGTAAAGATTATGCAAATTTTACCATGTTAAAAGATACAAACTTGAACATGTAATGAGATGCGAATTTGAAATGGTAATAAGATGCGAAACTAAAAATGTAATGAGATGCGAAAAATAGCATGTAAAGAGATGCAAAGTTGAACATGTAATGAGATGCAAATTTGAAAGTGTAATGAGATGCGAAATATAACATGTAATGAGATGCGAATTGTAATGAGATGCAAATTTGAAAGTGTAATGAGATGCGAAATATAACATGTAATGAGATGCGAATAGGAACATGTAATGAGATGCGAATTGTAATGAGATGCAAATTTGAAAGTGTAATGAGATGCAAAATATAACATGTAATGAGATGCGAATAGGAACATGTAATGAGATGCGAATTGTAATGAGATGCAAATTTCATGTGATTTGAACATACGTTCATCCTGAACAAGCACTGTTTGATAAGTATTTGTTATGCCTGTCTGTTAATGTTGTATCCATGGCATACGGTAGTAAATTTTATTTGTAATTAAACAGTGTGCTGTTAATGTGTAAGAGAATGTATCACTTCCCGGAAGTAAAGAATGCTTATGTGATGTGGAAGGACCTACAAACTACTAAATCTGAAATGCCTTTGAGAGCCATGTGATAACGGACCAGTTGACTACAGACCATGCAAAAAAAAAATTTTGAAATCCCTTTCACTTACTAATATACATTGATCAGCCTTACCATTATGACCACTGACTTGTGCCAATCCGAGGGAGCCCAATGTTTTGGGCTATGTTGCGCTGGGAAACCTTAGGTCCTGCCATTTATGTGGATGTCACTTTGACATGTACTGCCTACCTAAAAGTATTGTTGCACACCATAGAAATGGTATTCCCTGATTGCTGCCACAAAGCAAAAATGGTTTAGTAATGGTTAGAGGAACACAATGAGCCCAAGGTGTTAACTTGGCCTCCAAATTGCCAAGATCTCAGTCAATCGAGCATCTGTGGGATGTGGCGGACAAACATGTCCGATCCATGCACGCAACTTACAGGATCTGCTACTAATGTCTTGGTGGCAGATAATACAGCATACCCTCAGATGTCTAGCGGAGTCCATGTCTCAATGGGTCAGGGCTGTTTTGAAGTCAAAAGGGGACTGATACAATAATAGGCAGATGATCAAACTATCAAACTAACTCAATACATAAAGGTGACCTACAAAACTTAGAAACTAGCAATTGCTATAGAAGAAACTTTACTCACATCTTGGGTTTACCATAAAAAGTCATTGAGACAAAAATAAAAAACTAACAAACAGAGAACTGGAAGCTTCAAAAGAATTATGGGTAAAGATTATGCAAATTTTACCATGTTAAAAGATACAAACTTGAACATGTAATGAGATGCGAATTTGAAATGGTAATAAGATGCGAAACTAAAAATGTAATGAGATGCGAAAAATAGCATGTAAAGAGATGCAAAGTTGAACATGTAATGAGATGCAAATTTGAAAGTGTAATGAGATGCGAAATATAACATGTAATGAGATGCGAATTGTAATGAGATGCAAATTTGAAAGTGTAATGAGATGCGAAATATAACATGTAATGAGATGCGAATAGGAACATGTAATGAGATGCGAATTGTAATGAGATGCAAATTTGAAAGTGTAATGAGATGCAAAATATAACATGTAATGAGATGCGAATAGGAACATGTAATGAGATGCGAATTGTAATGAGATGCAAATTTCATGTGATTTGAACATACGTTCATCCTGAACAAGCACTGTTTGATAAGTATTTGTTATGCCTGTCTGTTAATGTTGTATCCATGGCATACGGTAGTAAATTTTATTTGTAATTAAACAGTGTGCTGTTAATGTGTAAGAGAATGTATCACTTCCCGGAAGTAAAGAATGCTTATGTGATGTGGAAGGACCTACAAACTACTAAATCTGAAATGCCTTTGAGAGCCATGTGATAACGGACCAGTTGACTACAGACCATGCAAAAAAAAAATTTTGAAATCCCTTTCACTTACTAATATACATTGATCAGCCTTACCATTATGACCACTGACTTGTGCCAATCCGAGGGAGCCCAATGTTTTGGGCTATGTTGCGCTGGGAAACCTTAGGTCCTGCCATTTATGTGGATGTCACTTTGACATGTACTGCCTACCTAAAAGTATTGTTGCACACCATAGAAATGGTATTCCCTGATTGCTGCCACAAAGCAAAAATGGTTTAGTAATGGTTAGAGGAACACAATGAGCCCAAGGTGTTAACTTGGCCTCCAAATTGCCAAGATCTCAGTCAATCGAGCATCTGTGGGATGTGGCGGACAAACATGTCCGATCCATGCACGCAACTTACAGGATCTGCTACTAATGTCTTGGTGGCAGATAATACAGCATACCCTCAGATGTCTAGCGGAGTCCATGTCTCAATGGGTCAGGGCTGTTTTGAAGTCAAAAGGGGACTGATACAATAATAGGCAGATGATCAAACTATCAAACTAACTCAATACATAAAGGTGACCTACAAAACTTAGAAACTAGCAATTGCTATAGAAGAAACTTTACTCACATCTTGGGTTTACCATAAAAAGTCATTGAGACAAAAATAAAAAACTAACAAACAGAGAACTGGAAGCCTCAAAATAATTATGGGTAAAGATTATGCAAATTTTACCATGTTAAAAGATACAAACTTGAACATGTAATGAGATGCGAATTTGAAATGGTAATAAGATGCGAAACTAAAAATGTAATGAGATGCGAAAAATAGCATGTAAAGAGATGCAAAGTTGAACATGTAATGAGATGCGAAGTTGAACATGTAATGAGATGCAAATTTGAAAGTGTAATGAGATGCGAAATATAACATGTAATGAGATGCGAATAGGAACATGTAATGAGATGCGAATTGTAATGAGATGCAAATTTGAAAGTGTAATGAGATGCAAAATATAACATGTAATGAGATGCGAAATATAACATGTAATGAGATGCGAATAGGAACATGTAATGAGATGCAAATTTGAAAGTGTAATGAGATGCAAATATGTACATGTAATGAGATGCAAATTTGAAAGTGTAATGAGATGCAAAATATAACATGTAATGAGATGCGAATAGGAACATGTAATGAGATGCAAATTTGAAAGTGTAATGAGATGCGAAATATAACATGTAATGAGATGCGAATAGGAACATGTAATGAGATGCAAATTTGAAAGTGTAATGAGATGCAAATATGTACATGTAAATGAATGCAAATTTGAAAGTGTAATGAGATGCAAAATATAACATGTAATGAGATGCAAATTGTAATGAGATGCAAATTTGAAAGTGTAATGAGATGCAAATAGTAACGAGATGCAAAATTCAGAGCAACTATAATATGATGGAGATTTAACATGATTCATCCATTAATAGATACATATTTAAACAATATACGATGCTAACAAGCAGTAACCCACTTCCTGTATAAACCAGAAAACTCACGGAGACAAAAATAAATGAAACAAAGAACTATGGGTAATGATTTGCAGATCTGCATATGTAATGACATGTAGATTTAGCCCCACCAAAGAAGTATGGTTAAAGAGATTAATATTTACATAGATAAGAATATTAACCAAAGAAAGAAAGAAGAAGAAAACCAAAAAACATTACAGGGCCATTTCATTTTGGTAATTCATGTCTTGGTTATTAAAGAAAAAACCTCACAGACAAAAAAATAAATTTAAACAAAGAACTACAAGCACCACCGAGGGTTAAGGCTAATTATTCGCAGATCTGCTTATGAAATGTAGATTTTGACCAAGCAATGTATCATGGGTAATGAGATATACATTTACATACATACAAATATTAACCAAAGAAAGAAAAGAAAAAAAAAAAGCATTAAAGGGCCTTTTTATTTTGCCGATTCTTGTCTTGGGTATTAAAAAAACATCTCAACAATCTTACAGACAAAAAAATTAATTTAAAGAAAGTACTACAAGCCCCATCGAGGGCTACAGGTAATAATTTGCAGATCTGCATAAGAAATGATATGTAGATTTAGCCCCACCAAAGAGTTATGGGTAATGAGATATACATTTAAATATATAAGAATATTAACCAATGAAATAAAGAAGAAGAAAAACCAATAAAAGGCCTTTTCATATTGGTGATTATTGCCTTGGATATTGAAAAAAAAAAACTCATAGAGAAAAAAAATGAATCTAAACAAAGAACTAAAAGCAACACCGAGCACTAAGGGTAATGATTTGCAGATCTGCATAAGGAATTGTATGTAGATTTAGTGTAATGAGATGCAAAATATAACATGTAATGAGATGCGAATAGGAACATGTAATGAGATGCGAATTGTAATGAGATGCAAATTTGAAAGTGTAATGAGATGCAAATATGTACATGTAATGGGATGCAAATTTGAAAGTGTAATGAGATGCGAATTGTAATGAGATGCAAATTTGAAATGGTAATAAGATGCAAAACTAAAAATGTAATGAGATGCGAAAAATAGCATGTAAAGAGATGCAAAGTTGAACATGTAATGAGATGCGCAGTTGAACATGTAATGAGATGCGAATTGTAATGAGATGCAAATTTGAAAGAGAAATGAGATGCGAATAGGAACATGTAATGAAATGCAAATTGTAATGAGATGCAAATTGTAATCAGATGCAAATTTCAGAGAAAGTATAATATGATGGAGATTTAACATGATTCATCCATTAATAGATACAAATTTAAACAATATACTATGCTAACAAGCAGTAATCCACTTCCTGTGTAAACCAGAAAACTCACGGAGACAAAAATAAATGAAACAAAGAACTATGGATAATGATTTGCAGATCTGCATATGTAATGACATGTAGATTTAGCCCCACCAAAGAAGTATGGGTAAAGAGATTAATATTGACATAGATAAGAATATTAACCAAAGAAAGAAAGAAGAAGAAAACCAAAAAACATTACAGGGCCATTTCATTTTGGTAATTCATGTCTTGGTTATTAAAGAAAAAAACCTCACAGACAAAAAAATAAATTTAAACAAAGAACTACAAGCACCACCGAGGGTTAAGGCTAATTATTCGCAGATCTGCTTATGAAATGTAGATTTTGACCAAGCAATGTATCATGGGTAATGAGATATACATTTACATACATACAAATATTAACCAAAGAAAGAAAAGAAAAAAAAAAAGCATTAAAGGGCCTTTTTATTTTGCCGATTCTTGTCTTGGGTATTAAAAAAACATCTCAACAATCTCACAGACAAAAAAATTAATTTAAAGAAAGTACTACAAGCCCCATCGAGGGCTACAGGTAATGATTTGCAGATCTGCATAAGAAATGATATGTAGATTTAGCCCCACCAAAGAGTTATGGGTAATGAGATATACATTTAAATATATAAGAATATTAACAAAGAACTAAAAGCAACACCGAGCACTAAGGGTAATGATTTGCAGATCTGCATAAGGAATTGTATGTAGATTTAGACTCAGCAAAGAATTATGTGTAATGAGATATACATTTACATATTTAAGAATATTAACCAAAGAAATAAATCAAAGGGGGGGTAAAAAAAAATCGTTAAAGGGCCTTTTCATTTTGATGATTCTTGTCTAGGGTATTCAAAAAACAAACAAACTAAAAAATTAATCGGAAAAAAAAAAATACAAGCACCACCGAGCGCTATGGGTGATGATTTGCAGATCGGCATATGAAATGAAATGTAGATTTAGCCCCACCCAAGAATTATGGGCAATAAGATATACATTCACATGTATAAATATGCACTTCTTGCATATAAAAAGAAATGTTGACTTAGACGCACCATAGAATTATATGTAATAAGATATACATTAACATTCATAAAAAAATTAAGCAACTAAGAAACATAAAAAAAAAAAAATAAAGTAGCATAAAGGGCATCATCATTTTGTTGACTCTTGTTTTGGGTACTCAAAAATAGATCATTTCAAACTAGCTCATTACATAAAGATGACCTACAAAACTTAGAAACTAGCATTTGCTATAGAAGAAACTTTACTCACATCTTGGGATTACCAAAAAAAGTAATTGAGACAAAAATAAAAAACTAACAAACAGAGAACTGGAAGCTTCAAAAGAATTATGGGTAAAGATTATGCAAATGTTACCATGTTAAAAGATACAAACTTGAACATGTAATGAGATGCGAATTTGAAATGGTAATAAGATGCGAAACTAAAAATGTAATGAGATGCGAAAAATAGCATGTAAAGAGATGCAAAGTTGAACATGTAATGAGATGCGCAGTTGAACATGTAATGAGATGCAAATTTGAAAGTGTAATGAGATGCGAAATATAACATGTAATGAGATGCGAATAGGAACATGTAATGAGATGCGAATTGTAATGAGATGCAAATTTTAAAGTGTAATGAGATGCAAATATGTACATGTAATGAGATGCAAATTTGAAAGAGTAATGAGATGCAAAATATAACATGTAATGAGATGTGAATTGTAATTAGATGCAAATTTGAAAGAGAAATGAGATGCAAATTGTAATGAGATGCAAATTTGAAAGTGTAATGGAATGCGAAATATAACATGTAATGAGATGCGAATAGGAACATGTAATGAGATGCAAATTTGAAAGTGTAATGAGATGCAAATTATAATGAGATGCAAATTTCAGAGCAACTATAATATGATGGAGATTTAACATGATTCATCCATTAACAGATACATATTTTAACAATATACTATGCTAACAAGCAGTAACCCACTTCCTGTGTAAACCAGAAAACTCACGGAGACAAAAATAAATGAAACAAAGAACTATGGATAATGATTTGCAGATCTGCATATGTAATGACATGTAGATTTAGCCCCACCAAAGAAGTATGGGTAAAGAGATTAATATTGACATAGATAAGAATATTAACCAAAGAAAGAAAGAAGAAGAAAACCAAAAAACATTACAGGGCCATTTCATTTTGGTAATTCATGTCTTGGTTATTAAAGAAAAAAACCTCACAGACAAAAAAATAAATTTAAACAAAGAACTACAAGCACCACCGAGGGTTAAGGCTAATTATTCGCAGATCTGCTTATGAAATGTAGATTTTGACCAAGCAATGTATCATGGGTAATGAGATATACATTTACATACATACAAATATTAACCAAAGAAAGAAAAGAAAAAAAAAAAGCATTAAAGGGCCTTTTTATTTTGCCGATTCTTGTCTTGGGTATTAAAAAAACATCTCAACAATCTCACAGACAAAAAAATTAATTTAAAGAAAGTACTACAAGCCCCATCGAGGGCTACAGGTAATGATTTGCAGATCTGCATAAGAAATGATATGTAGATTTAGCCCCACCAAAGAGTTATGGGTAATGAGATATACATTTAAATATATAAGAATATTAACCAATGAAATAAAGAAGAAGAAAAACCAATAAAAGGCCTTTTCATATTGGTGATTATTGCCTTGGATATTGAAAAAAAAAAACTCATAGAGAAAAAAAATGAATCTAAACAAAGAACTAAAAGCAACACCGAGCACTAAGGGTAATGATTTGCAGATCTGCATAAGGAATTGTATGTAGATTTAGACTCAGCAAAGAATTATGGGTAATGAGATATACATTTACATATTTAAGAATATTAACCAAAGAAATAAATCAAAGGGGGGTAAAAAAAAATCATTAAAGGGCCTTTTCATTTTGATGATTCTTGTCTAGGGTATTCAAAAAACAAACAAACTAAAAAATTAATCGGAAAAAAAAAACTACAAGCACCACCGAGCGCTATGGGTGATGATTTGCAGATCGGCATATGAAATGAAATGTAGATTTAGCCCCACCCAAGAATTATGGGCAATAAGATATACATTCACATGTATAAAAAAATTAAGCAACTAAGAAATGTGAAAAAATAAAAATAAAGTGGCATAAAGGGCATCATCATTTTGTTGACTCTTGTTTTGGGTACTCAAAAATAGATCATTTCAAACTAGCTCATTACATAAAGATAACCTACAAAACTTAGGAACTAGCATTTCCTATAGAAGAAACTTTACTCACATCTTGGGTTTACCATAAAAAGTCATTGAGACAAAAATAAAAAACTAACAGAGAACTGGAAGCCTCAAATGAATTATGGGTAAAGATAATGCAAATGTTACCATGTTAAAAGATACAAACTTGAACATGTAATGAGATGCGAATTTGAAATGGTAATAAGATGCGAAACTAAAAATGTAATGAGATGCGAAAAATAGCATGTAAAGAGATGCAAAGTTGAACATGTAATGAGATGCAAATTTGAAAGTGTAATGAGATGCGAAATATAACATGTAATGAGATGCGAATAGGAACATGTAATGAGATGCAAATTGTAATGAGATGCAAATTTGAAAGTGTAATGGCATGCGAAATATAACATGTAATGAGATGCGAATAGGAACATGTAATGAGATGCAAATTTGAAAGTGTAATGAGATGCAAAATATAACATGTAATGAGATGCAAATTATAATGAGATGCAAATTATAATGAGATGCAAATTTCAGAGCAACTATAATATGATGGAGATTTAACATGATTCATCCGTTAACAGATACATATTTTAAAAATATACTATGCTAACAAGCAGTAACCCACTTCCTGTGTAAACCAGAAAACTCACGGAGACAAAAATAAATGAAACAAAGAACTATGGGTAATGATTTGCAGATCTGCATATGTAATGACATGTAGATTTAGCCCCACCAAAGAAGTATGGGTAAAGAGATTAATATTTACATAGATAAGAATATTAACCAAAGAAAGAAAGAAGAAGAAAACCAAAAAACATTACAGGGCCATTTCATTTTGGTAATTCATGTCTTGGTTATTAAAGAAAAAAACCTCACAGACAAAAAAATAAATTTAAACAAAGAACTACAAGCACCACCGAGGGTTAAGGCTAATTATTCGCAGATCTGCTTATGAAATGTAGATTTTGACCAAGCAATGTATCATGGGTAATGAGATATACATTTACATACATACAAATATTAACCAAAGAAAGAAAAGAAAAAAAAAAAGCATTAAAGGGCCTTTTTATTTTGCCGATTCTTGTCTTGGGTATTAAAAAAACATCTCAACAATCTTACAGACAAAAAAATTAATTTAAAGAAAGTACTACAAGCCCCATCGAGGGCTACAGGTAATAATTTGCAGATCTGCATAAGAAATGATATGTAGATTTAGCCCCACCAAAGAGTTATGGGTAATGAGATATACATTTAAATATATAAGAATATTAACCAATGAAATAAAGAAGAAGAAAAACCAATAAAAGGCCTTTTCATATTGGTGATTATTGCCTTGGATATTGAAAAAAAAAAACTCATAGAGAAAAAAAATGAATCTAAACAAAGAACTAAAAGCAACACCGAGCACTAAGGGTAATGATTTGCAGATCTGCATAAGGAATTGTATGTAGATTTAGTGTAATGAGATGCAAAATATAACATGTAATGAGATGCGAATAGGAACATGTAATGAGATGCGAATTGTAATGAGATGCAAATTTGAAAGTGTAATGAGATGCAAATATGTACATGTAATGGGATGCAAATTTGAAAGTGTAATGAGATGCGAATTGTAATGAGATGCAAATTTGAAATGGTAATAAGATGCAAAACTAAAAATGTAATGAGATGCGAAAAATAGCATGTAAAGAGATGCAAAGTTGAACATGTAATGAGATGCGCAGTTGAACATGTAATGAGATGCGAATTGTAATGAGATGCAAATTTGAAAGAGAAATGAGATGCGAATAGGAACATGTAATGAAATGCAAATTGTAATGAGATGCAAATTGTAATCAGATGCAAATTTCAGAGAAAGTATAATATGATGGAGATTTAACATGATTCATCCATTAATAGATACAAATTTAAACAATATACTATGCTAACAAGCAGTAATCCACTTCCTGTGTAAACCAGAAAACTCACGGAGACAAAAATAAATGAAACAAAGAACTATGGATAATGATTTGCAGATCTGCATATGTAATGACATGTAGATTTAGCCCCACCAAAGAAGTATGGGTAAAGAGATTAATATTGACATAGATAAGAATATTAACCAAAGAAAGAAAGAAGAAGAAAACCAAAAAACATTACAGGGCCATTTCATTTTGGTAATTCATGTCTTGGTTATTAAAGAAAAAAACCTCACAGACAAAAAAATAAATTTAAACAAAGAACTACAAGCACCACCGAGGGTTAAGGCTAATTATTCGCAGATCTGCTTATGAAATGTAGATTTTGACCAAGCAATGTATCATGGGTAATGAGATATACATTTACATACATACAAATATTAACCAAAGAAAGAAAAGAAAAAAAAAAAGCATTAAAGGGCCTTTTTATTTTGCCGATTCTTGTCTTGGGTATTAAAAAAACATCTCAACAATCTCACAGACAAAAAAATTAATTTAAAGAAAGTACTACAAGCCCCATCGAGGGCTACAGGTAATGATTTGCAGATCTGCATAAGAAATGATATGTAGATTTAGCCCCACCAAAGAGTTATGGGTAATGAGATATACATTTAAATATATAAGAATATTAACCAATGAAATAAAGAAGAAGAAAAAACAATAAAAGGCCTTTTCATATTGGTGATTATTGCCTTGGATATTGAAAAAAAAAACTCATAGAGAAAAAAAATGAATCTAAACAAAGAACTAAAAGCAACACCGAGCACTAAGGGTAATGATTTGCAGATCTGCATAAGGAATTGTATGTAGATTTAGACTCAGCAAAGAATTATGGGTAATGAGATAAACATTTACATATTTAAGAATATTAACCAAAGAAATAAATCAAAGGGGGGTAAAAAAAAATCATTAAAGGGCCTTTTCATTTTGATGATTCTTGTCTAGGGTATTCAAAAAACAAACAAACTAAAAAATTAATCGGAAAAAAAAAACTACAAGCACCACCGAGCGCTATGGGTGATGATTTGCAGATCGGCATATGAAATGAAATGTAGATTTAGCCCCACCCAAGAATTATGGGCAATAAGATATACATTCACATGTATAAAAAAAATTAAGCAACTAAGAAATGTGAAAAAATAAAAATAAAGTGGCATAAAGGGCATCATCATTTTGTTGACTCTTGTTTTGGGTACTCAAAAATAGATCATTTCAAACTAGCTCATTACATAAAGATAACCTACAAAACTTAGGAACTAGCATTTCCTATAGAAGAAACTTTACTCACATCTTGGGTTTACCATAAAAAGTCATTGAGACAAAAATAAAAAACTAACAGAGAACTGGAAGCCTCAAATGAATTATGGGTAAAGATTATGCAAATGTTACCATGTTAAAAGATACAAACTTGAACATGTAATGAGATGCGAATTTGAAATGGTAATAAGATGCGAAACTAAAAATGTAATGAGATGCGAAAAATAGCATGTAAAGAGATGCAAATTTGAAAGTGTAATGAGATGCGAAATATAACATGTAATGAGATGCGAAATATAACATGTAATGAGATGCGAAATATAACATGTAATGAGATGCGAAATATAACATGTAATGAGATGCGAATTGTAATGAGATGCAAATTTGAAAGTGTAATGAGATGCAAAATATAACATGTAATGAGATGCGAATTAGAACATGTAATGAGATGCGAATTGTAATGAGATGCAAATTTGAAAGTGTAATGAGATGCAAAATATAACATGTAATGAGATGCGAATAGGAACATGTAATGAGATGCGAATTGTAATGAGATGCAAATTTGAAAGTGTAATGAGATGCGAAATATAACATGTAATGAGATGCAAATAGGAACATGTAATGAGATGCGAATTGTAATGAGATGCAAATTTGAAAGTGTAATGAGATGCAAATTTGAAAGTGTAATGAGATGCAAAATATAACATGTAATGAGATGCAAATTTGAAAGAGAAATGAGATGCGAATAGGAACATGTAATGAGATGCAAATTGTAATGAGATGCAAATTGTAATCAGATGCAAATTTCAGAGAAAGTATAATATGATGGAGATTTAACATGATTCATCCATTAATAGATACAAATTTAAACAATATACTATGCTAACAAGCAGTAATCCACTTCCTGTGTAAACCAGAAAACTCACGGAGACAAAAATAAATGAAACAAAGAACTATGGATAATGATTTGCAGATCTGCATATGTAATGACATGTAGATTTAGCCCCACCAAAGAAGTATGGGTAAAGAGATTAATATTTACATAGATAAGAATATTAACCAAAGAAAGAAAGAAGAAGAAAACCAAAAAACATTACAGGGCCATTTCATTTTGGTAATTCATGTCTTGGTTATTAAAGAAAAAAACCTCACAGACAAAAAAATAAATTTAAACAAAGAACTACAAGCACCACCGAGGGTTAAGGCTAATTATTCGCAGATCTGCTTATGAAATGTAGATTTTGACCAAGCAATGTATCATGGGTAATGAGATATACATTTACATACATACAAATATTAACCAAAGAAAGAAAAGAAAAAAAAAAAGCATTAAAGGGCCTTTTTATTTTGCCGATTCTTGTCTTGGGTATTAAAAAAACATCTCAACAATCTCACAGACAAAAAAATTAATTTAAAGAAAGTACTACAAGCCCCATCGAGGGCTACAGGTAATGATTTGCAGATCTGCATAAGAAATGATATGTAGATTTAGCCCCACCAAAGAGTTATGGGTAATGAGATATACATTTAAATATATAAGAATATTAACAAAGAACTAAAAGCAACACCGAGCACTAAGGGTAATGATTTGCAGATCTGCATAAGGAATTGTATGTAGATTTAGACTCAGCAAAGAATTATGTGTAATGAGATATACATTTACATATTTAAGAATATTAACCAAAGAAATAAATCAAAGGGGGGGTAAAAAAAAATCGTTAAAGGGCCTTTTCATTTTGATGATTCTTGTCTAGGGTATTCAAAAAACAAACAAACTAAAAAATTAATCGGAAAAAAAAAAATACAAGCACCACCGAGCGCTATGGGTGATGATTTGCAGATCGGCATATGAAATGAAATGTAGATTTAGCCCCACCCAAGAATTATGGGCAATAAGATATACATTCACATGTATAAATATGCACTTCTTGCATATAAAAAGAAATGTTGACTTAGACGCACCATAGAATTATATGTAATAAGATATACATTAACATTCATAAAAAAATTAAGCAACTAAGAAACATAAAAAAAAAAAAATAAAGTAGCATAAAGGGCATCATCATTTTGTTGACTCTTGTTTTGGGTACTCAAAAATAGATCATTTCAAACTAGCTCATTACATAAAGATGACCTACAAAACTTAGAAACTAGCATTTGCTATAGAAGAAACTTTACTCACATCTTGGGATTACCAAAAAAAGTAATTGAGACAAAAATAAAAAACTAACAAACAGAGAACTGGAAGCTTCAAAAGAATTATGGGTAAAGATTATGCAAATGTTACCATGTTAAAAGATACAAACTTGAACATGTAATGAGATGCGAATTTGAAATGGTAATAAGATGCGAAACTAAAAATGTAATGAGATGCGAAAAATAGCATGTAAAGAGATGCAAAGTTGAACATGTAATGAGATGCGCAGTTGAACATGTAATGAGATGCAAATTTGAAAGTGTAATGAGATGCGAAATATAACATGTAATGAGATGCGAATAGGAACATGTAATGAGATGCGAATTGTAATGAGATGCAAATTTGAAAGTGTAATGAGATGCAAATATGTACATGTAATGAGATGCAAATTTGAAAGAGTAATGAGATGCAAAATATAACATGTAATGAGATGTGAATTGTAATTAGATGCAAATTTGAAAGAGAAATGAGATGCAAATTGTAATGAGATGCAAATTTGAAAGTGTAATGGGATGCGAAATATAACATGTAATGAGATGCGAATAGGAACATGTAATGAGATGCAAATTTGAAAGTGTAATGAGATGCAAATTATAATGAGATGCAAATTTCAGAGCAACTATAATATGATGGAGATTTAACATGATTCATCCATTAACAGATACATATTTTAACAATATACTATGCTAACAAGCAGTAACCCACTTCCTGTGTAAACCAGAAAACTCACGGAGACAAAAATAAATGAAACAAAGAACTATGGATAATGATTTGCAGATCTGCATATGTAATGACATGTAGATTTAGCCCCACCAAAGAAGTATGGGTAAAGAGATTAATATTGACATAGATAAGAATATTAACCAAAGAAAGAAAGAAGAAGAAAACCAAAAAACATTACAGGGCCATTTCATTTTGGTAATTCATGTCTTGGTTATTAAAGAAAAAAACCTCACAGACAAAAAAATAAATTTAAACAAAGAACTACAAGCACCACCGAGGGTTAAGGCTAATTATTCGCAGATCTGCTTATGAAATGTAGATTTTGACCAAGCAATGTATCATGGGTAATGAGATATACATTTACATACATACAAATATTAACCAAAGAAAGAAAAGAAAAAAAAAAAGCATTAAAGGGCCTTTTTATTTTGCCGATTCTTGTCTTGGGTATTAAAAAAACATCTCAACAATCTCACAGACAAAAAAATTAATTTAAAGAAAGTACTACAAGCCCCATCGAGGGCTACAGGTAATGATTTGCAGATCTGCATAAGAAATGATATGTAGATTTAGCCCCACCAAAGAGTTATGGGTAATGAGATATACATTTAAATATATAAGAATATTAACCAATGAAATAAAGAAGAAGAAAAACCAATAAAAGGCCTTTTCATATTGGTGATTATTGCCTTGGATATTGAAAAAAAAAAACTCATAGAGAAAAAAAATGAATCTAAACAAAGAACTAAAAGCAACACCGAGCACTAAGGGTAATGATTTGCAGATCTGCATAAGGAATTGTATGTAGATTTAGACTCAGCAAAGAATTATGGGTAATGAGATATACATTTACATATTTAAGAATATTAACCAAAGAAATAAATCAAAGGGGGGTAAAAAAAAATCATTAAAGGGCCTTTTCATTTTGATGATTCTTGTCTAGGGTATTCAAAAAACAAACAAACTAAAAAATTAATCGGAAAAAAAAAACTACAAGCACCACCGAGCGCTATGGGTGATGATTTGCAGATCGGCATATGAAATGAAATGTAGATTTAGCCCCACCCAAGAATTATGGGCAATAAGATATACATTCACATGTATAAAAAAATTAAGCAACTAAGAAATGTGAAAAAATAAAAATAAAGTGGCATAAAGGGCATCATCATTTTGTTGACTCTTGTTTTGGGTACTCAAAAATAGATCATTTCAAACTAGCTCATTACATAAAGATAACCTACAAAACTTAGGAACTAGCATTTCCTATAGAAGAAACTTTACTCACATCTTGGGTTTACCATAAAAAGTCATTGAGACAAAAATAAAAAACTAACAGAGAACTGGAAGCCTCAAATGAATTATGGGTAAAGATAATGCAAATGTTACCATGTTAAAAGATACAAACTTGAACATGTAATGAGATGCGAATTTGAAATGGTAATAAGATGCGAAACTAAAAATGTAATGAGATGCGAAAAATAGCATGTAAAGAGATGCAAAGTTGAACATGTAATGAGATGCAAATTTGAAAGTGTAATGAGATGCGAAATATAACATGTAATGAGATGCGAATAGGAACATGTAATGAGATGCAAATTGTAATGAGATGCAAATTTGAAAGTGTAATGGCATGCGAAATATAACATGTAATGAGATGCGAATAGGAACATGTAATGAGATGCAAATTTGAAAGTGTAATGAGATGCAAAATATAACATGTAATGAGATGCAAATTATAATGAGATGCAAATTATAATGAGATGCAAATTTCAGAGCAACTATAATATGATGGAGATTTAACATGATTCATCCGTTAACAGATACATATTTTAAAAATATACTATGCTAACAAGCAGTAACCCACTTCCTGTGTAAACCAGAAAACTCACGGAGACAAAAATAAATGAAACAAAGAACTATGGGTAATGATTTGCAGATCTGCATATGTAATGACATGTAGATTTAGCCCCACCAAAGAAGTATGGGTAAAGAGATTAATATTTACATAGATAAGAATATTAACCAAAGAAAGAAAGAAGAAGAAAACCAAAAAACATTACAGGGCCATTTCATTTTGGTAATTCATGTCTTGGTTATTAAAGAAAAAAACCTCACAGACAAAAAAATAAATTTAAACAAAGAACTACAAGCACCACCGAGGGTTAAGGCTAATTATTCGCAGATCTGCTTATGAAATGTAGATTTTGACCAAGCAATGTATCATGGGTAATGAGATATACATTTACATACATACAAATATTAACCAAAGAAAGAAAAGAAAAAAAAAAAGCATTAAAGGGCCTTTTTATTTTGCCGATTCTTGTCTTGGGTATTAAAAAAACATCTCAACAATCTTACAGACAAAAAAATTAATTTAAAGAAAGTACTACAAGCCCCATCGAGGGCTACAGGTAATAATTTGCAGATCTGCATAAGAAATGATATGTAGATTTAGCCCCACCAAAGAGTTATGGGTAATGAGATATACATTTAAATATATAAGAATATTAACCAATGAAATAAAGAAGAAGAAAAACCAATAAAAGGCCTTTTCATATTGGTGATTATTGCCTTGGATATTGAAAAAAAAAAACTCATAGAGAAAAAAAATGAATCTAAACAAAGAACTAAAAGCAACACCGAGCACTAAGGGTAATGATTTGCAGATCTGCATAAGGAATTGTATGTAGATTTAGTGTAATGAGATGCAAAATATAACATGTAATGAGATGCGAATAGGAACATGTAATGAGATGCGAATTGTAATGAGATGCAAATTTGAAAGTGTAATGAGATGCAAATATGTACATGTAATGGGATGCAAATTTGAAAGTGTAATGAGATGCGAATTGTAATGAGATGCAAATTTGAAATGGTAATAAGATGCAAAACTAAAAATGTAATGAGATGCGAAAAATAGCATGTAAAGAGATGCAAAGTTGAACATGTAATGAGATGCGCAGTTGAACATGTAATGAGATGCGAATTGTAATGAGATGCAAATTTGAAAGAGAAATGAGATGCGAATAGGAACATGTAATGAAATGCAAATTGTAATGAGATGCAAATTGTAATCAGATGCAAATTTCAGAGAAAGTATAATATGATGGAGATTTAACATGATTCATCCATTAATAGATACAAATTTAAACAATATACTATGCTAACAAGCAGTAATCCACTTCCTGTGTAAACCAGAAAACTCACGGAGACAAAAATAAATGAAACAAAGAACTATGGGTAATGATTTGCAGATCTGCATATGTAATGACATGTAGATTTAGCCCCACCAAAGAAGTATGGGTAAAGAGATTAATATTTACATAGATAAGAATATTAACCAAAGAAAGAAAGAAGAAGAAAACCAAAAAACATTACAGGGCCATTTCATTTTGGTAATTCATGTCTTGGTTATTAAAGAAAAAAACCTCACAGACAAAAAAATAAATTTAAACAAAGAACTACAAGCACCACCGAGGGTTAAGGCTAATTATTCGCAGATCTGCTTATGAAATGTAGATTTTGACCAAGCAATGTATCATGGGTAATGAGATATACATTTACATACATACAAATATTAACCAAAGAAAGAAAAGAAAAAAAAAAAGCATTAAAGGGCCTTTTTATTTTGCCGATTCTTGTCTTGGGTATTAAAAAAACATCTCAACAATCTTACAGACAAAAAAATTAATTTAAAGAAAGTACTACAAGCCCCATCGAGGGCTACAGGTAATAATTTGCAGATCTGCATAAGAAATGATATGTAGATTTAGCCCCACCAAAGAGTTATGGGTAATGAGATATACATTTAAATATATAAGAATATTAACCAATGAAATAAAGAAGAAGAAAAACCAATAAAAGGCCTTTTCATATTGGTGATTATTGCCTTGGATATTGAAAAAAAAAAACTCATAGAGAAAAAAAATGAATCTAAACAAAGAACTAAAAGCAACACCGAGCACTAAGGGTAATGATTTGCAGATCTGCATAAGGAATTGTATGTAGATTTAGTGTAATGAGATGCAAAATATAACATGTAATGAGATGCGAATAGGAACATGTAATGAGATGCGAATTGTAATGAGATGCAAATTTGAAAGTGTAATGAGATGCAAATATGTACATGTAATGGGATGCAAATTTGAAAGTGTAATGAGATGCGAATTGTAATGAGATGCAAATTTGAAATGGTAATAAGATGCAAAACTAAAAATGTAATGAGATGCGAAAAATAGCATGTAAAGAGATGCAAAGTTGAACATGTAATGAGATGCGCAGTTGAACATGTAATGAGATGCGAATTGTAATGAGATGCAAATTTGAAAGAGAAATGAGATGCGAATAGGAACATGTAATGAAATGCAAATTGTAATGAGATGCAAATTGTAATCAGATGCAAATTTCAGAGAAAGTATAATATGATGGAGATTTAACATGATTCATCCATTAATAGATACAAATTTAAACAATATACTATGCTAACAAGCAGTAATCCACTTCCTGTGTAAACCAGAAAACTCACGGAGACAAAAATAAATGAAACAAAGAACTATGGGTAATGATTTGCAGATCTGCATATGTAATGACATGTAGATTTAGCCCCACCAAAGAAGTATGGGTAAAGAGATTAATATTTACATAGATAAGAATATTAACCAAAGAAAGAAAGAAGAAGAAAACCAAAAAACATTACAGGGCCATTTCATTTTGGTAATTCATGTCTTGGTTATTAAAGAAAAAAACCTCACAGACAAAAAAATAAATTTAAACAAAGAACTACAAGCACCACCGAGGGTTAAGGCTAATTATTCGCAGATCTGCTTATGAAATGTAGATTTTGACCAAGCAATGTATCATGGGTAATGAGATATACATTTACATACATACAAATATTAACCAAAGAAAGAAAAGAAAAAAAAAAAGCATTAAAGGGCCTTTTTATTTTGCCGATTCTTGTCTTGGGTATTAAAAAAACATCTCAACAATCTTACAGACAAAAAAATTAATTTAAAGAAAGTACTACAAGCCCCATCGAGGGCTACAGGTAATAATTTGCAGATCTGCATAAGAAATGATATGTAGATTTAGCCCCACCAAAGAGTTATGGGTAATGAGATATACATTTAAATATATAAGAATATTAACCAATGAAATAAAGAAGAAGAAAAACCAATAAAAGGCCTTTTCATATTGGTGATTATTGCCTTGGATATTGAAAAAAAAAAACTCATAGAGAAAAAAAATGAATCTAAACAAAGAACTAAAAGCAACACCGAGCACTAAGGGTAATGATTTGCAGATCTGCATAAGGAATTGTATGTAGATTTAGTGTAATGAGATGCAAAATATAACATGTAATGAGATGCGAATAGGAACATGTAATGAGATGCGAATTGTAATGAGATGCAAATTTGAAAGTGTAATGAGATGCAAATATGTACATGTAATGGGATGCAAATTTGAAAGTGTAATGAGATGCGAATTGTAATGAGATGCAAATTTGAAATGGTAATAAGATGCAAAACTAAAAATGTAATGAGATGCGAAAAATAGCATGTAAAGAGATGCAAAGTTGAACATGTAATGAGATGCGCAGTTGAACATGTAATGAGATGCGAATTGTAATGAGATGCAAATTTGAAAGAGAAATGAGATGCGAATAGGAACATGTAATGAAATGCAAATTGTAATGAGATGCAAATTGTAATCAGATGCAAATTTCAGAGAAAGTATAATATGATGGAGATTTAACATGATTCATCCATTAATAGATACAAATTTAAACAATATACTATGCTAACAAGCAGTAATCCACTTCCTGTGTAAACCAGAAAACTCACGGAGACAAAAATAAATGAAACAAAGAACTATGGATAATGATTTGCAGATCTGCATATGTAATGACATGTAGATTTAGCCCCACCAAAGAAGTATGGGTAAAGAGATTAATATTGACATAGATAAGAATATTAACCAAAGAAAGAAAGAAGAAGAAAACCAAAAAACATTACAGGGCCATTTCATTTTGGTAATTCATGTCTTGGTTATTAAAGAAAAAAACCTCACAGACAAAAAAATAAATTTAAACAAAGAACTACAAGCACCACCGAGGGTTAAGGCTAATTATTCGCAGATCTGCTTATGAAATGTAGATTTTGACCAAGCAATGTATCATGGGTAATGAGATATACATTTACATACATACAAATATTAACCAAAGAAAGAAAAGAAAAAAAAAAAGCATTAAAGGGCCTTTTTATTTTGCCGATTCTTGTCTTGGGTATTAAAAAAACATCTCAACAATCTCACAGACAAAAAAATTAATTTAAAGAAAGTACTACAAGCCCCATCGAGGGCTACAGGTAATGATTTGCAGATCTGCATAAGAAATGATATGTAGATTTAGCCCCACCAAAGAGTTATGGGTAATGAGATATACATTTAAATATATAAGAATATTAACCAATGAAATAAAGAAGAAGAAAAAACAATAAAAGGCCTTTTCATATTGGTGATTATTGCCTTGGATATTGAAAAAAAAAACTCATAGAGAAAAAAAATGAATCTAAACAAAGAACTAAAAGCAACACCGAGCACTAAGGGTAATGATTTGCAGATCTGCATAAGGAATTGTATGTAGATTTAGACTCAGCAAAGAATTATGGGTAATGAGATAAACATTTACATATTTAAGAATATTAACCAAAGAAATAAATCAAAGGGGGGTAAAAAAAAATCATTAAAGGGCCTTTTCATTTTGATGATTCTTGTCTAGGGTATTCAAAAAACAAACAAACTAAAAAATTAATCGGAAAAAAAAAACTACAAGCACCACCGAGCGCTATGGGTGATGATTTGCAGATCGGCATATGAAATGAAATGTAGATTTAGCCCCACCCAAGAATTATGGGCAATAAGATATACATTCACATGTATAAAAAAAATTAAGCAACTAAGAAATGTGAAAAAATAAAAATAAAGTGGCATAAAGGGCATCATCATTTTGTTGACTCTTGTTTTGGGTACTCAAAAATAGATCATTTCAAACTAGCTCATTACATAAAGATAACCTACAAAACTTAGGAACTAGCATTTCCTATAGAAGAAACTTTACTCACATCTTGGGTTTACCATAAAAAGTCATTGAGACAAAAATAAAAAACTAACAGAGAACTGGAAGCCTCAAATGAATTATGGGTAAAGATTATGCAAATGTTACCATGTTAAAAGATACAAACTTGAACATGTAATGAGATGCGAATTTGAAATGGTAATAAGATGCGAAACTAAAAATGTAATGAGATGCGAAAAATAGCATGTAAAGAGATGCAAATTTGAAAGTGTAATGAGATGCGAAATATAACATGTAATGAGATGCGAAATATAACATGTAATGAGATGCGAAATATAACATGTAATGAGATGCGAATAGGAACATGTAATGAGATGCGAATTGTAATGAGATGCAAATTTGAAAGTGTAATGAGATGCAAAATATAACATGTAATGAGATGCGAATTAGAACATGTAATGAGATGCGAATTGTAATGAGATGCAAATTTGAAAGTGTAATGAGATGCAAAATATAACATGTAATGAGATGCGAATAGGAACATGTAATGAGATGCGAATTGTAATGAGATGCAAATTTGAAAGTGTAATGAGATGCGAAATATAACATGTAATGAGATGCAAATAGGAACATGTAATGAGATGCGAATTGTAATGAGATGCAAATTTGAAAGTGTAATGAGATGCAAATTTGAAAGTGTAATGAGATGCAAAATATAACATGTAATGAGATGCAAATTTGAAAGAGAAATGAGATGCGAATAGGAACATGTAATGAGATGCAAATTGTAATGAGATGCAAATTGTAATCAGATGCAAATTTCAGAGAAAGTATAATATGATGGAGATTTAACATGATTCATCCATTAATAGATACAAATTTAAACAATATACTATGCTAACAAGCAGTAATCCACTTCCTGTGTAAACCAGAAAACTCACGGAGACAAAAATAAATGAAACAAAGAACTATGGATAATGATTTGCAGATCTGCATATGTAATGACATGTAGATTTAGCCCCACCAAAGAAGTATGGGTAAAGAGATTAATATTTACATAGATAAGAATATTAACCAAAGAAAGAAAGAAAGAAGAAGAAAACCAAAAAACATTACAGGGCCATTTCATTTTGGTAATTCATGTCTTGGTTATTAAAGAAAAAAACCTCACAGACAAAAAAATAAATTTAAACAAAGAACTACAAGCACCACGAGGGTTAAGGCTAATTATTCGCAGATCTGCTTATGAAATGTAGATTTTGACCAAGCAATGTATCATGGGTAATGAGATATACATTTACATACATACAAATATTAACCAAAGAAAGAAAAGAAAAAAAAAAAGCATTAAAGGGCCTTTTTATTTTGCCGATTCTTGTCTTGGGTATTAAAAAAACATCTCAACAATCTCACAGACAAAAAAATTAATTTAAAGAAAGTACTACAAGCCCCATCGAGGGCTACAGGTAATAATTTGCAGATCTGCATAAGAAATGATATGTAGATTTAGCCCCACCAAAGAGTTATGGTTAATGAGATATACATTTAAATATATAAGAATATTAACCAATGAAATAAAGAAGAAGAAAAACCAATAAAAGGCCTTTTCATATTGGTGATTATTGCCTTGGATATTGAAAAAAAAAAAACTCATAGAGAAAAAAAATGAATCTAAACAAAGAACTAAAAGCAACACCGAGCACTAAGGGTAATGATTTGCAGATCTGCATAAGGAATTGTATGTAGATTTAGTGTAATGAGATGCAAAATATAACATGTAATGAGATGCGAATAGGAACATGTAATGAGATGCGAATTGTAATGAGATGCAAATTTGAAAGTGTAATGAGATGCGAAATATAACATGTAATGAGATGCGAATAGGAACATGCAATGAGATGCGAATTGTAACGAGATGCAAATTTGAAAGTGTAATGAGATGCAAATATGTACATGTAATGGGATGCAAATTTGAAAGTGTAATGAGATGCGAATTGTAATGAGATGCAAATTTGAAATGGTAATAAGATGCGAAACTAAAAATGTAATGAGATGCGAAAAATAGCATGTAAAGAGATGCAAAGTTGAACATGTAATGAGATGCGCAGTTGAACATGTAATGAGATGCAAATTTGAAAGTGTAATGAGATGCAAAATATAACATGTAATGAGATGCAAATAGGAACATGTAATGAGATGCAAATTGTAATGAGATGCAAATTTGAAAGTGTAATGGGATGCGAAATATAACATGTAATGAGATGCAAATTATAATGAGATGCAAATTTCAGAGCAACTATAATATGATGGAGATTTAACATGATTTGTCCATTAACAGATACATATTTTAACAATATACTATGCTAACAAGCAGTAACCCACTTCCTGTGTAAACCAGAAAACTCACGGAGACAAAAAGAAATGAAACAAAGAACTATGGGTAATGATTTGCAGATCTGCATATGTAATGACATGTAGATTTAGCCCCACCAAAGAAGTATGGGTAAAGAGATTAATATTGACATAGATAAGAATATTAACCAAAGAAAGAAAGAAGAAGAAAACCAAAAAACATTACAGGGCCATTTCATTTTGGTAATTCATGTCTTGGTTATTAAAGAAAAAAACCTCACAGACAAAAAAATAAATTTAAACAAAGAACTACAAGCACCACCGAGGGTTAAGGCTAATTATTCGCAGATCTGCTTATGAAATGTAGATTTTGACCAAGCAATGTATCATGGGTAAAGAGATATACATTTACATACATACAAATATTAACCAAAGAAAGAAAAGAAAAAAAAAAAGCATTAAAGGGCCTTTTTATTTTGCCGATTCTTGTCTTGGGTATTAAAAAAACATCTCAACAATCTCACAGACAAAAAAATTAATTTAAAGAAAGTACTACAAGCCCCATCGAGGGCTACAGGTAATGATTTGCAGATCTGCATAAGAAATGATATGTAGATTTAGCCCCACCAAAGAGTTATGGGTAATGAGATATACATTTAAATATATAAGAATATTAACCAATGATATAAAGAAGAAGAAAAACCAATAAAAGGCCTTTTCATATTGGTGATTATTGCCTTGGATATTGGAAAAAAAAAACTCATAGAGAAAAAAAATGAATCTAAACAAAGAACTAAAAGCAACACCGAGCACTAAGGGTAATGATTTGCAGATCTGCATAAGGAATTGTATGTAGATTTAGACTCAGCAAAGAATTATGGGTAATGAGATATACATTTACATATTTAAGAATATTAACCAAATAAATAAATCAAAGGGGGGTAAAAAAAAATCATTAAAGGGCCTTTTCATTTTGATGATTCTTGTCTAGGGTATTCAAAAAACAAACAAACTAAAAAATTAATCGGAAAAAAAAAACTACAAGCACCACCGGGCGCTATGGGTGATGATTTGCAGATCGGCATATGAAATGAAATGTAGATTTAGCCCCACCCAAGAATTATGGGCAATAAGATATACATTCACATGTATAAAAAAATTAAGCAACTAAGAAATGTGAAAAAATAAAAATAAAGTGGCATAAAGGGCATCATCATTTTGTTGACTCTTGTTTTGGGTACTCTTGGGTTTACCATAAAAAGTCATTGAGACAAAAATAAAAAACTAACAGAGAACTGAAAGCCTCAAATGAATTATGGGTAAAGATTATGCAAATGTTACCATGTTAAAAGATACAAACTTGAACATGTAATGAGATGCGAATTTGAAATGGTAATAAGATGCGAAACTAAAAATGTAATGAGATGCGAAAAATAGCATGTAAAGAGATGCAAAGTTGAACATGTAATGAGATGCGCAGTTGAACATGTAATGAGATGCAAATTTGAAAGTGTAATGAGATGCGAAATATAACATGTAATGAGATGCGAAATATAACATGTAATGAGATGCGAAATATAACATGTAATGAGATGCGAATTTTAATGAGATGCAAATTTGAAAGTGTAATGAGATGCAAAATATAACATGTAATGAGATGCGAATTAGAACATGTAATGAGATGCGAATTGTAATGAGATGCAAATTTGAAAGTGTAATGAGATGCAAAATATAACATGTAATGAGATGCGAATAGGAACATGTAATGAGATGCGAATTGTAATGAGATGCAAATTTGAAAGTGTAATGAGATGCGAAATATAACATGTAATGAGATGCGAAATATAACATGTAATGAGATGCGAATAGGAACATGTAATGAGATGCGAATTTTAATGAGATGCAAATTTGAAAGTGTAATGAGATGCAAAATATAACATGTAATGAGATGCGAATTAGAACATGTAATGAGATGCGAATTGTAATGAGATGCAAATTTGAAAGTGTAATGAGATGCAAAATATAACATGTAATGAGATGCGAATATGAACATGTAATGATATGCGAATTGTAATGAGATGCAAATTTGAAAGTGTAATGAGATGCGAAATATAACATGTAATGAGATGCGAATAGGAACATGTAATGAGATGCGAATTGTAATGAGATGCAAAATATAACATGTAATGAGATGCAAATTTGAAAGAGAAATGAGATGCGAATAGGAACATGTAATGAGATGCAAATTGTAATGAGATGCAAATTGTAATCAGATGCAAATTTCAGAGAAAGTATAATATGATGGAGATTTAACATGATTCATCCATTAATAGATACAAATTTAAACAATATACTATGCTAACAAGCAGTAATCCACTTCCTGTGTAAACCAGAAAACTCACGGAGACAAAAATAAATGAAACAAAGAACTATGGATAATGATTTGCAGATCTGCATATGTAATGACATGTAGATTTAGCCCCACCAAAGAAGTATGGGTAAAGAGATTAATATTTACATAGATAAGAATATTAACCAAAGAAAGAAAGAAAGAAGAAGAAAACCAAAAAACATTACAGGGCCATTTCATTTTGGTAATTCATGTCTTGGTTATTAAAGAAAAAAACCTCACAGACAAAAAAATAAATTTAAACAAAGAACTACAAGCACCACGAGGGTTAAGGCTAATTATTCGCAGATCTGCTTATGAAATGTAGATTTTGACCAAGCAATGTATCATGGGTAATGAGATATACATTTACATACATACAAATATTAACCAAAGAAAGAAAAGAAAAAAAAAAAGCATTAAAGGGCCTTTTTATTTTGCCGATTCTTGTCTTGGGTATTAAAAAAACATCTCAACAATCTCACAGACAAAAAAATTAATTTAAAGAAAGTACTACAAGCCCCATCGAGGGCTACAGGTAATAATTTGCAGATCTGCATAAGAAATGATATGTAGATTTAGCCCCACCAAAGAGTTATGGTTAATGAGATATACATTTAAATATATAAGAATATTAACCAATGAAATAAAGAAGAAGAAAAACCAATAAAAGGCCTTTTCATATTGGTGATTATTGCCTTGGATATTGAAAAAAAAAAAACTCATAGAGAAAAAAAATGAATCTAAACAAAGAACTAAAAGCAACACCGAGCACTAAGGGTAATGATTTGCAGATCTGCATAAGGAATTGTATGTAGATTTAGTGTAATGAGATGCAAAATATAACATGTAATGAGATGCGAATAGGAACATGTAATGAGATGCGAATTGTAATGAGATGCAAATTTGAAAGTGTAATGAGATGCGAAATATAACATGTAATGAGATGCGAATAGGAACATGCAATGAGATGCGAATTGTAACGAGATGCAAATTTGAAAGTGTAATGAGATGCAAATATGTACATGTAATGGGATGCAAATTTGAAAGTGTAATGAGATGCGAATTGTAATGAGATGCAAATTTGAAATGGTAATAAGATGCGAAACTAAAAATGTAATGAGATGCGAAAAATAGCATGTAAAGAGATGCAAAGTTGAACATGTAATGAGATGCGCAGTTGAACATGTAATGAGATGCAAATTTGAAAGTGTAATGAGATGCAAAATATAACATGTAATGAGATGCAAATAGGAACATGTAATGAGATGCAAATTGTAATGAGATGCAAATTTGAAAGTGTAATGGGATGCGAAATATAACATGTAATGAGATGCAAATTATAATGAGATGCAAATTTCAGAGCAACTATAATATGATGGAGATTTAACATGATTTGTCCATTAACAGATACATATTTTAACAATATACTATGCTAACAAGCAGTAACCCACTTCCTGTGTAAACCAGAAAACTCACGGAGACAAAAAGAAATGAAACAAAGAACTATGGGTAATGATTTGCAGATCTGCATATGTAATGACATGTAGATTTAGCCCCACCAAAGAAGTATGGGTAAAGAGATTAATATTGACATAGATAAGAATATTAACCAAAGAAAGAAAGAAGAAGAAAACCAAAAAACATTACAGGGCCATTTCATTTTGGTAATTCATGTCTTGGTTATTAAAGAAAAAAACCTCACAGACAAAAAAATAAATTTAAACAAAGAACTACAAGCACCACCGAGGGTTAAGGCTAATTATTCGCAGATCTGCTTATGAAATGTAGATTTTGACCAAGCAATGTATCATGGGTAATGAGATATACATTTACATACATACAAATATTAACCAAAGAAAGAAAAGAAAAAAAAAAAGCATTAAAGGGCCTTTTTATTTTGCCGATTCTTGTCTTGGGTATTAAAAAAACATCTCAACAATCTCACAGACAAAAAAATTAATTTAAAGAAAGTACTACAAGCCCCATCGAGGGCTACAGGTAATGATTTGCAGATCTGCATAAGAAATGATATGTAGATTTAGCCCCACCAAAGAGTTATGGGTAATGAGATATACATTTAAATATATAAGAATATTAACAAAGAACTAAAAGCAACACCGAGCACTAAGGGTAATGATTTGCAGATCTGCATAAGGAATTGTATGTAGATTTAGACTCAGCAAAGAATTATGTGTAATGAGATATACATTTACATATTTAAGAATATTAACCAAAGAAATAAATCAAAGGGGGGGTAAAAAAAAATCGTTAAAGGGCCTTTTCATTTTGATGATTCTTGTCTAGGGTATTCAAAAAACAAACAAACTAAAAAATTAATCGGAAAAAAAAAAATACAAGCACCACCGAGCGCTATGGGTGATGATTTGCAGATCGGCATATGAAATGAAATGTAGATTTAGCCCCACCCAAGAATTATGGGCAATAAGATATACATTCACATGTATAAATATGCACTTCTTGCATATAAAAAGAAATGTTGACTTAGACGCACCATAGAATTATATGTAATAAGATATACATTAACATTCATAAAAAAATTAAGCAACTAAGAAACATAAAAAAAAAAAAATAAAGTAGCATAAAGGGCATCATCATTTTGTTGACTCTTGTTTTGGGTACTCAAAAATAGATCATTTCAAACTAGCTCATTACATAAAGATGACCTACAAAACTTAGAAACTAGCATTTGCTATAGAAGAAACTTTACTCACATCTTGGGATTACCAAAAAAAGTAATTGAGACAAAAATAAAAAACTAACAAACAGAGAACTGGAAGCTTCAAAAGAATTATGGGTAAAGATTATGCAAATGTTACCATGTTAAAAGATACAAACTTGAACATGTAATGAGATGCGAATTTGAAATGGTAATAAGATGCGAAACTAAAAATGTAATGAGATGCGAAAAATAGCATGTAAAGAGATGCAAAGTTGAACATGTAATGAGATGCGCAGTTGAACATGTAATGAGATGCAAATTTGAAAGTGTAATGAGATGCGAAATATAACATGTAATGAGATGCGAATAGGAACAAGTAATGAGATGCGAATTGTAATGAGATGCAAATTTGAAAGTGTAATGAGATGCAAATATGTACATGTAATGAGATGCAAATTTGAAAGAGTAATGAGATGCAAAATATAACATGTAATGAGATGTGAATTGTAATTAGATGCAAATTTGAAAGAGAAATGAGATGCAAATTGTAATGAGATGCAAATTTGAAAGTGTAATGGGATGCGAAATATAACATGTAATGAGATGCGAATAGGAACATGTAATGAGATGCAAATTTGAAAGTGTAATGAGATGCAAATTATAATGAGATGCAAATTTCAGAGCAACTATAATATGATGGAGATTTAACATGATTCATCCATTAACAGATACATATTTTAACAATATACTATGCTAACAAGCAGTAACCCACTTCCTGTGTAAACCAGAAAACTCACGGAGACAAAAATAAATGAAACAAAGAACTATGGATAATGATTTGCAGATCTGCATATGTAATGACATGTAGATTTAGCCCCACCAAAGAAGTATGGGTAAAGAGATTAATATTGACATAGATAAGAATATTAACCAAAGAAAGAAAGAAGAAGAAAACCAAAAAACATTACAGGGCCATTTCATTTTGGTAATTCATGTCTTGGTTATTAAAGAAAAAAACCTCACAGACAAAAAAATAAATTTAAACAAAGAACTACAAGCACCACCGAGGGTTAAGGCTAATTATTCGCAGATCTGCTTATGAAATGTAGATTTTGACCAAGCAATGTATCATGGGTAATGAGATATACATTTACATACATACAAATATTAACCAAAGAAAGAAAAGAAAAAAAAAAAGCATTAAAGGGCCTTTTTATTTTGCCGATTCTTGTCTTGGGTATTAAAAAAACATCTCAACAATCTCACAGACAAAAAAATTAATTTAAAGAAAGTACTACAAGCCCCATCGAGGGCTACAGGTAATGATTTGCAGATCTGCATAAGAAATGATATGTAGATTTAGCCCCACCAAAGAGTTATGGGTAATGAGATATACATTTAAATATATAAGAATATTAACCAATGAAATAAAGAAGAAGAAAAACCAATAAAAGGCCTTTTCATATTGGTGATTATTGCCTTGGATATTGAAAAAAAAAAACTCATAGAGAAAAAAAATGAATCTAAACAAAGAACTAAAAGCAACACCGAGCACTAAGGGTAATGATTTGCAGATCTGCATAAGGAATTGTATGTAGATTTAGACTCAGCAAAGAATTATGGGTAATGAGATATACATTTACATATTTAAGAATATTAACCAAAGAAATAAATCAAAGGGGGGTAAAAAAAAATCATTAAAGGGCCTTTTCATTTTGATGATTCTTGTCTAGGGTATTCAAAAAACAAACAAACTAAAAAATTAATCGGAAAAAAAAAACTACAAGCACCACCGAGCGCTATGGGTGATGATTTGCAGATCGGCATATGAAATGAAATGTAGATTTAGCCCCACCCAAGAATTATGGGCAATAAGATATACATTCACATGTATAAAAAAATTAAGCAACTAACAAATGTGAAAAAATAAAAATAAAGTGGCATAAAGGGCATCATCATTTTGTTGACTCTTGTTTTGGGTACTCAAAAATAGATCATTTCAAACTAGCTCATTACATAAAGATAACCTACAAAACTTAGGAACTAGCATTTCCTATAGAAGAAACTTTACTCACATCTTGGGTTTACCATAAAAAGTCATTGAGACAAAAATAAAAAACTAACAGAGAACTGGAAGCCTCAAATGAATTATGGGTAAAGATAATGCAAATGTTACCATGTTAAAAGATACAAACTTGAACATGTAATGAGATGCGAATTTGAAATGGTAATAAGATGCGAAACTAAAAATGTAATGAGATGCGAAAAATAGCATGTAAAGAGATGCAAAGTTGAACATGTAATGAGATGCAAATTTGAAAGTGTAATGAGATGCGAAATATAACATGTAATGAGATGCGAATAGGAACATGTAATGAGATGCAAATTGTAATGAGATGCAAATTTGAAAGTGTAATGGCATGCGAAATATAACATGTAATGAGATGCGAATAGGAACATGTAATGAGATGCAAATTTGAAAGTGTAATGAGATGCAAAATATAACATGTAATGAGATGCAAATTATAATGAGATGCAAATTTCAGAGCAACTATAATATGATGGAGATTTAACATGATTCATCCATTAACAGATACATATTTTAAAAATATACTATGCTAACAAGCAGTAACCCACTTCCTGTGTAAACCAGAAAACTCACGGAGACAAAAATAAATGAAACAAAGAACTATGGGTAATGATTTGCAGATCTGCATATGTAATGACATGTAGATTTAGCCCCACCAAAGAAGTATGGGTAAAGAGATTAATATTTACATAGATAAGAATATTAACCAAAGAAAGAAAGAAGAAGAAAACCAAAAAACATTACAGGGCCATTTCATTTTGGTAATTCATGTCTTGGTTATTAAAGAAAAAAACCTCACAGACAAAAAAATAAATTTAAACAAAGAACTACAAGCACCACCGAGGGTTAAGGCTAATTATTCGCAGATCTGCTTATGAAATGTAGATTTTGACCAAGCAATGTATCATGGGTAATGAGATATACATTTACATACATACAAATATTAACCAAAGAAAGAAAAGAAAAAAAAAAAGCATTAAAGGGCCTTTTTATTTTGCCGATTCTTGTCTTGGGTATTAAAAAAACATCTCAACAATCTTACAGACAAAAAAATTAATTTAAAGAAAGTACTACAAGCCCCATCGAGGGCTACAGGTAATAATTTGCAGATCTGCATAAGAAATGATATGTAGATTTAGCCCCACCAAAGAGTTATGGGTAATGAGATATACATTTAAATATATAAGAATATTAACCAATGAAATAAAGAAGAAGAAAAACCAATAAAAGGCCTTTTCATATTGGTGATTATTGCCTTGGATATTGAAAAAAAAAAACTCATAGAGAAAAAAAATGAATCTAAACAAAGAACTAAAAGCAACACCGAGCACTAAGGGTAATGATTTGCAGATCTGCATAAGGAATTGTATGTAGATTTAGTGTAATGAGATGCAAAATATAACATGTAATGAGATGCGAATAGGAACATGTAATGAGATGCGAATTGTAATGAGATGCAAATTTGAAAGTGTAATGAGATGCAAATATGTACATGTAATGGGATGCAAATTTGAAAGTGTAATGAGATGCGAATTGTAATGAGATGCAAATTTGAAATGGTAATAAGATGCAAAACTAAAAATGTAATGAGATGCGAAAAATAGCATGTAAAGAGATGCAAAGTTGAACATGTAATGAGATGCGCAGTTGAACATGTAATGAGATGCGAATTGTAATGAGATGCAAATTTGAAAGAGAAATGAGATGCGAATAGGAACATGTAATGAAATGCAAATTGTAATGAGATGCAAATTGTAATCAGATGCAAATTTCAGAGAAAGTATAATATGATGGAGATTTAACATGATTCATCCATTAATAGATACAAATTTAAACAATATACTATGCTAACAAGCAGTAATCCACTTCCTGTGTAAACCAGAAAACTCACGGAGACAAAAATAAATGAAACAAAGAACTATGGATAATGATTTGCAGATCTGCATATGTAATGACATGTAGATTTAGCCCCACCAAAGAAGTATGGGTAAAGAGATTAATATTGACATAGATAAGAATATTAACCAAAGAAAGAAAGAAGAAGAAAACCAAAAAACATTACAGGGCCATTTCATTTTGGTAATTCATGTCTTGGTTATTAAAGAAAAAAACCTCACAGACAAAAAAATAAATTTAAACAAAGAACTACAAGCACCACCGAGGGTTAAGGCTAATTATTCGCAGATCTGCTTATGAAATGTAGATTTTGACCAAGCAATGTATCATGGGTAATGAGATATACATTTACATACATACAAATATTAACCAAAGAAAGAAAAGAAAAAAAAAAAGCATTAAAGGGCCTTTTTATTTTGCCGATTCTTGTCTTGGGTATTAAAAAAACATCTCAACAATCTCACAGACAAAAAAATTAATTTAAAGAAAGTACTACAAGCCCCATCGAGGGCTACAGGTAATGATTTGCAGATCTGCATAAGAAATGATATGTAGATTTAGCCCCACCAAAGAGTTATGGGTAATGAGATATACATTTAAATATATAAGAATATTAACAAAGAACTAAAAGCAACACCGAGCACTAAGGGTAATGATTTGCAGATCTGCATAAGGAATTGTATGTAGATTTAGACTCAGCAAAGAATTATGTGTAATGAGATATACATTTACATATTTAAGAATATTAACCAAAGAAATAAATCAAAGGGGGGGTAAAAAAAAATCGTTAAAGGGCCTTTTCATTTTGATGATTCTTGTCTAGGGTATTCAAAAAACAAACAAACTAAAAAATTAATCGGAAAAAAAAAAATACAAGCACCACCGAGCGCTATGGGTGATGATTTGCAGATCGGCATATGAAATGAAATGTAGATTTAGCCCCACCCAAGAATTATGGGCAATAAGATATACATTCACATGTATAAATATGCACTTCTTGCATATAAAAAGAAATGTTGACTTAGACGCACCATAGAATTATATGTAATAAGATATACATTAACATTCATAAAAAAATTAAGCAACTAAGAAACATAAAAAAAAAAAAATAAAGTAGCATAAAGGGCATCATCATTTTGTTGACTCTTGTTTTGGGTACTCAAAAATAGATCATTTCAAACTAGCTCATTACATAAAGATGACCTACAAAACTTAGAAACTAGCATTTGCTATAGAAGAAACTTTACTCACATCTTGGGATTACCAAAAAAAGTAATTGAGACAAAAATAAAAAACTAACAAACAGAGAACTGGAAGCTTCAAAAGAATTATGGGTAAAGATTATGCAAATGTTACCATGTTAAAAGATACAAACTTGAACATGTAATGAGATGCGAATTTGAAATGGTAATAAGATGCGAAACTAAAAATGTAATGAGATGCGAAAAATAGCATGTAAAGAGATGCAAAGTTGAACATGTAATGAGATGCGCAGTTGAACATGTAATGAGATGCAAATTTGAAAGTGTAATGAGATGCGAAATATAACATGTAATGAGATGCGAATAGGAACAAGTAATGAGATGCGAATTGTAATGAGATGCAAATTTGAAAGTGTAATGAGATGCAAATATGTACATGTAATGAGATGCAAATTTGAAAGAGTAATGAGATGCAAAATATAACATGTAATGAGATGTGAATTGTAATTAGATGCAAATTTGAAAGAGAAATGAGATGCAAATTGTAATGAGATGCAAATTTGAAAGTGTAATGGGATGCGAAATATAACATGTAATGAGATGCGAATAGGAACATGTAATGAGATGCAAATTTGAAAGTGTAATGAGATGCAAATTATAATGAGATGCAAATTTCAGAGCAACTATAATATGATGGAGATTTAACATGATTCATCCATTAACAGATACATATTTTAACAATATACTATGCTAACAAGCAGTAACCCACTTCCTGTGTAAACCAGAAAACTCACGGAGACAAAAATAAATGAAACAAAGAACTATGGATAATGATTTGCAGATCTGCATATGTAATGACATGTAGATTTAGCCCCACCAAAGAAGTATGGGTAAAGAGATTAATATTGACATAGATAAGAATATTAACCAAAGAAAGAAAGAAGAAGAAAACCAAAAAACATTACAGGGCCATTTCATTTTGGTAATTCATGTCTTGGTTATTAAAGAAAAAAACCTCACAGACAAAAAAATAAATTTAAACAAAGAACTACAAGCACCACCGAGGGTTAAGGCTAATTATTCGCAGATCTGCTTATGAAATGTAGATTTTGACCAAGCAATGTATCATGGGTAATGAGATATACATTTACATACATACAAATATTAACCAAAGAAAGAAAAGAAAAAAAAAAAGCATTAAAGGGCCTTTTTATTTTGCCGATTCTTGTCTTGGGTATTAAAAAAACATCTCAACAATCTCACAGACAAAAAAATTAATTTAAAGAAAGTACTACAAGCCCCATCGAGGGCTACAGGTAATGATTTGCAGATCTGCATAAGAAATGATATGTAGATTTAGCCCCACCAAAGAGTTATGGGTAATGAGATATACATTTAAATATATAAGAATATTAACCAATGAAATAAAGAAGAAGAAAAACCAATAAAAGGCCTTTTCATATTGGTGATTATTGCCTTGGATATTGAAAAAAAAAAACTCATAGAGAAAAAAAATGAATCTAAACAAAGAACTAAAAGCAACACCGAGCACTAAGGGTAATGATTTGCAGATCTGCATAAGGAATTGTATGTAGATTTAGACTCAGCAAAGAATTATGGGTAATGAGATATACATTTACATATTTAAGAATATTAACCAAAGAAATAAATCAAAGGGGGGTAAAAAAAAATCATTAAAGGGCCTTTTCATTTTGATGATTCTTGTCTAGGGTATTCAAAAAACAAACAAACTAAAAAATTAATCGGAAAAAAAAAACTACAAGCACCACCGAGCGCTATGGGTGATGATTTGCAGATCGGCATATGAAATGAAATGTAGATTTAGCCCCACCCAAGAATTATGGGCAATAAGATATACATTCACATGTATAAAAAAAATTAAGCAACTAAGAAATGTGAAAAAATAAAAATAAAGTGGCATAAAGGGCATCATCATTTTGTTGACTCTTGTTTTGGGTACTCAAAAATAGATCATTTCAAACTAGCTCATTACATAAAGATAACCTACAAAACTTAGGAACTAGCATTTCCTATAGAAGAAACTTTACTCACATCTTGGGTTTACCATAAAAAGTCATTGAGACAAAAATAAAAAACTAACAGAGAACTGGAAGCCTCAAATGAATTATGGGTAAAGATTATGCAAATGTTACCATGTTAAAAGATACAAACTTGAACATGTAATGAGATGCGAATTTGAAATGGTAATAAGATGCGAAACTAAAAATGTAATGAGATGCGAAAAATAGCATGTAAAGAGATGCAAATTTGAAAGTGTAATGAGATGCGAAATATAACATGTAATGAGATGCGAAATATAACATGTAATGAGATGCGAAATATAACATGTAATGAGATGCGAATAGGAACATGTAATGAGATGCGAATTGTAATGAGATGCAAATTTGAAAGTGTAATGAGATGCAAAATATAACATGTAATGAGATGCGAATTAGAACATGTAATGAGATGCGAATTGTAATGAGATGCAAATTTGAAAGTGTAATGAGATGCAAAATATAACATGTAATGAGATGCGAATAGGAACATGTAATGAGATGCGAATTGTAATGAGATGCAAATTTGAAAGTGTAATGAGATGCGAAATATAACATGTAATGAGATGCGAATAGGAACATGTAATGAGATGCGAATTGTAATGAGATGCAAATTTGAAAGTGTAATGAGATGCAAATTTGAAAGTGTAATGAGATGCAAAATATAACATGTAATGAGATGCAAATTTGAAAGAGAAATGAGATGCGAATAGGAACATGTAATGAGATGCAAATTGTAATCAGATGCAAATTTCAGAGAAAGTATAATATGATGGAGATTTAACATGATTCATCCATTAATAGATACAAATTTAAACAATATACTATGCTAACAAGCAGTAATCCACTTCCTGTGTAAACCAGAAAACTCACGGAGACAAAAATAAATGAAACAAAGAACTATGGATAATGATTTGCAGATCTGCATATGTAATGACATGTAGATTTAGCCCCACCAAAGAAGTATGGGTAAAGAGATTAATATTTACATAGATAAGAATATTAACCAAAGAAAGAAAGAAAGAAGAAGAAAACCAAAAAACATTACAGGGCCATTTCATTTTGGTAATTCATGTCTTGGTTATTAAAGAAAAAAACCTCACAGACAAAAAAATAAATTTAAACAAAGAACTACAAGCACCACGAGGGTTAAGGCTAATTATTCGCAGATCTGCTTATGAAATGTAGATTTTGACCAAGCAATGTATCATGGGTAATGAGATATACATTTACATACATACAAATATTAACCAAAGAAAGAAAAGAAAAAAAAAAAGCATTAAAGGGCCTTTTTATTTTGCCGATTCTTGTCTTGGGTATTAAAAAAACATCTCAACAATCTCACAGACAAAAAAATTAATTTAAAGAAAGTACTACAAGCCCCATCGAGGGCTACAGGTAATAATTTGCAGATCTGCATAAGAAATGATATGTAGATTTAGCCCCACCAAAGAGTTATGGTTAATGAGATATACATTTAAATATATAAGAATATTAACCAATGAAATAAAGAAGAAGAAAAACCAATAAAAGGCCTTTTCATATTGGTGATTATTGCCTTGGATATTGAAAAAAAAAAAACTCATAGAGAAAAAAAATGAATCTAAACAAAGAACTAAAAGCAACACCGAGCACTAAGGGTAATGATTTGCAGATCTGCATAAGGAATTGTATGTAGATTTAGTGTAATGAGATGCAAAATATAACATGTAATGAGATGCGAATAGGAACATGTAATGAGATGCGAATTGTAATGAGATGCAAATTTGAAAGTGTAATGAGATGCGAAATATAACATGTAATGAGATGCGAATAGGAACATGCAATGAGATGCGAATTGTAACGAGATGCAAATTTGAAAGTGTAATGAGATGCAAATATGTACATGTAATGGGATGCAAATTTGAAAGTGTAATGAGATGCGAATTGTAATGAGATGCAAATTTGAAATGGTAATAAGATGCGAAACTAAAAATGTAATGAGATGCGAAAAATAGCATGTAAAGAGATGCAAAGTTGAACATGTAATGAGATGCGCAGTTGAACATGTAATGAGATGCAAATTTGAAAGTGTAATGAGATGCAAAATATAACATGTAATGAGATGCAAATAGGAACATGTAATGAGATGCAAATTGTAATGAGATGCAAATTTGAAAGTGTAATGGGATGCAAAATATAACATGTAATGAGATGCAAATTATAATGAGATGCAAATTTCAGAGCAACTATAATATGATGGAGATTTAACATGATTTGTCCATTAACAGATACATATTTTAACAATATACTATGCTAACAAGCAGTAACCCACTTCCTGTGTAAACCAGAAAACTCACGGAGACAAAAAGAAATGAAACAAAGAACTATGGGTAATGATTTGCAGATCTGCATATGTAATGACATGTAGATTTAGCCCCACCAAAGAAGTATGGGTAAAGAGATTAATATTGACATAGATAAGAATATTAACCAAAGAAAGAAAGAAGAAGAAAACCAAAAAACATTACAGGGCCATTTCATTTTGGTAATTCATGTCTTGGTTATTAAAGAAAAAAACCTCACAGACAAAAAAATAAATTTAAACAAAGAACTACAAGCACCACCGAGGGTTAAGGCTAATTATTCGCAGATCTGCTTATGAAATGTAGATTTTGACCAAGCAATGTATCATGGGTAAAGAGATATACATTTACATACATACAAATATTAACCAAAGAAAGAAAAGAAAAAAAAAAAGCATTAAAGGGCCTTTTTATTTTGCCGATTCTTGTCTTGGGTATTAAAAAAACATCTCAACAATCTCACAGACAAAAAAATTAATTTAAAGAAAGTACTACAAGCCCCATCGAGGGCTACAGGTAATGATTTGCAGATCTGCATAAGAAATGATATGTAGATTTAGCCCCACCAAAGAGTTATGGGTAATGAGATATACATTTAAATATATAAGAATATTAACCAATGAAATAAAGAAGAAGAAAAACCAATAAAAGGCCTTTTCATATTGGTGATTATTGCCTTGGATATTGGAAAAAAAAAACTCATAGAGAAAAAAAATGAATCTAAACAAAGAACTAAAAGCAACACCGAGCACTAAGGGTAATGATTTGCAGATCTGCATAAGGAATTGTATGTAGATTTAGACTCAGCAAAGAATTATGGGTAATGAGATATACATTTACATATTTAAGAATATTAACCAAAGAAATAAATCAAAGGGGGGTAAAAAAAAATCATTAAAGGGCCTTTTCATTTTGATGATTCTTGTCTAGGGTATTCAAAAAACAAACAAACTAAAAAATTAATCGGAAAAAAAAAACTACAAGCACCACCGGGCGCTATGGGTGATGATTTGCAGATCGGCATATGAAATGAAATGTAGATTTAGCCCCACCCAAGAATTATGGGCAATAAGATATACATTCACATGTATAAAAAAATTAAGCAACTAAGAAATGTGAAAAAATAAAAATAAAGTGGCATAAAGGGCATCATCATTTTGTTGACTCTTGTTTTGGGTACTCTTGGGTTTACCATAAAAAGTCATTGAGACAAAAATAAAAAACTAACAGAGAACTGAAAGCCTCAAATGAATTATGGGTAAAGATTATGCAAATGTTACCATGTTAAAAGATACAAACTTGAACATGTAATGAGATGCGAATTTGAAATGGTAATAAGATGCGAAACTAAAAATGTAATGAGATGCGAAAAATAGCATGTAAAGAGATGCAAAGTTGAACATGTAATGAGATGCGCAGTTGAACATGTAATGAGATGCAAATTTGAAAGTGTAATGAGATGCGAAATATAACATGTAATGAGATGCGAAATATAACATGTAATGAGATGCGAAATATAACATGTAATGAGATGCGAATTTTAATGAGATGCAAATTTGAAAGTGTAATGAGATGCAAAATATAACATGTAATGAGATGCGAATTAGAACATGTAATGAGATGCGAATTGTAATGAGATGCAAATTTGAAAGTGTAATGAGATGCAAAATATAACATGTAATGAGATGCGAATAGGAACATGTAATGAGATGCGAATTGTAATGAGATGCAAATTTGAAAGTGTAATGAGATGCGAAATATAACATGTAATGAGATGCGAAATATAACATGTAATGAGATGCGAATTTTAATGAGATGCAAATTTGAAAGTGTAATGAGATGCAAAATATAACATGTAATGAGATGCGAATTAGAACATGTAATGAGATGCGAATTGTAATGAGATGCAAATTTGAAAGTGTAATGAGATGCAAAATATAACATGTAATGAGATGCGAATAGGAACATGTAATGAGATGCGAATTGTAATGAGATGCAAATTTGAAAGTGTAATGAGATGCGAAATATAACATGTAATGAGATGCGAATAGGAACATGTAATGAGATGCGAATTGTAATGAGATGCAAAATATAACATGTAATGAGATGCAAATTTGAAAGAGAAATGAGATGCGAATAGGAACATGTAATGAGATGCAAATTGTAATGAGATGCAAATTGTAATCAGATGCAAATTTCAGAGAAAGTATAATATGATGGAGATTTAACATGATTCATCCATTAATAGATACAAATTTAAACAATATACTATGCTAACAAGCAGTAATCCACTTCCTGTGTAAACCAGAAAACTCACGGAGACAAAAATAAATGAAACAAAGAACTATGGATAATGATTTGCAGATCTGCATATGTAATGACATGTAGATTTAGCCCCACCAAAGAAGTATGGGTAAAGAGATTAATATTGACATAGATAAGAATATTAACCAAAGAAAGAAAGAAGAAGAAAACCAAAAAACATTACAGGGCCATTTCATTTTGGTAATTCATGTCTTGGTTATTAAAGAAAAAAACCTCACAGACAAAAAAATAAATTTAAACAAAGAACTACAAGCACCACCGAGGGTTAAGGCTAATTATTCGCAGATCTGCTTATGAAATGTAGATTTTGACCAAGCAATGTATCATGGGTAAAGAGATATACATTTACATACATACAAATATTAACCAAAGAAAGAAAAGAAAAAAAAAAAGCATTAAAGGGCCTTTTTATTTTGCCGATTCTTGTCTTGGGTATTAAAAAAACATCTCAACAATCTCACAGACAAAAAAATTAATTTAAAGAAAGTACTACAAGCCCCATCGAGGGCTACAGGTAATGATTTGCAGATCTGCATAAGAAATGATATGTAGATTTAGCCCCACCAAAGAGTTATGGGTAATGAGATATACATTTAAATATATAAGAATATTAACCAATGAAATAAAGAAGAAGAAAAACCAATAAAAGGCCTTTTCATATTGGTGATTATTGCCTTGGATATTGGAAAAAAAAAACTCATAGAGAAAAAAAATGAATCTAAACAAAGAACTAAAAGCAACACCGAGCACTAAGGGTAATGATTTGCAGATCTGCATAAGGAATTGTATGTAGATTTAGACTCAGCAAAGAATTATGGGTAATGAGATATACATTTACATATTTAAGAATATTAACCAAAGAAATAAATCAAAGGGGGGTAAAAAAAAATCATTAAAGGGCCTTTTCATTTTGATGATTCTTGTCTAGGGTATTCAAAAAACAAACAAACTAAAAAATTAATCGGAAAAAAAAAACTACAAGCACCACCGGGCGCTATGGGTGATGATTTGCAGATCGGCATATGAAATGAAATGTAGATTTAGCCCCACCCAAGAATTATGGGCAATAAGATATACATTCACATGTATAAAAAAATTAAGCAACTAAGAAATGTGAAAAAATAAAAATAAAGTGGCATAAAGGGCATCATCATTTTGTTGACTCTTGTTTTGGGTACTCTTGGGTTTACCATAAAAAGTCATTGAGACAAAAATAAAAAACTAACAGAGAACTGAAAGCCTCAAATGAATTATGGGTAAAGATTATGCAAATGTTACCATGTTAAAAGATACAAACTTGAACATGTAATGAGATGCGAATTTGAAATGGTAATAAGATGCGAAACTAAAAATGTAATGAGATGCGAAAAATAGCATGTAAAGAGATGCAAAGTTGAACATGTAATGAGATGCGCAGTTGAACATGTAATGAGATGCAAATTTGAAAGTGTAATGAGATGCGAAATATAACATGTAATGAGATGCGAAATATAACATGTAATGAGATGCGAATAGGAACATGTAATGAGATGCGAATTTTAATGAGATGCAAATTTGAAAGTGTAATGAGATGCAAAATATAACATGTAATGAGATGCGAATTAGAACATGTAATGAGATGCGAATTGTAATGAGATGCAAATTTGAAAGTGTAATGAGATGCAAAATATAACATGTAATGAGATGCGAATAGGAACATGTAATGAGATGCGAATTGTAATGAGATGCAAATTTGAAAGTGTAATGAGATGCGAAATATAACATGTAATGAGATGCGAATAGGAACATGTAATGAGATGCGAATTTTAATGAGATGCAAATTTGAAAGTGTAATGAGATGCAAAATATAACATGTAATGAGATGCGAATTAGAACATGTAATGAGATGCGAATTGTAATGAGATGCAAATTTGAAAGTGTAATGAGATGCAAAATATAACATGTAATGAGATGCGAATAGGAACATGTAATGAGATGCGAATTGTAATGAGATGCAAATTTGAAAGTGTAATGAGATGCGAAATATAACATGTAATGAGATGCGAATAGGAACATGTAATGAGATGCGAATTGTAATGAGATGCAAAATATAACATGTAATGAGATGCAAATTTGAAAGAGAAATGAGATGCGAATAGGAACATGTAATGAGATGCAAATTGTAATGAGATGCAAATTGTAATCAGATGCAAATTTCAGAGAAAGTATAATATGATGGAGATTTAACATGATTCATCCATTAATAGATACAAATTTAAACAATATACTATGCTAACAAGCAGTAATCCACTTCCTGTGTAAACCAGAAAACTCACGGAGACAAAAATAAATGAAACAAAGAACTATGGATAATGATTTGCAGATCTGCATATGTAATGACATGTAGATTTAGCCCCACCAAAGAAGTATGGGTAAAGAGATTAATATTTACATAGATAAGAATATTAACCAAAGAAAGAAAGAAAGAAGAAGAAAACCAAAAAACATTACAGGGCCATTTCATTTTGGTAATTCATGTCTTGGTTATTAAAGAAAAAAACCTCACAGACAAAAAAATAAATTTAAACAAAGAACTACAAGCACCACGAGGGTTAAGGCTAATTATTCGCAGATCTGCTTATGAAATGTAGATTTTGACCAAGCAATGTATCATGGGTAATGAGATATACATTTACATACATACAAATATTAACCAAAGAAAGAAAAGAAAAAAAAAAAGCATTAAAGGGCCTTTTTATTTTGCCGATTCTTGTCTTGGGTATTAAAAAAACATCTCAACAATCTCACAGACAAAAAAATTAATTTAAAGAAAGTACTACAAGCCCCATCGAGGGCTACAGGTAATAATTTGCAGATCTGCATAAGAAATGATATGTAGATTTAGCCCCACCAAAGAGTTATGGTTAATGAGATATACATTTAAATATATAAGAATATTAACCAATGAAATAAAGAAGAAGAAAAACCAATAAAAGGCCTTTTCATATTGGTGATTATTGCCTTGGATATTGAAAAAAAAAAAAACTCATAGAGAAAAAAAATGAATCTAAACAAAGAACTAAAAGCAACACCGAGCACTAAGGGTAATGATTTGCAGATCTGCATAAGGAATTGTATGTAGATTTAGTGTAATGAGATGCAAAATATAACATGTAATGAGATGCGAATAGGAACATGTAATGAGATGCGAATTGTAATGAGATGCAAATTTGAAAGTGTAATGAGATGCGAAATATAACATGTAATGAGATGCGAATAGGAACATGCAATGAGATGCGAATTGTAACGAGATGCAAATTTGAAAGTGTAATGAGATGCAAATATGTACATGTAATGGGATGCAAATTTGAAAGTGTAATGAGATGCGAATTGTAATGAGATGCAAATTTGAAATGGTAATAAGATGCGAAACTAAAAATGTAATGAGATGCGAAAAATAGCATGTAAAGAGATGCAAAGTTGAACATGTAATGAGATGCGCAGTTGAACATGTAATGAGATGCAAATTTGAAAGTGTAATGAGATGCAAAATATAACATGTAATGAGATGCAAATAGGAACATGTAATGAGATGCAAATTGTAATGAGATGCAAATTTGAAAGTGTAATGGGATGCAAAATATAACATGTAATGAGATGCAAATTATAATGAGATGCGAATTATAATGAGATGCAAATTTCAGAGCAACTATAATATGATGGAGATTTAACATGATTTGTCCATTAACAGATACATATTTTAACAATATACTATGCTAACAAGCAGTAACCCACTTCCTGTGTAAACCAGAAAACTCACGGAGACAAAAAGAAATGAAACAAAGAACTATGGGTAATGATTTGCAGATCTGCATATGTAATGACATGTAGATTTAGCCCCACCAAAGAAGTATGGGTAAAGAGATTAATATTGACATAGATAAGAATATTAACCAAAGAAAGAAAGAAGAAGAAAACCAAAAAACATTACAGGGCCATTTCATTTTGGTAATTCATGTCTTGGTTATTAAAGAAAAAAACCTCACAGACAAAAAAATAAATTTAAACAAAGAACTACAAGCACCACCGAGGGTTAAGGCTAATTATTCGCAGATCTGCTTATGAAATGTAGATTTTGACCAAGCAATGTATCATGGGTAAAGAGATATACATTTACATACATACAAATATTAACCAAAGAAAGAAAAGAAAAAAAAAAAGCATTAAAGGGCCTTTTTATTTTGCCGATTCTTGTCTTGGGTATTAAAAAAACATCTCAACAATCTCACAGACAAAAAAATTAATTTAAAGAAAGTACTACAAGCCCCATCGAGGGCTACAGGTAATGATTTGCAGATCTGCATAAGAAATGATATGTAGATTTAGCCCCACCAAAGAGTTATGGGTAATGAGATATACATTTAAATATATAAGAATATTAACCAATGAAATAAAGAAGAAGAAAAACCAATAAAAGGCCTTTTCATATTGGTGATTATTGCCTTGGATATTGGAAAAAAAAAACTCATAGAGAAAAAAAATGAATCTAAACAAAGAACTAAAAGCAACACCGAGCACTAAGGGTAATGATTTGCAGATCTGCATAAGGAATTGTATGTAGATTTAGACTCAGCAAAGAATTATGGGTAATGAGATATACATTTACATATTTAAGAATATTAACCAAAGAAATAAATCAAAGGGGGGTAAAAAAAAATCATTAAAGGGCCTTTTCATTTTGATGATTCTTGTCTAGGGTATTCAAAAAACAAACAAACTAAAAAATTAATCGGAAAAAAAAAACTACAAGCACCACCGGGCGCTATGGGTGATGATTTGCAGATCGGCATATGAAATGAAATGTAGATTTAGCCCCACCCAAGAATTATGGGCAATAAGATATACATTCACATGTATAAAAAAATTAAGCAACTAAGAAATGTGAAAAAATAAAAATAAAGTGGCATAAAGGGCATCATCATTTTGTTGACTCTTGTTTTGGGTACTCTTGGGTTTACCATAAAAAGTCATTGAGACAAAAATAAAAAACTAACAGAGAACTGAAAGCCTCAAATGAATTATGGGTAAAGATTATGCAAATGTTACCATGTTAAAAGATACAAACTTGAACATGTAATGAGATGCGAATTTGAAATGGTAATAAGATGCGAAACTAAAAATGTAATGAGATGCGAAAAATAGCATGTAAAGAGATGCAAAGTTGAACATGTAATGAGATGCGCAGTTGAACATGTAATGAGATGCAAATTTGAAAGTGTAATGAGATGCGAAATATAACATGTAATGAGATGCGAAATATAACATGTAATGAGATGCGAATAGGAACATGTAATGAGATGCGAATTTTAATGAGATGCAAATTTGAAAGTGTAATGAGATGCAAAATATAACATGTAATGAGATGCGAATTAGAACATGTAATGAGATGCGAATTGTAATGAGATGCAAATTTGAAAGTGTAATGAGATGCAAAATATAACATGTAATGAGATGCGAATAGGAACATGTAATGAGATGCGAATTGTAATGAGATGCAAATTTGAAAGTGTAATGAGATGCGAAATATAACATGTAATGAGATGCGAATAGGAACATGTAATGAGATGCGAATTTTAATGAGATGCAAATTTGAAAGTGTAATGAGATGCAAAATATAACATGTAATGAGATGCGAATTAGAACATGTAATGAGATGCGAATTGTAATGAGATGCAAATTTGAAAGTGTAATGAGATGCAAAATATAACATGTAATGAGATGCGAATAGGAACATGTAATGAGATGCGAATTGTAATGAGATGCAAATTTGAAAGTGTAATGAGATGCGAAATATAACATGTAATGAGATGCGAATAGGAACATGTAATGAGATGCGAATTGTAATGAGATGCAAAATATAACATGTAATGAGATGCAAATTTGAAAGAGAAATGAGATGCGAATAGGAACATGTAATGAGATGCAAATTGTAATGAGATGCAAATTGTAATCAGATGCAAATTTCAGAGAAAGTATAATATGATGGAGATTTAACATGATTCATCCATTAATAGATACAAATTTAAACAATATACTATGCTAACAAGCAGTAATCCACTTCCTGTGTAAACCAGAAAACTCACGGAGACAAAAATAAATGAAACAAAGAACTATGGATAATGATTTGCAGATCTGCATATGTAATGACATGTAGATTTAGCCCCACCAAAGAAGTATGGGTAAAGAGATTAATATTGACATAGATAAGAATATTAACCAAAGAAAGAAAGAAGAAGAAAACCAAAAAACATTACAGGGCCATTTCATTTTGGTAATTCATGTCTTGGTTATTAAAGAAAAAAACCTCACAGACAAAAAAATAAATTTAAACAAAGAACTACAAGCACCACCGAGGGTTAAGGCTAATTATTCGCAGATCTGCTTATGAAATGTAGATTTTGACCAAGCAATGTATCATGGGTAAAGAGATATACATTTACATACATACAAATATTAACCAAAGAAAGAAAAGAAAAAAAAAAAGCATTAAAGGGCCTTTTTATTTTGCCGATTCTTGTCTTGGGTATTAAAAAAACATCTCAACAATCTCACAGACAAAAAAATTAATTTAAAGAAAGTACTACAAGCCCCATCGAGGGCTACAGGTAATGATTTGCAGATCTGCATAAGAAATGATATGTAGATTTAGCCCCACCAAAGAGTTATGGGTAATGAGATATACATTTAAATATATAAGAATATTAACCAATGAAATAAAGAAGAAGAAAAACCAATAAAAGGCCTTTTCATATTGGTGATTATTGCCTTGGATATTGGAAAAAAAAAACTCATAGAGAAAAAAAATGAATCTAAACAAAGAACTAAAAGCAACACCGAGCACTAAGGGTAATGATTTGCAGATCTGCATAAGGAATTGTATGTAGATTTAGACTCAGCAAAGAATTATGGGTAATGAGATATACATTTACATATTTAAGAATATTAACCAAAGAAATAAATCAAAGGGGGGTAAAAAAAAATCATTAAAGGGCCTTTTCATTTTGATGATTCTTGTCTAGGGTATTCAAAAAACAAACAAACTAAAAAATTAATCGGAAAAAAAAAACTACAAGCACCACCGGGCGCTATGGGTGATGATTTGCAGATCGGCATATGAAATGAAATGTAGATTTAGCCCCACCCAAGAATTATGGGCAATAAGATATACATTCACATGTATAAAAAAATTAAGCAACTAAGAAATGTGAAAAAATAAAAATAAAGTGGCATAAAGGGCATCATCATTTTGTTGACTCTTGTTTTGGGTACTCTTGGGTTTACCATAAAAAGTCATTGAGACAAAAATAAAAAACTAACAGAGAACTGAAAGCCTCAAATGAATTATGGGTAAAGATTATGCAAATGTTACCATGTTAAAAGATACAAACTTGAACATGTAATGAGATGCGAATTTGAAATGGTAATAAGATGCGAAACTAAAAATGTAATGAGATGCGAAAAATAGCATGTAAAGAGATGCAAAGTTGAACATGTAATGAGATGCGCAGTTGAACATGTAATGAGATGCAAATTTGAAAGTGTAATGAGATGCGAAATATAACATGTAATGAGATGCGAAATATAACATGTAATGAGATGCGAAATATAACATGTAATGAGATGCGAATTTTAATGAGATGCAAATTTGAAAGTGTAATGAGATGCAAAATATAACATGTAATGAGATGCGAATTAGAACATGTAATGAGATGCGAATTGTAATGAGATGCAAATTTGAAAGTGTAATGAGATGCAAAATATAACATGTAATGAGATGCGAATAGGAACATGTAATGAGATGCGAATTGTAATGAGATGCAAATTTGAAAGTGTAATGAGATGCGAAATATAACATGTAATGAGATGCGAAATATAACATGTAATGAGATGCGAATTTTAATGAGATGCAAATTTGAAAGTGTAATGAGATGCAAAATATAACATGTAATGAGATGCGAATTAGAACATGTAATGAGATGCGAATTGTAATGAGATGCAAATTTGAAAGTGTAATGAGATGCAAAATATAACATGTAATGAGATGCGAATAGGAACATGTAATGAGATGCGAATTGTAATGAGATGCAAATTTGAAAGTGTAATGAGATGCGAAATATAACATGTAATGAGATGCGAATAGGAACATGTAATGAGATGCGAATTGTAATGAGATGCAAAATATAACATGTAATGAGATGCAAATTTGAAAGAGAAATGAGATGCGAATAGGAACATGTAATGAGATGCAAATTGTAATGAGATGCAAATTGTAATCAGATGCAAATTTCAGAGAAAGTATAATATGATGGAGATTTAACATGATTCATCCATTAATAGATACAAATTTAAACAATATACTATGCTAACAAGCAGTAATCCACTTCCTGTGTAAACCAGAAAACTCACGGAGACAAAAATAAATGAAACAAAGAACTATGGATAATGATTTGCAGATCTGCATATGTAATGACATGTAGATTTAGCCCCACCAAAGAAGTATGGGTAAAGAGATTAATATTGACATAGATAAGAATATTAACCAAAGAAAGAAAGAAGAAGAAAACCAAAAAACATTACAGGGCCATTTCATTTTGGTAATTCATGTCTTGGTTATTAAAGAAAAAAACCTCACAGACAAAAAAATAAATTTAAACAAAGAACTACAAGCACCACCGAGGGTTAAGGCTAATTATTCGCAGATCTGCTTATGAAATGTAGATTTTGACCAAGCAATGTATCATGGGTAAAGAGATATACATTTACATACATACAAATATTAACCAAAGAAAGAAAAGAAAAAAAAAAAGCATTAAAGGGCCTTTTTATTTTGCCGATTCTTGTCTTGGGTATTAAAAAAACATCTCAACAATCTCACAGACAAAAAAATTAATTTAAAGAAAGTACTACAAGCCCCATCGAGGGCTACAGGTAATGATTTGCAGATCTGCATAAGAAATGATATGTAGATTTAGCCCCACCAAAGAGTTATGGGTAATGAGATATACATTTAAATATATAAGAATATTAACCAATGAAATAAAGAAGAAGAAAAACCAATAAAAGGCCTTTTCATATTGGTGATTATTGCCTTGGATATTGGAAAAAAAAAACTCATAGAGAAAAAAAATGAATCTAAACAAAGAACTAAAAGCAACACCGAGCACTAAGGGTAATGATTTGCAGATCTGCATAAGGAATTGTATGTAGATTTAGACTCAGCAAAGAATTATGGGTAATGAGATATACATTTACATATTTAAGAATATTAACCAAAGAAATAAATCAAAGGGGGGTAAAAAAAAATCATTAAAGGGCCTTTTCATTTTGATGATTCTTGTCTAGGGTATTCAAAAAACAAACAAACTAAAAAATTAATCGGAAAAAAAAAACTACAAGCACCACCGGGCGCTATGGGTGATGATTTGCAGATCGGCATATGAAATGAAATGTAGATTTAGCCCCACCCAAGAATTATGGGCAATAAGATATACATTCACATGTATAAAAAAATTAAGCAACTAAGAAATGTGAAAAAATAAAAATAAAGTGGCATAAAGGGCATCATCATTTTGTTGACTCTTGTTTTGGGTACTCTTGGGTTTACCATAAAAAGTCATTGAGACAAAAATAAAAAACTAACAGAGAACTGAAAGCCTCAAATGAATTATGGGTAAAGATTATGCAAATGTTACCATGTTAAAAGATACAAACTTGAACATGTAATGAGATGCGAATTTGAAATGGTAATAAGATGCGAAACTAAAAATGTAATGAGATGCGAAAAATAGCATGTAAAGAGATGCAAAGTTGAACATGTAATGAGATGCGCAGTTGAACATGTAATGAGATGCAAATTTGAAAGTGTAATGAGATGCGAAATATAACATGTAATGAGATGCGAAATATAACATGTAATGAGATGCGAATAGGAACATGTAATGAGATGCGAATTTTAATGAGATGCAAATTTGAAAGTGTAATGAGATGCAAAATATAACATGTAATGAGATGCGAATTAGAACATGTAATGAGATGCGAATTGTAATGAGATGCAAATTTGAAAGTGTAATGAGATGCAAAATATAACATGTAATGAGATGCGAATAGGAACATGTAATGAGATGCGAATTGTAATGAGATGCAAATTTGAAAGTGTAATGAGATGCGAAATATAACATGTAATGAGATGCGAATAGGAACATGTAATGAGATGCGAATTTTAATGAGATGCAAATTTGAAAGTGTAATGAGATGCAAAATATAACATGTAATGAGATGCGAATTAGAACATGTAATGAGATGCGAATTGTAATGAGATGCAAATTTGAAAGTGTAATGAGATGCAAAATATAACATGTAATGAGATGCGAATAGGAACATGTAATGAGATGCGAATTGTAATGAGATGCAAATTTGAAAGTGTAATGAGATGCGAAATATAACATGTAATGAGATGCGAATAGGAACATGTAATGAGATGCGAATTGTAATGAGATGCAAAATATAACATGTAATGAGATGCAAATTTGAAAGAGAAATGAGATGCGAATAGGAACATGTAATGAGATGCAAATTGTAATGAGATGCAAATTGTAATCAGATGCAAATTTCAGAGAAAGTATAATATGATGGAGATTTAACATGATTCATCCATTAATAGATACAAATTTAAACAATATACTATGCTAACAAGCAGTAATCCACTTCCTGTGTAAACCAGAAAACTCACGGAGACAAAAATAAATGAAACAAAGAACTATGGATAATGATTTGCAGATCTGCATATGTAATGACATGTAGATTTAGCCCCACCAAAGAAGTATGGGTAAAGAGATTAATATTTACATAGATAAGAATATTAACCAAAGAAAGAAAGAAAGAAGAAGAAAACCAAAAAACATTACAGGGCCATTTCATTTTGGTAATTCATGTCTTGGTTATTAAAGAAAAAAACCTCACAGACAAAAAAATAAATTTAAACAAAGAACTACAAGCACCACGAGGGTTAAGGCTAATTATTCGCAGATCTGCTTATGAAATGTAGATTTTGACCAAGCAATGTATCATGGGTAATGAGATATACATTTACATACATACAAATATTAACCAAAGAAAGAAAAGAAAAAAAAAAAGCATTAAAGGGCCTTTTTATTTTGCCGATTCTTGTCTTGGGTATTAAAAAAACATCTCAACAATCTCACAGACAAAAAAATTAATTTAAAGAAAGTACTACAAGCCCCATCGAGGGCTACAGGTAATAATTTGCAGATCTGCATAAGAAATGATATGTAGATTTAGCCCCACCAAAGAGTTATGGTTAATGAGATATACATTTAAATATATAAGAATATTAACCAATGAAATAAAGAAGAAGAAAAACCAATAAAAGGCCTTTTCATATTGGTGATTATTGCCTTGGATATTGAAAAAAAAAAAAACTCATAGAGAAAAAAAATGAATCTAAACAAAGAACTAAAAGCAACACCGAGCACTAAGGGTAATGATTTGCAGATCTGCATAAGGAATTGTATGTAGATTTAGTGTAATGAGATGCAAAATATAACATGTAATGAGATGCGAATAGGAACATGTAATGAGATGCGAATTGTAATGAGATGCAAATTTGAAAGTGTAATGAGATGCGAAATATAACATGTAATGAGATGCGAATAGGAACATGCAATGAGATGCGAATTGTAACGAGATGCAAATTTGAAAGTGTAATGAGATGCAAATATGTACATGTAATGGGATGCAAATTTGAAAGTGTAATGAGATGCGAATTGTAATGAGATGCAAATTTGAAATGGTAATAAGATGCGAAACTAAAAATGTAATGAGATGCGAAAAATAGCATGTAAAGAGATGCAAAGTTGAACATGTAATGAGATGCGCAGTTGAACATGTAATGAGATGCAAATTTGAAAGTGTAATGAGATGCAAAATATAACATGTAATGAGATGCAAATAGGAACATGTAATGAGATGCAAATTGTAATGAGATGCAAATTTGAAAGTGTAATGGGATGCGAAATATAACATGTAATGAGATGCAAATTATAATGAGATGCGAATTATAATGAGATGCAAATTTCAGAGCAACTATAATATGATGGAGATTTAACATGATTTGTCCATTAACAGATACATATTTTAACAATATACTATGCTAACAAGCAGTAACCCACTTCCTGTGTAAACCAGAAAACTCACGGAGACAAAAAGAAATGAAACAAAGAACTATGGGTAATGATTTGCAGATCTGCATATGTAATGACATGTAGATTTAGCCCCACCAAAGAAGTATGGGTAAAGAGATTAATATTGACATAGATAAGAATATTAACCAAAGAAAGAAAGAAGAAGAAAACCAAAAAACATTACAGGGCCATTTCATTTTGGTAATTCATGTCTTGGTTATTAAAGAAAAAAACCTCACAGACAAAAAAATAAATTTAAACAAAGAACTACAAGCACCACCGAGGGTTAAGGCTAATTATTCGCAGATCTGCTTATGAAATGTAGATTTTGACCAAGCAATGTATCATGGGTAAAGAGATATACATTTACATACATACAAATATTAACCAAAGAAAGAAAAGAAAAAAAAAAAGCATTAAAGGGCCTTTTTATTTTGCCGATTCTTGTCTTGGGTATTAAAAAAACATCTCAACAATCTCACAGACAAAAAAATTAATTTAAAGAAAGTACTACAAGCCCCATCGAGGGCTACAGGTAATGATTTGCAGATCTGCATAAGAAATGATATGTAGATTTAGCCCCACCAAAGAGTTATGGGTAATGAGATATACATTTAAATATATAAGAATATTAACCAATGAAATAAAGAAGAAGAAAAACCAATAAAAGGCCTTTTCATATTGGTGATTATTGCCTTGGATATTGGAAAAAAAAAACTCATAGAGAAAAAAAATGAATCTAAACAAAGAACTAAAAGCAACACCGAGCACTAAGGGTAATGATTTGCAGATCTGCATAAGGAATTGTATGTAGATTTAGACTCAGCAAAGAATTATGGGTAATGAGATATACATTTACATATTTAAGAATATTAACCAAAGAAATAAATCAAAGGGGGGTAAAAAAAAATCATTAAAGGGCCTTTTCATTTTGATGATTCTTGTCTAGGGTATTCAAAAAACAAACAAACTAAAAAATTAATCGGAAAAAAAAAACTACAAGCACCACCGGGCGCTATGGGTGATGATTTGCAGATCGGCATATGAAATGAAATGTAGATTTAGCCCCACCCAAGAATTATGGGCAATAAGATATACATTCACATGTATAAAAAAATTAAGCAACTAAGAAATGTGAAAAAATAAAAATAAAGTGGCATAAAGGGCATCATCATTTTGTTGACTCTTGTTTTGGGTACTCTTGGGTTTACCATAAAAAGTCATTGAGACAAAAATAAAAAACTAACAGAGAACTGAAAGCCTCAAATGAATTATGGGTAAAGATTATGCAAATGTTACCATGTTAAAAGATACAAACTTGAACATGTAATGAGATGCGAATTTGAAATGGTAATAAGATGCGAAACTAAAAATGTAATGAGATGCGAAAAATAGCATGTAAAGAGATGCAAAGTTGAACATGTAATGAGATGCGCAGTTGAACATGTAATGAGATGCAAATTTGAAAGTGTAATGAGATGCGAAATATAACATGTAATGAGATGCGAAATATAACATGTAATGAGATGCGAATAGGAACATGTAATGAGATGCGAATTTTAATGAGATGCAAATTTGAAAGTGTAATGAGATGCAAAATATAACATGTAATGAGATGCGAATTAGAACATGTAATGAGATGCGAATTGTAATGAGATGCAAATTTGAAAGTGTAATGAGATGCAAAATATAACATGTAATGAGATGCGAATAGGAACATGTAATGAGATGCGAATTGTAATGAGATGCAAATTTGAAAGTGTAATGAGATGCGAAATATAACATGTAATGAGATGCGAATAGGAACATGTAATGAGATGCGAATTTTAATGAGATGCAAATTTGAAAGTGTAATGAGATGCAAAATATAACATGTAATGAGATGCGAATTAGAACATGTAATGAGATGCGAATTGTAATGAGATGCAAATTTGAAAGTGTAATGAGATGCAAAATATAACATGTAATGAGATGCGAATAGGAACATGTAATGAGATGCGAATTGTAATGAGATGCAAATTTGAAAGTGTAATGAGATGCGAAATATAACATGTAATGAGATGCGAATAGGAACATGTAATGAGATGCGAATTGTAATGAGATGCAAAATATAACATGTAATGAGATGCAAATTTGAAAGAGAAATGAGATGCGAATAGGAACATGTAATGAGATGCAAATTGTAATGAGATGCAAATTGTAATCAGATGCAAATTTCAGAGAAAGTATAATATGATGGAGATTTAACATGATTCATCCATTAATAGATACAAATTTAAACAATATACTATGCTAACAAGCAGTAATCCACTTCCTGTGTAAACCAGAAAACTCACGGAGACAAAAATAAATGAAACAAAGAACTATGGATAATGATTTGCAGATCTGCATATGTAATGACATGTAGATTTAGCCCCACCAAAGAAGTATGGGTAAAGAGATTAATATTGACATAGATAAGAATATTAACCAAAGAAAGAAAGAAGAAGAAAACCAAAAAACATTACAGGGCCATTTCATTTTGGTAATTCATGTCTTGGTTATTAAAGAAAAAAACCTCACAGACAAAAAAATAAATTTAAACAAAGAACTACAAGCACCACCGAGGGTTAAGGCTAATTATTCGCAGATCTGCTTATGAAATGTAGATTTTGACCAAGCAATGTATCATGGGTAAAGAGATATACATTTACATACATACAAATATTAACCAAAGAAAGAAAAGAAAAAAAAAAAGCATTAAAGGGCCTTTTTATTTTGCCGATTCTTGTCTTGGGTATTAAAAAAACATCTCAACAATCTCACAGACAAAAAAATTAATTTAAAGAAAGTACTACAAGCCCCATCGAGGGCTACAGGTAATGATTTGCAGATCTGCATAAGAAATGATATGTAGATTTAGCCCCACCAAAGAGTTATGGGTAATGAGATATACATTTAAATATATAAGAATATTAACCAATGAAATAAAGAAGAAGAAAAACCAATAAAAGGCCTTTTCATATTGGTGATTATTGCCTTGGATATTGGAAAAAAAAAACTCATAGAGAAAAAAAATGAATCTAAACAAAGAACTAAAAGCAACACCGAGCACTAAGGGTAATGATTTGCAGATCTGCATAAGGAATTGTATGTAGATTTAGACTCAGCAAAGAATTATGGGTAATGAGATATACATTTACATATTTAAGAATATTAACCAAAGAAATAAATCAAAGGGGGGTAAAAAAAAATCATTAAAGGGCCTTTTCATTTTGATGATTCTTGTCTAGGGTATTCAAAAAACAAACAAACTAAAAAATTAATCGGAAAAAAAAAACTACAAGCACCACCGGGCGCTATGGGTGATGATTTGCAGATCGGCATATGAAATGAAATGTAGATTTAGCCCCACCCAAGAATTATGGGCAATAAGATATACATTCACATGTATAAAAAAATTAAGCAACTAAGAAATGTGAAAAAATAAAAATAAAGTGGCATAAAGGGCATCATCATTTTGTTGACTCTTGTTTTGGGTACTCTTGGGTTTACCATAAAAAGTCATTGAGACAAAAATAAAAAACTAACAGAGAACTGAAAGCCTCAAATGAATTATGGGTAAAGATTATGCAAATGTTACCATGTTAAAAGATACAAACTTGAACATGTAATGAGATGCGAATTTGAAATGGTAATAAGATGCGAAACTAAAAATGTAATGAGATGCGAAAAATAGCATGTAAAGAGATGCAAAGTTGAACATGTAATGAGATGCGCAGTTGAACATGTAATGAGATGCAAATTTGAAAGTGTAATGAGATGCGAAATATAACATGTAATGAGATGCGAAATATAACATGTAATGAGATGCGAATAGGAACATGTAATGAGATGCGAATTTTAATGAGATGCAAATTTGAAAGTGTAATGAGATGCAAAATATAACATGTAATGAGATGCGAATTAGAACATGTAATGAGATGCGAATTGTAATGAGATGCAAATTTGAAAGTGTAATGAGATGCAAAATATAACATGTAATGAGATGCGAATAGGAACATGTAATGAGATGCGAATTGTAATGAGATGCAAATTTGAAAGTGTAATGAGATGCGAAATATAACATGTAATGAGATGCGAATAGGAACATGTAATGAGATGCGAATTTTAATGAGATGCAAATTTGAAAGTGTAATGAGATGCAAAATATAACATGTAATGAGATGCGAATTAGAACATGTAATGAGATGCGAATTGTAATGAGATGCAAATTTGAAAGTGTAATGAGATGCAAAATATAACATGTAATGAGATGCGAATAGGAACATGTAATGAGATGCGAATTGTAATGAGATGCAAATTTGAAAGTGTAATGAGATGCGAAATATAACATGTAATGAGATGCGAATAGGAACATGTAATGAGATGCGAATTGTAATGAGATGCAAAATATAACATGTAATGAGATGCAAATTTGAAAGAGAAATGAGATGCGAATAGGAACATGTAATGAGATGCAAATTGTAATGAGATGCAAATTGTAATCAGATGCAAATTTCAGAGAAAGTATAATATGATGGAGATTTAACATGATTCATCCATTAATAGATACAAATTTAAACAATATACTATGCTAACAAGCAGTAATCCACTTCCTGTGTAAACCAGAAAACTCACGGAGACAAAAATAAATGAAACAAAGAACTATGGATAATGATTTGCAGATCTGCATATGTAATGACATGTAGATTTAGCCCCACCAAAGAAGTATGGGTAAAGAGATTAATATTTACATAGATAAGAATATTAACCAAAGAAAGAAAGAAAGAAGAAGAAAACCAAAAAACATTACAGGGCCATTTCATTTTGGTAATTCATGTCTTGGTTATTAAAGAAAAAAACCTCACAGACAAAAAAATAAATTTAAACAAAGAACTACAAGCACCACGAGGGTTAAGGCTAATTATTCGCAGATCTGCTTATGAAATGTAGATTTTGACCAAGCAATGTATCATGGGTAATGAGATATACATTTACATACATACAAATATTAACCAAAGAAAGAAAAGAAAAAAAAAAAGCATTAAAGGGCCTTTTTATTTTGCCGATTCTTGTCTTGGGTATTAAAAAAACATCTCAACAATCTCACAGACAAAAAAATTAATTTAAAGAAAGTACTACAAGCCCCATCGAGGGCTACAGGTAATAATTTGCAGATCTGCATAAGAAATGATATGTAGATTTAGCCCCACCAAAGAGTTATGGTTAATGAGATATACATTTAAATATATAAGAATATTAACCAATGAAATAAAGAAGAAGAAAAACCAATAAAAGGCCTTTTCATATTGGTGATTATTGCCTTGGATATTGAAAAAAAAAAAAACTCATAGAGAAAAAAAATGAATCTAAACAAAGAACTAAAAGCAACACCGAGCACTAAGGGTAATGATTTGCAGATCTGCATAAGGAATTGTATGTAGATTTAGTGTAATGAGATGCAAAATATAACATGTAATGAGATGCGAATAGGAACATGTAATGAGATGCGAATTGTAATGAGATGCAAATTTGAAAGTGTAATGAGATGCGAAATATAACATGTAATGAGATGCGAATAGGAACATGCAATGAGATGCGAATTGTAACGAGATGCAAATTTGAAAGTGTAATGAGATGCAAATATGTACATGTAATGGGATGCAAATTTGAAAGTGTAATGAGATGCGAATTGTAATGAGATGCAAATTTGAAATGGTAATAAGATGCGAAACTAAAAATGTAATGAGATGCGAAAAATAGCATGTAAAGAGATGCAAAGTTGAACATGTAATGAGATGCGCAGTTGAACATGTAATGAGATGCAAATTTGAAAGTGTAATGAGATGCAAAATATAACATGTAATGAGATGCAAATAGGAACATGTAATGAGATGCAAATTGTAATGAGATGCAAATTTGAAAGTGTAATGGGATGCGAAATATAACATGTAATGAGATGCAAATTATAATGAGATGCGAATTATAATGAGATGCAAATTTCAGAGCAACTATAATATGATGGAGATTTAACATGATTTGTCCATTAACAGATACATATTTTAACAATATACTATGCTAACAAGCAGTAACCCACTTCCTGTGTAAACCAGAAAACTCACGGAGACAAAAAGAAATGAAACAAAGAACTATGGGTAATGATTTGCAGATCTGCATATGTAATGACATGTAGATTTAGCCCCACCAAAGAAGTATGGGTAAAGAGATTAATATTGACATAGATAAGAATATTAACCAAAGAAAGAAAGAAGAAGAAAACCAAAAAACATTACAGGGCCATTTCATTTTGGTAATTCATGTCTTGGTTATTAAAGAAAAAAACCTCACAGACAAAAAAATAAATTTAAACAAAGAACTACAAGCACCACCGAGGGTTAAGGCTAATTATTCGCAGATCTGCTTATGAAATGTAGATTTTGACCAAGCAATGTATCATGGGTAAAGAGATATACATTTACATACATACAAATATTAACCAAAGAAAGAAAAGAAAAAAAAAAAAGCATTAAAGGGCCTTTTTATTTTGCCGATTCTTGTCTTGGGTATTAAAAAAACATCTCAACAATCTCACAGACAAAAAAATTAATTTAAAGAAAGTACTACAAGCCCCATCGAGGGCTACAGGTAATGATTTGCAGATCTGCATAAGAAATGATATGTAGATTTAGCCTCACCAAAGAGTTATGGGTAATGAGATATACATTTAAATATATAAGAATATTAACCAATGAAATAAAGAAGAAGAAAAACCAATAAAAGGCCTTTTCATATTGGTGATTATTGCCTTGGATATTGGAAAAAAAAAACTCATAGAGAAAAAAAATGAATCTAAACAAAGAACTAAAAGCAACACCGAGCACTAAGGGTAATGATTTGCAGATCTGCATAAGGAATTGTATGTAGATTTAGACTCAGCAAAGAATTATGGGTAATGAGATATACATTTACATATTTAAGAATATTAACCAAAGAAATAAATCAAAGGGGGGTAAAAAAAAATCATTAAAGGGCCTTTTCATTTTGATGATTCTTGTCTAGGGTATTCAAAAAACAAACAAACTAAAAAATTAATCGGAAAAAAAAAACTACAAGCACCACCGAGCGCTATGGGTGATGATTTGCAGATCGGCATATGAAATGAAATGTAGATTTAGCCCCACCCAAGAATTATGGGCAATAAGATATACATTCACATGTATAAAAAAATTAAGCAACTAAGAAATGAGAAAAAATAAAAATAAAGTGGCATAAAGGGCATAATCATTTTGTTGACTCTTGTTTTGGGTACTCAAAAATAGATCATTTCAAACTAGCTCATTACATAAAGATAACCTACAAAACTTAGGAACTAGCATTTCCTATAGAAGAAACTTTACTCACATCTTGGGTTTACCATAAAAAGTCATTGAGACAAAAATAAAAAACTAACAGAGAACTGGAAGCCTCAAAGGAATTATGGGTAAAGATTATGCAAATGTTACCATGTTAAAAGATACAAACTTGAACATGTAATGAGATGCGAATTTGAAATGGTAATAAGATGCGAAACTAAAAATGTAATGAGATGCGAAAAATAGCATGTAAAGAGATGCAAAGTTGAACATGTAATGAGATGCGCAGTTGAACATGTAATGAGATGCAAATTTGAAAGTGTAATGAGATGCGAAATATAACATGTAATGAGATGCGAATAGGAACATGTAATGAGATGCGAATTGTAATGAGAGGCAAATTTGAAAGTGTAATGAGATGCAAAATATAACATGTAATGAGATGCGAATTAGAACATGTAATGAGATGCGAATTGTAATGAGATGCAAATTTGAAAGTGTAATGAGATGCAAAATATAACATGTAATGAGATGCGAATAGGAACATGTAATGAGATGCGAATTGTAATGAGATGCAAATTTGAAAGTGTAATGAGATGCAAAATATAACATGTAATGAGATGCGAATAGGAACATGTAATGAGATGCGAATTGTAATGAGATGCAAATTTGAAAGTGTAATGAGATGCAAATTTGAAAGTGTAATGAGATGCGAATTGTAATGAGATGCAAATTTCAGAGAAAGTATAATATGATGGAGATTTAACATGATTCATCCATTAACAGATACAAATTTAAACAATATACTATGCTAACAAGCAGTAATCCACTTCCTGTGTAAACCAGAAAACTCACGGAGACAAAAATAAATGAAACAAAGAACTAGGGATAATGATTTGCAGATCTGCATATGTAATGACATGTAGATTTAGCCCCACCAAAGAAGTATGGGTAAAGAGATTAATATTTACATAGATAAGAATATTAACCAAAGAAAGAAAGAAGAAGAAAACCAAAAAACATTACAGGGCCATTTCATTTTGGTAATTCATGTCTTGGTTATTAAAGAAAAAAACCTCACAGACAAAAAAATAAATTTAAACAAAGAACTACAAGCACCACCGAGGGTTAAGGCTAATTATTCGCAGATCTGCTTATGAAATGTAGATTTTGACCAAGCAATGTATCATGGGTAATGAGATATACATTTACATACATACAAATATTAACCAAAGAAAGAAAAGAAAAAAAAAATCATTAAAGGGCCTTTTTATTTTGCCGATTCTTGTCTTGGGTATTAAAAAAACATCTCAACAATCTCACAGACAAAAAAATTAATTTAAAGAAAGTACTACAAGCCCCATCGAGGGCTACAGGTAATGATTTGCAGATCTGCATAAGAAATGATATGTAGATTTAGCCCCACCAAAGAGTTATGGGTAATGAGATAAACATTTAAATATATAAGAATATTAACCAATGAAATAAAGAAGAAGAAAAACCAATAAAAGGCCTTTTCATATTGGTGATTATTGCCTTGGATATTGAAAAAAAAAAACTCATAGAGAAAAAAAATGAATCTAAACAAAGAACTAAAAGCAACACCGAGCACTAAGGGTAATGATTTGCAGATCTGCATAAGGAATTGTATGTAGATTTAGACTCAGCAAAGAATTATGGGTAATGAGATATACATTTACATATTTAAGAATATTAACCAAAGAAATAAATCAAAGGGGGGTAAAAAAAAATCATTAAAGGGCCTTTTCATTTTGATGATTCTTGTCTAGGGTATTCAAAAAACAAACAAACTAAAAAATTAATCGGAAAAAAAAAATACAAGCACCACCGAGCGCTATGGGTGATGATTTGCAGATCGGCATATGAAATGAAATGTAGATTTAGCCCCACCCAAGAATTATGGGCAATAAGATATACATTCACATGTATAAAAAAATTAAACAACTAAGAAATGTGAAAAAATAAAAATAAAGTGGCATAAAGGGCATCATCATTTTGTTGACTCTTGTTTTGGGTACTCAAAAATAGATCATTTCAAACTAGCTCATTACATAAAGATAACCTACAAAACTTAGGAACTAGCATTTCCTATAGAAGAAACTTTACTCACATCTTGGGTTTACCATAAAAAGTCATTGAGACAAAAATAAAAAACTAACAGAGAACTGGAAGCCTCAAATGAATTATGGGTAAAGATTATGCAAATGTTACCATGTTAAAAGATACAAACTTGAACATGTAATGAGATGCGAATTTGAAATGGTAATAAGATGCGAAACTAAAAATGTAATGAGATGCGAAAAATAGCATGTAAAGAGATGCAAAGTTGAACATGTAATGAGATGCGCAGTTGAACATGTAATGAGATGCAAATTTGAAAGTGTAATGAGATGCGAAATATAACATGTAATGAGATGCGAAATATAACATGTAATGAGATGCGAATAGGAACATGTAATGAGATGCGAATTGTAATGAAATGCAAATTTGAAAGTGTAATGAGATGCAAAATATAACATGTAATGAGATGCGAATTAGAACATGTAATGAGATGCGAATTGTAATGAGATGCAAATTTGAAAGTGTAATGAGATGCAAAATATAACATGTAATGAGATGCGAATAGGAACATGTAATGAGATGCGAATTGTAATGAGATGCAAATTTGAAAGTGTAATGAGATGCAAAATATAACATGTAATGAGATGCGAATAGGAACATGTAATGAGATGCGAATTGTAATGAGATGCAAATTTGAAAGTGTAATGAGATGCGAAATATAACATGTAATGAGATGCGAATAGGAACATGTAATGAGATGCGAATTGTAATGAGATGCAAATTTGAAAGTGTAATGAGATGCAAATTTGAAAGTGTAATGAGATGCAAAATATAACATGTAATGAGATGCAAATTTGAAAGAGAAATGAGATGCGAATAGGAACATGTAATGAGATGCAAATTGTAATCAGATGCAAATTTCAGAGAAAGTATAATATGATGGAGATTTAACATGATTCATCCATTAATAGATACAAATTTAAACAATATACTATGCTAACAAGCAGTAATCCACTTCCTGTGTAAACCAGAAAACTCACGGAGACAAAAATAAATGAAACAAAGAACTATGGATAATGATTTGCAGATCTGCATATGTAATGACATGTAGATTTAGCCCCACCAAAGAAGTATGGGTAAAGAGATTAATATTTACATAGATAAGAATATTAACCAAAGAAAGAAAGAAGAAGAAAACCAAAAAACATTACAGGGCCATTTCATTTTGGTAATTCATGTCTTGGTTATTAAAGAAAAAAACCTCACAGACAAAAAAATAAATTTAAACAAAGAACTACAAGCACCACCGAGGGTTAAGGCTAATTATTCGCAGATCTGCTTATGAAATGTAGATTTTGACCAAGCAATGTATCATGGGTAATGAGATATACATTTACATACATACAAATATTAACCAAAGAAAGAAAAGAAAAAAAAATCATTAAAGGGCCTTTTTATTTTGCCGATTCTTGTCTTGGGTATTAAAAAAACATCTCAACAATCTCACAGACAAAAAAATTAATTTAAAGAAAGTACTACAAGCCCCATCGAGGGCTACAGGTAATGATTTGCAGATCTGCATAAGAAATGATATGTAGATTTAGCCCCACCAAAGAGTTATGGGTAATGAGATATACATTTAAATATATAAGAATATTAACCAATGAAATAAAGAAGAAGAAAAACCAATAAAAGGCCTTTTCATATTGGTGATTATTGCCTTGGATATTGAAAAAAAAAAACTCATAGAGAAAAAAAATGAATCTAAACAAAGAACTAAAAGCAACACCGAGCACTAAGGGTAATGATTTGCAGATCTGCATAAGGAATTGTATGTAGATTTAGACTCAGCAAAGAATTATGGGTAATGAGATATACATTTACATATTTAAGAATATTAACCAAAGAAATAAATCAAAGGGGGGTAAAAAAAAATCATTAAAGGGCCTTTTCATTTTGATGATTCTTGTCTAGGGTATTCAAAAAACAAACAAACTAAAAAATTAATCGGAAAAAAAAAATACAAGCACCACCGAGCGCTATGGGTGATGATTTGCAGATCGGCATATGAAATGAAATGTAGATTTAGCCCCACCCAAGAATTATGGGCAATAAGATATACATTCACATGTATAAAAAAATTAAGCAACTAAGAAATGTGAAAAAATAAAAATAAAGTGGCATAAAGGGCATCATCATTTTGTTGACTCTTGTTTTGGGTACTCAAAAATAGATCATTTCAAACTAGCTCATTACATAAAGATAACCTACAAAACTTAGGAACTAGCATTTCCTATAGAAGAAACTTTACTCACATCTTGGGTTTACCATAAAAAGTCATTGAGACAAAAATAAAAAACTAACAGAGAACTGGAAGCCTCAAATGAATTATGGGTAAAGATTATGCAAATGTTACCATGTTAAAAGATACAAACTTGAACATGTAATGAGATGCGGATTTGAAATGGTAATAAGATGCGAAACTAAAAATGTAATGAGATGCGAAAAATAGCATGTAAAGAGATGCAAAGTTGAACATGTAATGAGATGCGCAGTTGAACATGTAATGAGATGCAAATTTGAAAGTGTAATGAGATGCGAAATATAACATGTAATGAGATGCGAAATATAACATGTAATGAGATGCGAATAGGAACATGTAATGAGATGCGAATTGTAATGAGATGCAAATTTGAAAGTGTAATGAGATGCAAAATATAACATGTAATGAGATGCGAATTAGAACATGTAATGAGATGCGAATTGTAATGAGATGCAAATTTGAAAGTGTAATGAGATGCGAATTGTAATGAGATGCAAATTTGAAAGTGTAATGAGATGCAAAATATAACATGTAATGAGATGCGAATAGGAACATGTAATGAGATGCAAATTGTAATGAGATGCAAATTTGAAAGTGTAATGAGATGCGAAATATAACATGTAATGAGATGCGAATAGGAACATGTAATGAGATGCAAATTTGAACGTGTAATGAGATGCAAAATATAACATGTAATGAGATGCGAATTGTAATGAGATGCAAATTTGAAAGAGAAATGAGATGCGAATAGGAACATGTAATGAGATGCAAATTGTAATGAGATGCAAATTGTAATGAGATGCAAATTGTAATCAGATGCAAATTTCAGAGAAAGTATAATATGATGGAGATTTAACATGATTCATCCATTAATAGATACAAATTTAAACAGTATACTATGCTAACAAGCAATAATCCACTTCCTGTGTAAACCAGAAAACTCACGGAGACAAAAATAAATGAAACAAAGAACTATGGATAATGATTTGCAGATCTGCATATGTAATGACATGTAGATTTAGCCCCACCAAAGAAGTATGGGTAAAGAGATTAATATTTACATAGATAAGAATATTAACCAAAGAAAGAAAGAAGAAGAAAACCAAAAAACATTACAGGGCCATTTCATTTTGGTAATTCATGTCTTGGTTATTAAAGAAAAAAACCTCACAGACAAAAAAATAAATTTAAACAAAGAACTACAAGCACCACCGAGGGTTAAGGCTAATTATTCGCAGATCTGCTTATGAAATGTAGATTTTGACCAAGCAATGTATCATGGGTAATGAGATATACATTTACATACATACAAATATTAACCAAAGAAAGAAAAGAAAAAAAAAAAGCATTAAAGGGCCTTTTTATTTTGCCGATTCTTGTCTTGGGTATTAAAAAAACATCTCAACAATCTCACAGACAAAAAAATTAATTTAAAGAAAGTACTACAAGCCCCATCGAGGGCTACAGGTAATGATTTGCAGATCTGCATAAGAAATGATATGTAGATTTAGCCCCACCAAAGAGTTATGGGTAATGAGATATACATTTAAATATATAAGAATATTAACCAATGAAATAAAGAAGAAGAAAAACCAATAAAAGGCCTTTTCATATTGGTGATTATTGCCTTGGATATTGGAAAAAAAAAACTCATAGAGAAAAAAAATGAATCTAAACAAAGAACTAAAAGCAACACCGAGCACTAAGGGTAATGATTTGCAGATCTGCATAAGGAATTGTATGTAGATTTAGACTCAGCAAAGAATTATGGGTAATGAGATATACATTTACATATTTAAGAATATTAACCAAAGAAATAAATCAAAGGGGGGTAAAAAAAAAATCATTAAAGGGCCTTTTCATTTTAATGATTCTTGTCTAGGGTATTCAAAAAACAAACAAACTAAAAAATTAATCGGAAAAAAAAACTACAAGCACCACCGAGCGCTATGGGTGATGATTTGCAGATCGGCATATGAAATGAAATGTAGATTAAGCCCCACCCAAGAATTATGGGCAATAAGATATACATTCACATGTATAAAAAAATTAAACAACTAAGAAATGTGAAAAAATAAAAATAAAGTGGCATAAAGGGCATCATCATTTTGTTGACTCTTGTTTTGGGTACTCAAAAATAGATCATTTCAAACTAGCTCATTACATAAAGATAACCTACAAAACTTAGGAACTAGCATTTCCTATAGAAGAAACTTTACTCACATCTTGGGTTTACCATAAAAAGTCATTGAGACAAAAATAAAAAACTAACAGAGAACTGGAAGCCTCAAATGAATTATGGGTAAAGATTATGCAAATGTTACCATGTTAAAAGATACAAACTTGAACATGTAATGAGATGCGAATTTGAAATGGTAATAAGATGCGAAACTAAAAATGTAATGAGATGCGAAAAATAGCATGTAAAGAGATGCAAAGTTGAACATGTAATGAGATGCGCAGTTGAACATGTAATGAGATGCAAATTTGAAAGTGTAATGAGATGCGAAATATAACATGTAATGAGATGCGAAATATAACATGTAATGAGATGCGAATAGGAACATGTAATGAGATGCGAATTGTAATGAGATGCAAATTTGAAAGTGTAATGAGATGCAAAATATAACATGTAATGAGATGCGAATTAGAACATGTAATGAGATGCGAATTGTAATGAGATGCAAATTTGAAAGTGTAATGAGATGCAAAATATAACATGTAATGAGATGCGAATAGGAACATGTAATGAGATGCGAATAGGAACATGTAATGAGATGCAAATTGTAATGAGATGCAAATTTGAAAGTGTAATGAGATGCGAAATATAACATGTAATGAGATGCGAATAGGAACATGTAATGAGATGCAAATTTGAACGTGTAATGAGATGCAAAATATAACATGTAATGAGATGCGAATTGTAATGAGATGCAAATTTGAAAGAGAAATGAGATGCAAATAGGAACATGTAATGAGATGCAAATTGTAATGAGATGCAAATTGTAATCAGATGCAAATTTCAGAGAAAGTATAATATGATGGAGATTTAACATGATTCATCCATTAATAGATACAAATTTAAACAGTATACTATGCTAACAAGCAGTAATCCACTTCCTGTGTAAACCAGAAAACTCACGGAGACAAAAATAAATGAAACAAAGAACTATGGATAATGATTTGCAGATCTGCATATGTAATGACATGTAGATTTAGCCCCACCAAAGAAGTATGGGTAAAGAGATTAATATTTACATAGATAAGAATATTAACCAAAGAAAGAAAGAAGAAGAAAACCAAAAAACATTACAGGGCCATTTCATTTTGGTAATTCATGTCTTGGTTATTAAAGAAAAAAACCTCACAGACAAAAAAATAAATTTAAACAAAGAACTACAAGCACCACCGAGGGTTAAGGCTAATTATTCGCAGATCTGCTTATGAAATGTAGATTTTGACCAAGCAATGTATCATGGGTAATGAGATATACATTTACATACATACAAATATTAACCAAAGAAAGAAAAGAAAAAAAAAAAGCATTAAAGGGCCTTTTTATTTTGCCGATTCTTGTCTTGGGTATTAAAAAAACATCTCAACAATCTCACAGACAAAAAAATTAATTTAAAGAAAGTACTACAAGCCCCATCGAGGGCTACAGGTAATGATTTGCAGATCTGCATAAGAAATGATATGTAGATTTAGCCCCACCAAAGAGTTATGGGTAATGAGATATACATTTAAATATATAAGAATATTAACCAATGAAATAAAGAAGAAGAAAAACCAATAAAAGGCCTTTTCATATTGGTGATTATTGCCTTGGATATTGAAAAAAAAAAACTCATAGAGAAAAAAAATGAATCTAAACAAAGAACTAAAAGCAACACCGAGCACAAAGGGTAATGATTTGCAGATCTGCATAAGGAATTGTATGTAGATTTAGACTCAGCAAAGAATTATGGGTAATGAGATATACATTTACATATTTAAGAATATTAACCAAAGAAATAAATCAAAGGGGGGTAAAAAAAAAATCATTAAAGGGCCTTTTCATTTTGATGATTCTTGTCTAGGGTATTCAAAAAACAAACAAACTAAAAAATTAATCGGAAAAAAAAACTACAAGCACCACCGAGCGCTATGGGTGATGATTTGCAGATCGGCATATGAAATGAAATGTAGATTTAGCCCCACCCAAGAATTATGGGCAATAAGATATACATTCACATGTATAAAAAAATTAAGCAACTAAGAAATGTGAAAAAATAAAAATAAAGTGGCATAAAGGGCATCATCATTTTGTTGACTCTTGTTTTGGGTACTCAAAAATAGATAATTTCAAACTAGCTCATTACATAAAGATAACCTACAAAACTTAGGAACTAGCATTTCCTATAGAAGAAACTTTACTCACATCTTGGGTTTACCATAAAAAGTCATTGAGACAAAAATAAAAAACTAACAGAGAACTGGAAGCCTCAAATGAATTATGGGTAAAGATTATGCAAATGTTACCATGTTAAAAGATACAAACTTGAACATGTAATGAGATGCGAATTTGAAATGGTAATAAGATGCGAAACTAAAAATGTAATGAGATGCGAAAAATAGCATGTAAAGAGATGCAAAGTTGAACATGTAATGAGATGCGCAGTTGAACATGTAATGAGATGCAAATTTGAAAGTGTAATGAGATGCGAAATATAACATGTAATGAGATGCGAAATATAACATGTAATGAGATGCGAATAGGAACATGTAATGAGATGCGAATTGTAATGAGATGCAAATTTGAAAGTGTAATGAGATGCAAAATATAACATGTAATGAGATGCGAATTAGAACATGTAATGAGATGCGAATTGTAATGAGATGCAAATTTGAAAGTGTAATGAGATGCAAAATATAACATGTAATGAGATGCGAATAGGAACATGTAATGAGATGCGAATTGTAATGAGATGCGAATTGTAATGAGATGCAAATTTGAAAGTGTAATGAGATGCAAAATATAACATGTAATGAGATGCGAATAGGAACATGTAATGAGATGCGAATTGTAATTAGATGCAAATTTGAAAGTGTAATGAGATGCGAAATATAACATGTAATGAGATGCGAATAGGAACATGTAATGAGATGCGAATTGTAATGAGATGCAAATTTGAACGTGTAATGAGATGCAAAATATAACATGTAATGAGATGCGAATAGGAACATGTAATGAGATGCGAATTGTAATGAGATGCAAATTTGAAAGTGTAATGAGATGCGAAATATAACATGTAATGAGATGCGAATAGGAACATGTAATGAGATGCGAATTGTAATGAGATGCAAATTTGAACGTGTAATGAGATGCAAAATATAACATGTAATGAGATGCGAATAGGAACATGTAATGAGATGCGAATTGTAATGAGATGCAAATTTGAAAGTGTAATGAGATGCAAAATATAACATGTAATGAGATGCGAATAGGAACATGTAGTGAGATGCGAATTGTAATGAGATGCAAATTTGAAAGTGTAATGAGATGCGAAATATAACATGTAATGAGATGCGAATAGGAACATGTAATGAGATGCGAATTGTAATGAGATGCAAATTTGAACGTGTAATGAGATGCAAAATATAACATGTAATGAGATGCGAATTGTAATGAGATGCAAATTTGAAAGAGAAATGAGATGCGAATAGGAACATGTAATGAGATGCAAATTGTAATGAGATGCAAATTGTAATCAGATGCAAATTTCAGAGAAAGTATAATATGATGGAGATTTAACATGATTCATCCATTAATAGATACAAATTTAAACAATATACTATGCTAACAAGCAGTAATCCACTTCCTGTGTAAACCAGAAAACTCACGGAGACAAAAATAAATGAAACAAAGAACTATGGATAATGATTTGCAGATCTGCATATGTAATGACATGTAGATTTAGCCCCACCAAAGAAGTATGGGTAAAGAGATTAATATTTACATAGATAAGAATATTAACCAAAGAAAGAAAGAAGAAGAAAACCAAAAAACATTACAGGGCCATTTCATTTTGGTAATTCATGTCTTGGTTATTAAAGAAAAAAACCTCACAGACAAAAAAATAAATTTAAACAAAGAACTACAAGCACCACCGAGGGTTAAGGCTAATTATTCGCAGATCTGCTTATGAAATGTAGATTTTGACCAAGCAATGTATCATGGGTAATGAGATATACATTTACATACATACAAATATTAACCAAAGAAAGAAAAGAAAAAAAAAAAGCATTAAAGGGCCTTTTTATTTTGCCGATTCTTGTCTTGGGTATTAAAAAAACATCTCAACAATCTCACAGACAAAAAAATTAATTTAAAGAAAGTACTACAAGCCCCATCGAGGGCTAAAGGTAATGATTTGCAGATCTGCATAAGAAATGATATGTAGATTTAGCCCCACCAAAGAGTTATGGGTAATGAGATATACATTTAAATATATAAGAATATTAACCAATGAAATAAAGAAGAAGAAAAACCAATAAAAGGCCTTTTCATATTGGTGATTATTGCCTTGGATATTGGAAAAAAAAAACTCATAGAGAAAAAAAATGAATCTAAACAAAGAACTAAAAGCAACACCGAGCACTAAAGGTAATGATTTGCAGATCTGCATAAGGAATTGTATGTAGATTTAGACTCAGCAAAGAATTATGGGTAATGAGATATACATTTACATATTTAAGAATATTAACCAAAGAAATAAATCAAAGGGGGGTAAAAAAAAATCATTAAAGGGCCTTTTCATTTTGATGATTCTTGTCTAGGGTATTCAAAAAACAAACAAACTAAAAAATTAATCGTAAAAAAAAAATACAAGCACCACCGAGCGCTATGGGTGATGATTTGCAGATCGGCATATGAAATGAAATGTAGATTTAGCCCCACCCAAGAATTATGGGCAATAAGATATACATTCACATGTATAAAAAAATTAAACAACTAAGAAATGTGAAAAAATAAAAATAAAGTGGCATAAAGGGCATCATCATTTTGTTGACTCTTGTTTTGGGTACTCAAAAATAGATCATTTCAAACTAGCTCATTACATAAAGATAACCTACAAAACTTAGGAACTAGCATTTCCTATAGAAGAAACTTTACTCACATCTTGGGTTTACCATAAAAAGTCATTGAGACAAAAATAAAAAACTAACAGAGAACTGGAAGCCTCAAATGAATTATGGGTAAAGATTATGCAAATGTTACCATGTTAAAAGATACAAACTTGAACATGTAATGAGATGCGAATTTGAAATGGTAATAAGATGCGAAACTAAAAATGTAATGAGATGCGAAAAATAGCATGTAAAGAGATGCAAAGTTGAACATGTAATGAGATGCGGAGTTGAACATGTAATGAGATGCAAATTTGAAAGTGTAATGAGATGCGAAATATAACATGTAATGAGATGCGAAATATAACATGTAATGAGATGCGAATAGGAACATGTAATGAGATGCGAATTGTAATGAGATGCAAATTTGAAAGTGTAATGAGATGCAAAATATAACATGTAATGAGATGCGAATTAGAACATGTAATGAGATGCGAATTGTAATGAGATGCAAATTTGAAAGTGTAATGAGATGCAAAATATAACATGTAATGAGATGCGAATAGGAACATGTAATGAGATGCAAATTGTAATGAAATGCAAATTTGAAAGTGTAATGAGATGCGAAATATAACATGTAATGAGATGCGAATAGGAACATGTAATGAGATGCGAATAGTAATGAGATGCAAATTTGAAAGTGTAATGAGACGCAAATTTGAAAGTGTAATGAGATGCAAATTTGAAAGTGTAATGAGATGCAAAATATAACATGTAATGAGATGCGAATTGTAATGAGATGCAAATTTCAGAGAAAGTATAATATGATGGAGATTTAACATGATTCATCCATTAATAGATACAAATTTAAACAATATACTATGCTAACAAGCAGTAATCCACTTCCTGTGTAAACCAGAAAACTCACGGAGACAAAAATAAATGAAACAAAGAACTATGGATAATGATTTGCAGATCTGCATATGTAATGACATGTAGATTTAGCCCCACCAAAGAAGTATGGGTAAAGAGATTAATATTTACATAGATAAGAATATTAACCAAAGAAAGAAAGAAGAAGAAAACCAAAAAACATTACAGGGCCATTTCATTTTGGTAATTCATGTCTTGGTTATTAAAGAAAAAAACCTCACAGACAAAAAAATAAATTTAAACAAAGAACTACAAGCACCACCGAGGGTTAAGGCTAATTATTCGCAGATCTGCTTATGAAATGTAGATTTTGACCAAGCAATGTATCATGGGTAATGAGATATACATTTACATACATACAAATATTAACCAAAGAAAGAAAAGAAAAAAAAAATCATTAAAGGGCCTTTTTATTTTGCCGATTCTTGTCTTGGGTATTAAAAAAACATCTCAACAATCTCACAGACAAAAAAATTAATTTAAAGAAAGTACTACAAGCCCCATCGAGGGCTACAGGTAATGATTTGCAGATCTGCATAAGAAATGATATGTAGATTTAGCCCCACCAAAGAGTTATGGGTAATGAGATATACATTTAAATATATAAGAATATTAACCAATGAAATAAAGAAGAAGAAAAACCAATAAAAGGCCTTTTCATATTGGTGATTATTGCCTTGGATATTGAAAAAAAAAAACTCATAGAGAAAAAAAATGAATCTAAACAAAGAACTAAAAGCAACACCGAGCACTAAGGGTAATGATTTGCAGATCTGCATAAGGAATTGTATGTAGATTTAGACTCAGCAAAGAATTATGGGTAATGAGATATACATTTACATATTTAAGAATATTAACCAAAGAAATAAATCAAAGGGGGGTAAAAAAAAATCATTAAAGGGCCTTTTCATTTTGATGATTCTTGTCTAGGGTATTCAAAAAACAAACAAACTAAAAAATTAATCGGAAAAAAAAAACTACAAGCACCACCGAGCGCTATGGGTGATGATTTGCAGATCGGCATATGAAATGAAATGTAGATTTAGCCCCACCCAAGAATTATGGGCAATAAGATATACATTCACATGTATAAAAAAATTAAGCAACTAAGAAATGTGAAAAAATAAAAATAAAGTGCCATAAAGAGCATCATCATTTTGTTGACTCTTGTTTTGGGTACTCAAAAATAGATCATTTCAAACTAGCTCATTACATAAAGATAACCTACAAAACTTAGGAACTAGCATTTCCTATAGAAGAAACTTTACTCACATCTTGGGTTTACCATAAAAAGTCATTGAGACAAAAATAAAAAACTAACAGAGAACTGGAAGCCTCAAATGAATTATGGGTAAAGATTATGCAAATGTTACCATGTTAAAAGATACAAACTTGAACATGTAATGAGATGAGAATTTGAAATGGTAATAAGATGCGAAACTAAAAATGTAATGAGATGCGAAAAATAGCATGTAAAGAGATGCAAAGTTGAACATGTAATGAGATGCGCAGTTGAACATGTAATGAGATGCAAATTTGAAAGTGTAATGAGATGCGAAATATAACATGTAATGAGATGCGAAATATAACATGTAATGAGATGCGAATAGGAACATGTAATGAGATGCGAATTGTAATGAGATGCAAATTTGAAAGTGTAATGAGATGCAAAATATAACATGTAATGAGATGCGAATTAGAACATGTAATGAGATGCGAATTGTAATGAGATGCAAATTTGAAAGTGTAATGAGATGCAAAATATAACATGTAATGAGATGCGAATAGGAACATGTAATGAGATGCAAATTGTAATGAAATGCAAATTTGAAAGTGTAATGAGATGCGAAATATAACATGTAATGAGATGCGAATAGGAACATGTAATGAGATGCGAATTGTAATGAGATGCAAATTTGAACGTGTAATGAGATGCAAAATATAACATGTAATGAGATGCGAATTGTAATGAGATGCAAATTTGAAAGAGAAATGAGATGCGAATAGGAACATGTAATGAGATGCAAATTGTAATGAGATGCAAATTGTAATCAGATGCAAATTTCAGAGAAAGTATAATATGATGGAGATTTAACATGATTCATCCATTAATAGATACAAATTTAAACAATATACTATGCTAACAAGCAGTAATCCACTTCCTGTGTAAACCAGAAAACTCACGGAGACAAAAATAAATGAAACAAAGAACTATGGATAATGATTTGCAGATCTGCATATGTAATGACATGTAGATTTAGCCCCACCAAAGAAGTATGGGTAAAGAGATTAATATTTACATAGATAAGAATATTAACCAAAGAAAGAAAGAAGAAGAAAACCAAAAAACATTACAGGGCCATTTCATTTTGGTAATTCATGTCTTGGTTATTAAAGAAAAAAACCTCACAGACAAAAAAATAAATTTAAACAAAGAACTACAAGCACCACCGAGGGTTAAGGCTAATTATTCGCAGATCTGCTTATGAAATGTAGATTTTGACCAAGCAATGTATCATGGGTAATGAGATATACATTTACATACATACAAATATTAACCAAAGAAAGAAAAGAAAAAAAAAATCATTAAAGGGCCTTTTTATTTTGCCGATTCTTGTCTTGGGTATTAAAAAAACATCTCAACAATCTCACAGACAAAAAAATTAATTTAAAGAAAGTACTACAAGCCCCATCGAGGGCTACAGGTAATGATTTGCAGATCTGCATAAGAAATGATATGTAGATTTAGCCCCACCAAAGAGTTATGGGTAATGAGATATACATTTAAATATATAAGAATATTAACCAATGAAATAAAGAAGAAGAAAAACCAATAAAAGGCCTTTTCATATTGGTGATTATTGCCTTGGATATTGAAAAAAAAAAACTCATAGAGAAAAAAAATGAATCTAAACAAAGAACTAAAAGCAACACCGAGCACTAAGGGTAATGATTTGCAGATCTGCATAAGGAATTGTATGTAGATTTAGACTCAGCAAAGAATTATGGGTAATGAGATATACATTTACATATTTAAGAATATTAACCAAAGAAATAAATCAAAGGGGGGTAAAAAAAAATCATTAAAGGGCCTTTTCATTTTGATGATTCTTGTCTAGGGTATTCAAAAAACAAACAAACTAAAAAATTAATCGGAAAAAAAAAACTACAAGCACCACCGAGCGCTATGGGTGATGATTTGCAGATCGGCATATGAAATGAAATGTAGATTTAGCCCCACCCAAGAATTATGGGCAATAAGATATACATTCACATGTATAAAAAAATTAAGCAACTAAGAAATGTGAAAAAATAAAAATAAAGTGGCATAAAGGGCATCATCATTTTGTTGACTCTTGTTTTGGGTACTCAAAAATAGATCATTTCAAACTAGCTCATTACATAAAGATAACCTACAAAACTTAGGAACTAGCATTTCCTATAGAAGAAACTTTACTCACATCTTGGGTTTACCATAAAAAGTCATTGAGACAAAAATAAAAAACTAACAGAGAACTGGAAGCCTCAAATGAATTATGGGTAAAGATTATGCAAATGTTACCATGTTAAAAGATACAAACTTGAACATGTAATGAGATGCGAATTTGAAATGGTAATAAGATGCGAAACTAAAAATGTAATGAGATGCGAAAAATAGCATGTAAAGAGATGCAAAGTTGAACATGTAATGAGATGCGCAGTTGAACATGTAATGAGATGCAAATTTGAAAGTGTAATGAGATGCGAAATATAACATGTAATGAGATGCGAAATATAACATGTAATGAGATGCGAAATATAACATGTAATGAGATGCGAATTGTAATGAGATGCAAATTTGAAAGTGTAATGAGATGCAAAATATAACATGTAATGAGATGCGAATTAGAACATGTAATGAGATGCGAATTGTAATGAGATGCAAATTTGAAAGTGTAATGAGATGCAAAATATAACATGTAATGAGATGCGAATAGGAACATGTAATGAGATGCAAATTTGAAAGTGTAATGAGATGCAAATTTGAAAGTGTAATGAGATGCAAAATATAACATGTAATGAGATGCGAATTGTAATGAGATGCAAATTTCAGAGAAAGTATAATATGATGGAGATTTAACATGATTCATCCATTAACAGATACAAATTTAAACAATATACTATGCTAACAAGCAGTAATCCACTTCCTGTGTAAACCAGAAAACTCACGGAGACAAAAATAAATGAAACAAAGAACTAGGGATAATGATTTGCAGATCTGCATATGTAATGACATGTAGATTTAGCCCCACCAAAGAAGTATGGGTAAAGAGATTAATATTTACATAGATAAGAATATTAACCAAAGAAAGAAAGAAGAAGAAAACCAAAAAACATTACAGGGCCATTTCATTTTGGTAATTCATGTCTTGGTTATTAAAGAAAAAAACCTCACAGACAAAAAAATAAATTTAAACAAAGAACTACAAGCACCACCGAGGGTTAAGGCTAATTATTCGCAGATCTGCTTATGAAATGTAGATTTTGACCAAGCAATGTATCATGGGTAATGAGATATACATTTACATACATACAAATATTAACCAAAGAAAGAAAAGAAAAAAAAAATCATTAAAGGGCCTTTTTATTTTGCCGATTCTTGTCTTGGGTATTAAAAAAACATCTCAACAATCTCACAGACAAAAAAATTAATTTAAAGAAAGTACTACAAGCCCCATCGAGGGCTACAGGTAATGATTTGCAGATCTGCATAAGAAATGATATGTAGATTTAGCCCCACCAAAGAGTTATGGGTAATGAGATAAACATTTAAATATATAAGAATATTAACCAATGAAATAAAGAAGAAGAAAAACCAATAAAAGGCCTTTTCATATTGGTGATTATTGCCTTGGATATTGAAAAAAAAAAACTCATAGAGAAAAAAAATGAATCTAAACAAAGAACTAAAAGCAACACCGAGCACTAAGGGTAATGATTTGCAGATCTGCATAAGGAATTGTATGTAGATTTAGACTCAGCAAAGAATTATGGGTAATGAGATATACATTTACATATTTAAGAATATTAACCAAAGAAATAAATCAAAGGGGGGTAAAAAAAAATCATTAAAGGGCCTTTTCATTTTGATGATTCTTGTCTAGGGTATTCAAAAAACAAACAAACTAAAAAATTAATCGGAAAAAAAAAATACAAGCACCACCGAGCGCTATGGGTGATGATTTGCAGATCGGCATATGAAATGAAATGTAGATTTAGCCCCACCCAAGAATTATGGGCAATAAGATATACATTCACATGTATAAAAAAATTAAACAACTAAGAAATGTGAAAAAATAAAAATAAAGTGGCATAAAGGGCATCATCATTTTGTTGACTCTTGTTTTGGGTACTCAAAAATAGATCATTTCAAACTAGCTCATTACATAAAGATAACCTACAAAACTTAGGAACTAGCATTTCCTATAGAAGAAACTTTACTCACATCTTGGGTTTACCATAAAAAGTCATTGAGACAAAAATAAAAAACTAACAGAGAACTGGAAGCCTCAAATGAATTATGGGTAAAGATTATGCAAATGTTACCATGTTAAAAGATACAAACTTGAACATGTAATGAGATGCGAATTTGAAATGGTAATAAGATGCGAAACTAAAAATGTAATGAGATGCGAAAAATAGCATGTAAAGAGATGCAAAGTTGAACATGTAATGAGATGCGCAGTTGAACATGTAATGAGATGCAAATTTGAAAGTGTAATGAGATGCGAAATATAACATGTAATGAGATGCGAAATATAACATGTAATGAGATGCGAATAGGAACATGTAATGAGATGCGAATTGTAATGAAATGCAAATTTGAAAGTGTAATGAGATGCAAAATATAACATGTAATGAGATGCGAATTAGAACATGTAATGAGATGCGAATTGTAATGAGATGCAAATTTGAAAGTGTAATGAGATGCAAAATATAACATGTAATGAGATGCGAATAGGAACATGTAATGAGATGCGAATTGTAATGAGATGCAAATTTGAAAGTGTAATGAGATGCAAAATATAACATGTAATGAGATGCGAATAGGAACATGTAATGAGATGCGAATTGTAATGAGATGCAAATTTGAAAGTGTAATGAGATGCGAAATATAACATGTAATGAGATGCGAATAGGAACATGTAATGAGATGCGAATTGTAATGAGATGCAAATTTGAAAGTGTAATGAGATGCAAATTTGAAAGTGTAATGAGATGCAAAATATAACATGTAATGAGATGCAAATTTGAAAGAGAAATGAGATGCGAATAGGAACATGTAATGAGATGCAAATTGTAATCAGATGCAAATTTCAGAGAAAGTATAATATGATGGAGATTTAACATGATTCATCCATTAATAGATACAAATTTAAACAATATACTATGCTAACAAGCAGTAATCCACTTCCTGTGTAAACCAGAAAACTCACGGAGACAAAAATAAATGAAACAAAGAACTATGGATAATGATTTGCAGATCTGCATATGTAATGACATGTAGATTTAGCCCCACCAAAGAAGTATGGGTAAAGAGATTAATATTTACATAGATAAGAATATTAACCAAAGAAAGAAAGAAGAAGAAAACCAAAAAACATTACAGGGCCATTTCATTTTGGTAATTCATGTCTTGGTTATTAAAGAAAAAAACCTCACAGACAAAAAAATAAATTTAAACAAAGAACTACAAGCACCACCGAGGGTTAAGGCTAATTATTCGCAGATCTGCTTATGAAATGTAGATTTTGACCAAGCAATGTATCATGGGTAATGAGATATACATTTACATACATACAAATATTAACCAAAGAAAGAAAAGAAAAAAAAATCATTAAAGGGCCTTTTTATTTTGCCGATTCTTGTCTTGGGTATTAAAAAAACATCTCAACAATCTCACAGACAAAAAAATTAATTTAAAGAAAGTACTACAAGCCCCATCGAGGGCTACAGGTAATGATTTGCAGATCTGCATAAGAAATGATATGTAGATTTAGCCCCACCAAAGAGTTATGGGTAATGAGATATACATTTAAATATATAAGAATATTAACCAATGAAATAAAGAAGAAGAAAAACCAATAAAAGGCCTTTTCATATTGGTGATTATTGCCTTGGATATTGAAAAAAAAAAACTCATAGAGAAAAAAAATGAATCTAAACAAAGAACTAAAAGCAACACCGAGCACTAAGGGTAATGATTTGCAGATCTGCATAAGGAATTGTATGTAGATTTAGACTCAGCAAAGAATTATGGGTAATGAGATATACATTTACATATTTAAGAATATTAACCAAAGAAATAAATCAAAGGGGGGTAAAAAAAAATCATTAAAGGGCCTTTTCATTTTGATGATTCTTGTCTAGGGTATTCAAAAAACAAACAAACTAAAAAATTAATCGGAAAAAAAAAATACAAGCACCACCGAGCGCTATGGGTGATGATTTGCAGATCGGCATATGAAATGAAATGTAGATTTAGCCCCACCCAAGAATTATGGGCAATAAGATATACATTCACATGTATAAAAAAATTAAGCAACTAAGAAATGTGAAAAAATAAAAATAAAGTGGCATAAAGGGCATCATCATTTTGTTGACTCTTGTTTTGGGTACTCAAAAATAGATCATTTCAAACTAGCTCATTACATAAAGATAACCTACAAAACTTAGGAACTAGCATTTCCTATAGAAGAAACTTTACTCACATCTTGGGTTTACCATAAAAAGTCATTGAGACAAAAATAAAAAACTAACAGAGAACTGGAAGCCTCAAATGAATTATGGGTAAAGATTATGCAAATGTTACCATGTTAAAAGATACAAACTTGAACATGTAATGAGATGCGGATTTGAAATGGTAATAAGATGCGAAACTAAAAATGTAATGAGATGCGAAAAATAGCATGTAAAGAGATGCAAAGTTGAACATGTAATGAGATGCGCAGTTGAACATGTAATGAGATGCAAATTTGAAAGTGTAATGAGATGCGAAATATAACATGTAATGAGATGCGAAATATAACATGTAATGAGATGCGAATAGGAACATGTAATGAGATGCGAATTGTAATGAGATGCAAATTTGAAAGTGTAATGAGATGCAAAATATAACATGTAATGAGATGCGAATTAGAACATGTAATGAGATGCGAATTGTAATGAGATGCAAATTTGAAAGTGTAATGAGATGCGAATTGTAATGAGATGCAAATTTGAAAGTGTAATGAGATGCAAAATATAACATGTAATGAGATGCGAATAGGAACATGTAATGAGATGCAAATTGTAATGAGATGCAAATTTGAAAGTGTAATGAGATGCGAAATATAACATGTAATGAGATGCGAATAGGAACATGTAATGAGATGCAAATTTGAACGTGTAATGAGATGCAAAATATAACATGTAATGAGATGCGAATTGTAATGAGATGCAAATTTGAAAGAGAAATGAGATGCGAATAGGAACATGTAATGAGATGCAAATTGTAATGAGATGCAAATTGTAATGAGATGCAAATTGTAATCAGATGCAAATTTCAGAGAAAGTATAATATGATGGAGATTTAACATGATTCATCCATTAATAGATACAAATTTAAACAGTATACTATGCTAACAAGCAATAATCCACTTCCTGTGTAAACCAGAAAACTCACGGAGACAAAAATAAATGAAACAAAGAACTATGGATAATGATTTGCAGATCTGCATATGTAATGACATGTAGATTTAGCCCCACCAAAGAAGTATGGGTAAAGAGATTAATATTTACATAGATAAGAATATTAACCAAAGAAAGAAAGAAGAAGAAAACCAAAAAACATTACAGGGCCATTTCATTTTGGTAATTCATGTCTTGGTTATTAAAGAAAAAAACCTCACAGACAAAAAAATAAATTTAAACAAAGAACTACAAGCACCACCGAGGGTTAAGGCTAATTATTCGCAGATCTGCTTATGAAATGTAGATTTTGACCAAGCAATGTATCATGGGTAATGAGATATACATTTACATACATACAAATATTAACCAAAGAAAGAAAAGAAAAAAAAAAAGCATTAAAGGGCCTTTTTATTTTGCCGATTCTTGTCTTGGGTATTAAAAAAACATCTCAACAATCTCACAGACAAAAAAATTAATTTAAAGAAAGTACTACAAGCCCCATCGAGGGCTACAGGTAATGATTTGCAGATCTGCATAAGAAATGATATGTAGATTTAGCCCCACCAAAGAGTTATGGGTAATGAGATATACATTTAAATATATAAGAATATTAACCAATGAAATAAAGAAGAAGAAAAACCAATAAAAGGCCTTTTCATATTGGTGATTATTGCCTTGGATATTGGAAAAAAAAAACTCATAGAGAAAAAAAATGAATCTAAACAAAGAACTAAAAGCAACACCGAGCACTAAGGGTAATGATTTGCAGATCTGCATAAGGAATTGTATGTAGATTTAGACTCAGCAAAGAATTATGGGTAATGAGATATACATTTACATATTTAAGAATATTAACCAAAGAAATAAATCAAAGGGGGGTAAAAAAAAAATCATTAAAGGGCCTTTTCATTTTGATGATTCTTGTCTAGGGTATTCAAAAAACAAACAAACTAAAAAATTAATCGGAAAAAAAAACTACAAGCACCACCGAGCGCTATGGGTGATGATTTGCAGATCGGCATATGAAATGAAATGTAGATTTAGCCCTACCCAAGAATTATGGGCAATAAGATATACATTCACATGTATAAAAAAATTAAACAACTAAGAAATGTGAAAAAATAAAAATAAAGTGGCATAAAGGGCATCATCATTTTGTTGACTCTTGTTTTGGGTACTCAAAAATAGATCATTTCAAACTAGCTCATTACATAAAGATAACCTACAAAACTTAGGAACTAGCATTTCCTATAGAAGAAACTTTACTCACATCTTGGGTTTACCATAAAAAGTCATTGAGACAAAAATAAAAAACTAACAGAGAACTGGAAGCCTCAAATGAATTATGGGTAAAGATTATGCAAATGTTACCATGTTAAAAGATACAAACTTGAACATGTAATGAGATGCGAATTTGAAATGGTAATAAGATGCGAAACTAAAAATGTAATGAGATGCGAAAAATAGCATGTAAAGAGATGCAAAGTTGAACATGTAATGAGATGCGCAGTTGAACATGTAATGAGATGCAAATTTGAAAGTGTAATGAGATGCGAAATATAACATGTAATGAGATGCGAAATATAACATGTAATGAGATGCGAATAGGAACATGTAATGAGATGCGAATTGTAATGAGATGCAAATTTGAAAGTGTAATGAGATGCAAAATATAACATGTAATGAGATGCGAATTAGAACATGTAATGAGATGCGAATTGTAATGAGATGCAAATTTGAAAGTGTAATGAGATGCGAATTGTAATGAGATGCAAATTTGAAAGTGTAATGAGATGCAAAATATAACATGTAATGAGATGCGAATAGGAACATGTAATGAGATGCAAATTGTAATGAGATGCAAATTTGAAAGTGTAATGAGATGCGAATAGGAACATGTAATGAGATGCAAGTTTGAACGTGTAATGAGATGCAAAATATAACATGTAATGAGATGCGAATTGTAATGAGATGCAAATTTGAAAGAGAAATGAGATGCGAATAGGAACATGTAATGAGATGCAAATTGTAATGAGATGCAAATTGTAATCAGATGCAAATTTCAGAGAAAGTATAATATGATGGAGATTTAACATGATTCATCCATTAATAGATACAAATTTAAACAGTATACTATGCTAACAAGCAATAATCCACTTCCTGTGTAAACCAGAAAACTCACGGAGACAAAAATAAATGAAACAAAGAACTATGGATAATGATTTGCAGATCTGCATATGTAATGACATGTAGATTTAGCCCCACCAAAGAAGTATGGGTAAAGAGATTAATATTTACATAGATAAGAATATTAACCAAAGAAAGAAAGAAGAAGAAAACCAAAAAACATTACAGGGCCATTTCATTTTGGTAATTCATGTCTTGGTTATTAAAGAAAAAAACCTCACAGACAAAAAAATAAATTTAAACAAAGAACTACAAGCACCACCGAGGGTTAAGGCTAATTATTCGCAGATCTGCTTATGAAATGTAGATTTTGACCAAGCAATGTATCATGGGTAATGAGATATACATTTACATACATACAAATATTAACCAAAGAAAGAAAAGAAAAAAAAAAAGCATTAAAGGGCCTTTTTATTTTGCCGATTCTTGTCTTGGGTATTAAAAAAACATCTCAACAATCTCACAGACAAAAAAATTAATTTAAAGAAAGTACTACAAGCCCCATCGAGGGCTACAGGTAATGATTTGCAGATCTGCATAAGAAATGATATGTAGATTTAGCCCCACCAAAGAGTTATGGTTAATGAGATATACATTTAAATATATATGAATATTAACCAATGAAATAAAGAAGAAGAAAAACCAATAAAAGGCCTTTTCATATTGGTGATTATTGCCTTGGATATTGAAAAAAAAAAAACTCATAGAGAAAAAAAATGAATCTAAACAAAGAACTAAAAGCAACACCGAGCACTAAGGGTAATGATTTGCAGATCTGCATAAGGAATTGTATGTAGATTTAGTGTAATGAGATGCAAAATATAACATGTAATGAGATGCGAATAGGAACATGTAATGAGATGCGAATTGTAATGAGATGCAAATTTGAAAGTGTAATGAGATGCGAAATATAACATGTAATGAGATGCGAATAGGAACATGTAATGAGGTGCGAATTGTAATGAGATGCAAATTTGAAAGTGTAATGAGATGCAAATATGTACATGTAATGGGATGCAAATTTGAAAGTGTAATGAGATGCGAATTGTAATGAGATGCAAATTTGAAAGTGTAATGAGATGCAAATATGTACATGTAATGGGATGCAAATTTGAAAGTGTAATGAGATGCAAAATATAACATGTAATGAGATGCGAATTAGAACATGTAATGAGATGCGAATTGTAATGAGATGCAAATTTGAAAGTGTAATGAGATGCAAAATATAACATGTAATGAGATGCGAATAGGAACATGTAATGAGATGCAAATTGTAATGAGATGCAAATTTGAAAGTGTAATGAGATGCGAAATATAACATGTAATGAGATGCGAATAGGAACATGTAATGAGATGCAAATTGTAATGAGATGCAAATTTGAAAGTGTAATGAGATGCGAAATATAACATGTAATGAGATGCGAATTGTAATGAGATGCAAATTTGAACGTGTAATGAGATGCAAAATATAACATGTAATGAGATGCGAATTGTAATGAGATGCAAATTTGAAAGAGAAATGAGATGCGAATAGGAACATGTAATGAGATGCAAATTGTAATGAGATGCAAATTGTAATCAGATGCAAATTTCAGAGAAAGTATAATATGATGGAGATTTAACATGATTCATCCATTAATAGATACAAATTTAAACAATATACTATGCTAACAAGCAGTAATCCACTTCCTGTGTAAACCAGAAAACTCACGGAGACAAAAATAAATGAAACAAAGAACTATGGATAATGATTTGCAGATCTGCATATGTAATGACATGTAGATTTAGCCCCACCAAAGAAGTATGGGTAAAGAGATTAATATTTACATAGATAAGAATATTAACCAAAGAAAGAAAGAAGAAGAAAACCAAAAAACATTACAGGGCCATTTCATTTTGGTAATTCATGTCTTGGTTATTAAAGAAAAAAACCTCACAGACAAAAAAATAAATTTAAACAAAGAACTACAAGCACCACCGAGGGTTAAGGCTAATTATTCGCAGATCTGCTTATGAAATGTAGATTTTGACCAAGCAATGTATCATGGGTAATGAGATATACATTTACATACATACAAATATTAACCAAAGAAAGAAAAGAAAAAAAAAAAGCATTAAAGGGCCTTTTTATTTTGCCGATTCTTGTCTTGGGTATTAAAAAAACATCTCAACAATCTCACAGACAAAAAAATTAATTTAAAGAAAGTACTACAAGCCCCATCGAGGGCTACAGGTAATGATTTGCAGATCTGCATAAGAAATGATATGTAGATTTAGCCCCACCAAAGAGTTATGGGTAATGAGATATACATTTAAATATATAAGAATATTAACCAATGAAATAAAGAAGAAGAAAAACCAATAAAAGGCCTTTTCATATTGGTGATTATTGCCTTGGATATTGGAAAAAAAAAACTCATAGAGAAAAAAAATGAATCTAAACAAAGAACTAAAAGCAACACCGAGCACTAAGGGTAATGATTTGCAGATCTGCATAAGGAATTGTATGTAGATTTAGACTCAGCAAAGAATTATGGGTAATGAGATATACATTTACATATTTAAGAATATTAACCAAAGAAATAAATCAAAGGGGGGTAAAAAAAAAATCATTAAAGGGCCTTTTCATTTTGATGATTCTTGTCTAGGGTATTCAAAAAACAAACAAACTAAAAAATTAATCGGAAAAAAAAACTACAAGCACCACCGAGCGCTATGGGTGATGATTTGCAGATCGGCATATGAAATGAAATGTAGATTTAGCCCCACCCAAGAATTATGGGCAATAAGATATACATTCACATGTATAAAAAAATTAAACAACTAAGAAATGTGAAAAAATAAAAATAAAGTGGCATAAAGGGCATCATCATTTTGTTGACTCTTGTTTTGGGTACTCAAAAATAGATCATTTCAAACTAGCTCATTACATAAAGATAACCTACAAAACTTAGGAACTAGCATTTCCTATAGAAGAAACTTTACTCACATCTTGGGTTTACCATAAAAAGTCATTGAGACAAAAATAAAAAACTAACAGAGAACTGGAAGCCTCAAATGAATTATGGGTAAAGATTATGCAAATGTTACCATGTTAAAAGATACAAACTTGAACATGTAATGAGATGCGAATTTGAAATGGTAATAAGATGCGAAACTAAAAATGTAATGAGATGCGAAAAATAGCATGTAAAGAGATGCAAAGTTGAACATGTAATGAGATGCGCAGTTGAACATGTAATGAGATGCAAATTTGAAAGTGTAATGAGATGCGAAATATAACATGTAATGAGATGCGAAATATAACATGTAATGAGATGCGAATAGGAACATGTAATGAGATGCGAATTGTAATGAGATGCAAATTTGAAAGTGTAATGAGATGCAAAATATAACATGTAATGAGATGCGAATTAGAACATGTAATGAGATGCGAATTGTAATGAGATGCAAATTTGAAAGTGTAATGAGATGCAAAATATAACATGTAATGAGATGCGAATAGGAACATGTAATGAGATGCGAATAGGAACATGTAATGAGATGCAAATTGTAATGAGATGCAAATTTGAAAGTGTAATGAGATGCGAAATATAACATGTAATGAGATGCGAATAGGAACATGTAATGAGATGCAAATTTGAACGTGTAATGAGATGCAAAATATAACATGTAATGAGATGCGAATTGTAATGAGATGCAAATTTGAAAGAGAAATGAGATGCAAATAGGAACATGTAATGAGATGCAAATTGTAATGAGATGCAAATTGTAATCAGATGCAAATTTCAGAGAAAGTATAATATGATGGAGATTTAACATGATTCATCCATTAATAGATACAAATTTAAACAGTATACTATGCTAACAAGCAGTAATCCACTTCCTGTGTAAACCAGAAAACTCACGGAGACAAAAATAAATGAAACAAAGAACTATGGATAATGATTTGCAGATCTGCATATGTAATGACATGTAGATTTAGCCCCACCAAAGAAGTATGGGTAAAGAGATTAATATTTACATAGATAAGAATATTAACCAAAGAAAGAAAGAAGAAGAAAACCAAAAAACATTACAGGGCCATTTCATTTTGGTAATTCATGTCTTGGTTATTAAAGAAAAAAACCTCACAGACAAAAAAATAAATTTAAACAAAGAACTACAAGCACCACCGAGGGTTAAGGCTAATTATTCGCAGATCTGCTTATGAAATGTAGATTTTGACCAAGCAATGTATCATGGGTAATGAGATATACATTTACATACATACAAATATTAACCAAAGAAAGAAAAGAAAAAAAAAAAGCATTAAAGGGCCTTTTTATTTTGCCGATTCTTGTCTTGGGTATTAAAAAAACATCTCAACAATCTCACAGACAAAAAAATTAATTTAAAGAAAGTACTACAAGCCCCATCGAGGGCTACAGGTAATGATTTGCAGATCTGCATAAGAAATGATATGTAGATTTAGCCCCACCAAAGAGTTATGGGTAATGAGATATACATTTAAATATATAAGAATATTAACCAATGAAATAAAGAAGAAGAAAAACCAATAAAAGGCCTTTTCATATTGGTGATTATTGCCTTGGATATTGAAAAAAAAAAACTCATAGAGAAAAAAAATGAATCTAAACAAAGAACTAAAAGCAACACCGAGCACAAAGGGTAATGATTTGCAGATCTGCATAAGGAATTGTATGTAGATTTAGACTCAGCAAAGAATTATGGGTAATGAGATATACATTTACATATTTAAGAATATTAACCAAAGAAATAAATCAAAGGGGGGTAAAAAAAAAATCATTAAAGGGCCTTTTCATTTTGATGATTCTTGTCTAGGGTATTCAAAAAACAAACAAACTAAAAAATTAATCGGAAAAAAAAACTACAAGCACCACCGAGCGCTATGGGTGATGATTTGCAGATCGGCATATGAAATGAAATGTAGATTTAGCCCCACCCAAGAATTATGGGCAATAAGATATACATTCACATGTATAAAAAAATTAAGCAACTAAGAAATGTGAAAAAATAAAAATAAAGTGGCATAAAGGGCATCATCATTTTGTTGACTCTTGTTTTGGGTACTCAAAAATAGATAATTTCAAACTAGCTCATTACATAAAGATAACCTACAAAACTTAGGAACTAGCATTTCCTATAGAAGAAACTTTACTCACATCTTGGGTTTACCATAAAAAGTCATTGAGACAAAAATAAAAAACTAACAGAGAACTGGAAGCCTCAAATGAATTATGGGTAAAGATTATGCAAATGTTACCATGTTAAAAGATACAAACTTGAACATGTAATGAGATGCGAATTTGAAATGGTAATAAGATGCGAAACTAAAAATGTAATGAGATGCGAAAAATAGCATGTAAAGAGATGCAAAGTTGAACATGTAATGAGATGCGCAGTTGAACATGTAATGAGATGCAAATTTGAAAGTGTAATGAGATGCGAAATATAACATGTAATGAGATGCGAAATATAACATGTAATGAGATGCGAATAGGAACATGTAATGAGATGCGAATTGTAATGAGATGCAAATTTGAAAGTGTAATGAGATGCAAAATATAACATGTAATGAGATGCGAATTAGAACATGTAATGAGATGCGAATTGTAATGAGATGCAAATTTGAAAGTGTAATGAGATGCAAAATATAACATGTAATGAGATGCGAATAGGAACATGTAATGAGATGCGAATTGTAATGAGATGCGAATTGTAATGAGATGCAAATTTGAAAGTGTAATGAGATGCAAAATATAACATGTAATGAGATGCGAATAGGAACATGTAATGAGATGCGAATTGTAATTAGATGCAAATTTGAAAGTGTAATGAGATGCGAAATATAACATGTAATGAGATGCGAATAGGAACATGTAATGAGATGCGAATTGTAATGAGATGCAAATTTGAACGTGTAATGAGATGCAAAATATAACATGTAATGAGATGCGAATAGGAACATGTAATGAGATGCGAATTGTAATGAGATGCAAATTTGAAAGTGTAATGAGATGCGAAATATAACATGTAATGAGATGCGAATAGGAACATGTAATGAGATGCGAATTGTAATGAGATGCAAATTTGAACGTGTAATGAGATGCAAAATATAACATGTAATGAGATGCGAATAGGAACATGTAATGAGATGCGAATTGTAATGAGATGCAAATTTGAAAGTGTAATGAGATGCAAAATATAACATGTAATGAGATGCGAATAGGAACATGTAGTGAGATGCGAATTGTAATGAGATGCAAATTTGAAAGTGTAATGAGATGCGAAATATAACATGTAATGAGATGCGAATAGGAACATGTAATGAGATGCGAATTGTAATGAGATGCAAATTTGAACGTGTAATGAGATGCAAAATATAACATGTAATGAGATGCGAATTGTAATGAGATGCAAATTTGAAAGAGAAATGAGATGCGAATAGGAACATGTAATGAGATGCAAATTGTAATGAGATGCAAATTGTAATCAGATGCAAATTTCAGAGAAAGTATAATATGATGGAGATTTAACATGATTCATCCATTAATAGATACAAATTTAAACAATATACTATGCTAACAAGCAGTAATCCACTTCCTGTGTAAACCAGAAAACTCACGGAGACAAAAATAAATGAAACAAAGAACTATGGATAATGATTTGCAGATCTGCATATGTAATGACATGTAGATTTAGCCCCACCAAAGAAGTATGGGTAAAGAGATTAATATTTACATAGATAAGAATATTAACCAAAGAAAGAAAGAAGAAGAAAACCAAAAAACATTACAGGGCCATTTCATTTTGGTAATTCATGTCTTGGTTATTAAAGAAAAAAACCTCACAGACAAAAAAATAAATTTAAACAAAGAACTACAAGCACCACCGAGGGTTAAGGCTAATTATTCGCAGATCTGCTTATGAAATGTAGATTTTGACCAAGCAATGTATCATGGGTAATGAGATATACATTTACATACATACAAATATTAACCAAAGAAAGAAAAGAAAAAAAAAAAGCATTAAAGGGCCTTTTTATTTTGCCGATTCTTGTCTTGGGTATTAAAAAAACATCTCAACAATCTCACAGACAAAAAAATTAATTTAAAGAAAGTACTACAAGCCCCATCGAGGGCTAAAGGTAATGATTTGCAGATCTGCATAAGAAATGATATGTAGATTTAGCCCCACCAAAGAGTTATGGGTAATGAGATATACATTTAAATATATAAGAATATTAACCAATGAAATAAAGAAGAAGAAAAACCAATAAAAGGCCTTTTCATATTGGTGATTATTGCCTTGGATATTGGAAAAAAAAAACTCATAGAGAAAAAAAATGAATCTAAACAAAGAACTAAAAGCAACACCGAGCACTAAAGGTAATGATTTGCAGATCTGCATAAGGAATTGTATGTAGATTTAGACTCAGCAAAGAATTATGGGTAATGAGATATACATTTACATATTTAAGAATATTAACCAAAGAAATAAATCAAAGGGGGGTAAAAAAAAATCATTAAAGGGCCTTTTCATTTTGATGATTCTTGTCTAGGGTATTCAAAAAACAAACAAACTAAAAAATTAATCGTAAAAAAAAAATACAAGCACCACCGAGCGCTATGGGTGATGATTTGCAGATCGGCATATGAAATGAAATGTAGATTTAGCCCCACCCAAGAATTATGGGCAATAAGATATACATTCACATGTATAAAAAAATTAAACAACTAAGAAATGTGAAAAAATAAAAATAAAGTGGCATAAAGGGCATCATCATTTTGTTGACTCTTGTTTTGGGTACTCAAAAATAGATCATTTCAAACTAGCTCATTACATAAAGATAACCTACAAAACTTAGGAACTAGCATTTCCTATAGAAGAAACTTTACTCACATCTTGGGTTTACCATAAAAAGTCATTGAGACAAAAATAAAAAACTAACAGAGAACTGGAAGCCTCAAATGAATTATGGGTAAAGATTATGCAAATGTTACCATGTTAAAAGATACAAACTTGAACATGTAATGAGATGCGAATTTGAAATGGTAATAAGATGCGAAACTAAAAATGTAATGAGATGCGAAAAATAGCATGTAAAGAGATGCAAAGTTGAACATGTAATGAGATGCGCAGTTGAACATGTAATGAGATGCAAACTTGAAAGTGTAATGAGATGCGAAATATAACATGTAATGAGATGCGAAATATAACATGTAATGAGATGCGAATAGGAACATGTAATGAGATGCGAATTGTAATGAGATGCAAATTTGAAAGTGTAATGAGATGCAAAATATAACATGTAATGAGATGCGAATTAGAACATGTAATGAGATGCGAATTGTAATGAGATGCAAATTTGAAAGTGTAATGAGATGCAAAATATAACATGTAATGAGATGCGAATAGGAACATGTAATGAGATGCAAATTGTAATGAAATGCAAATTTGAAAGTGTAATGAGATGCGAAATATAACATGTAATGAGATGCGAATAGGAACATGTAATGAGATGCGAATAGTAATGAGATGCAAATTTGAAAGTGTAATGAGACGCAAATTTGAAAGTGTAATGAGATGCAAATTTGAAAGTGTAATGAGATGCAAAATATAACATGTAATGAGATGCGAATTGTAATGAGATGCAAATTTCAGAGAAAGTATAATATGATGGAGATTTAACATGATTCATCCATTAATAGATACAAATTTAAACAATATACTATGCTAACAAGCAGTAATCCACTTCCTGTGTAAACCAGAAAACTCACGGAGACAAAAATAAATGAAACAAAGAACTATGGATAATGATTTGCAGATCTGCATATGTAATGACATGTAGATTTAGCCCCACCAAAGAAGTATGGGTAAAGAGATTAATATTTACATAGATAAGAATATTAACCAAAGAAAGAAAGAAGAAGAAAACCAAAAAACATTACAGGGCCATTTCATTTTGGTAATTCATGTCTTGGTTATTAAAGAAAAAAACCTCACAGACAAAAAAATAAATTTAAACAAAGAACTACAAGCACCACCGAGGGTTAAGGCTAATTATTCGCAGATCTGCTTATGAAATGTAGATTTTGACCAAGCAATGTATCATGGGTAATGAGATATACATTTACATACATACAAATATTAACCAAAGAAAGAAAAGAAAAAAAAAATCATTAAAGGGCCTTTTTATTTTGCCGATTCTTGTCTTGGGTATTAAAAAAACATCTCAACAATCTCACAGACAAAAAAATTAATTTAAAGAAAGTACTACAAGCCCCATCGAGGGCTACAGGTAATGATTTGCAGATCTGCATAAGAAATGATATGTAGATTTAGCCCCACCAAAGAGTTATGGGTAATGAGATATACATTTAAATATATAAGAATATTAACCAATGAAATAAAGAAGAAGAAAAACCAATAAAAGGCCTTTTCATATTGGTGATTATTGCCTTGGATATTGAAAAAAAAAAACTCATAGAGAAAAAAAATGAATCTAAACAAAGAACTAAAAGCAACACCGAGCACTAAGGGTAATGATTTGCAGATCTGCATAAGGAATTGTATGTAGATTTAGACTCAGCAAAGAATTATGGGTAATGAGATATACATTTACATATTTAAGAATATTAACCAAAGAAATAAATCAAAGGGGGGTAAAAAAAAATCATTAAAGGGCCTTTTCATTTTGATGATTCTTGTCTAGGGTATTCAAAAAACAAACAAACTAAAAAATTAATCGGAAAAAAAAAACTACAAGCACCACCGAGCGCTATGGGTGATGATTTGCAGATCGGCATATGAAACGAAATGTAGATTTAGCCCCACCCAAGAATTATGGGCAATAAGATATACATTCACATGTATAAAAAAATTAAGCAACTAAGAAATGTGAAAAAATAAAAATAAAGTGCCATAAAGAGCATCATCATTTTGTTGACTCTTGTTTTGGGTACTCAAAAATAGATCATTTCAAACTAGCTCATTACATAAAGATAACCTACAAAACTTAGGAACTAGCATTTCCTATAGAAGAAACTTTACTCACATCTTGGGTTTACCATAAAAAGTCATTGAGACAAAAATAAAAAACTAACAGAGAACTGGAAGCCTCAAATGAATTATGGGTAAAGATTATGCAAATGTTACCATGTTAAAAGATACAAACTTGAACATGTAATGAGATGAGAATTTGAAATGGTAATAAGATGCGAAACTAAAAATGTAATGAGATGCGAAAAATAGCATGTAAAGAGATGCAAAGTTGAACATGTAATGAGATGCGCAGTTGAACATGTAATGAGATGCAAATTTGAAAGTGTAATGAGATGCGAAATATAACATGTAATGAGATGCGAAATATAACATGTAATGAGATGCGAATAGGAACATGTAATGAGATGCGAATTGTAATGAGATGCAAATTTGAAAGTGTAATGAGATGCAAAATATAACATGTAATGAGATGCGAATTAGAACATGTAATGAGATGCGAATTGTAATGAGATGCAAATTTGAAAGTGTAATGAGATGCAAAATATAACATGTAATGAGATGCGAATAGGAACATGTAATGAGATGCAAATTGTAATGAAATGCAAATTTGAAAGTGTAATGAGATGCGAAATATAACATGTAATGAGATGCGAATAGGAACATGTAATGAGATGCGAATTGTAATGAGATGCAAATTTGAACGTGTAATGAGATGCAAAATATAACGTGTAATGAGATGCGAATTGTAATGAGATGCAAATTTGAAAGAGAAATGAGATGCGAATAGGAACATGTAATGAGATGCAAATTGTAATGAGATGCAAATTGTAATCAGATGCAAATTTCAGAGAAAGTATAATATGATGGAGATTTAACATGATTCATCCATTAATAGATACAAATTTAAACAATATACTATGCTAACAAGCAGTAATCCACTTCCTGTGTAAACCAGAAAACTCACGGAGACAAAAATAAATGAAACAAAGAACTATGGATAATGATTTGCAGATCTGCATATGTAATGACATGTAGATTTAGCCCCACCAAAGAAGTATGGGTAAAGAGATTAATATTTACATAGATAAGAATATTAACCAAAGAAAGAAAGAAGAAGAAAACCAAAAAACATTACAGGGCCATTTCATTTTGGTAATTCATGTCTTGGTTATTAAAGAAAAAAACCTCACAGACAAAAAAATAAATTTAAACAAAGAACTACAAGCACCACCGAGGGTTAAGGCTAATTATTCGCAGATCTGCTTATGAAATGTAGATTTTGACCAAGCAATGTATCATGGGTAATGAGATATACATTTACATACATACAAATATTAACCAAAGAAAGAAAAGAAAAAAAAAATCATTAAAGGGCCTTTTTATTTTGCCGATTCTTGTCTTGGGTATTAAAAAAACATCTCAACAATCTCACAGACAAAAAAATTAATTTAAAGAAAGTACTACAAGCCCCATCGAGGGCTACAGGTAATGATTTGCAGATCTGCATAAGAAATGATATGTAGATTTAGCCCCACCAAAGAGTTATGGGTAATGAGATATACATTTAAATATATAAGAATATTAACCAATGAAATAAAGAAGAAGAAAAACCAATAAAAGGCCTTTTCATATTGGTGATTATTGCCTTGGATATTGAAAAAAAAAAACTCATAGAGAAAAAAAATGAATCTAAACAAAGAACTAAAAGCAACACCGAGCACTAAGGGTAATGATTTGCAGATCTGCATAAGGAATTGTATGTAGATTTAGACTCAGCAAAGAATTATGGGTAATGAGATATACATTTACATATTTAAGAATATTAACCAAAGAAATAAATCAAAGGGGGGTAAAAAAAAATCATTAAAGGGCCTTTTCATTTTGATGATTCTTGTCTAGGGTATTCAAAAAACAAACAAACTAAAAAATTAATCGGAAAAAAAAAACTACAAGCACCACCGAGCGCTATGGGTGATGATTTGCAGATCGGCATATGAAATGAAATGTAGATTTAGCCCCACCCAAGAATTATGGGCAATAAGATATACATTCACATGTATAAAAAAATTAAGCAACTAAGAAATGTGAAAAAATAAAAATAAAGTGCCATAAAGAGCATCATCATTTTGTTGACTCTTGTTTTGGGTACTCAAAAATAGATCATTTCAAACTAGCTCATTACATAAAGATAACCTACAAAACTTAGGAACTAGCATTTCCTATAGAAGAAACTTTACTCACATCTTGGGTTTACCATAAAAAGTCATTGAGACAAAAATAAAAAACTAACAGAGAACTGGAAGCCTCAAATGAATTATGGGTAAAGATTATGCAAATGTTACCATGTTAAAAGATACAAACTTGAACATGTAATGAGATGAGAATTTGAAATGGTAATAAGATGCGAAACTAAAAATGTAATGAGATGCGAAAAATAGCATGTAAAGAGATGCAAAGTTGAACATGTAATGAGATGCGCAGTTGAACATGTAATGAGATGCAAATTTGAAAGTGTAATGAGATGCGAAATATAACATGTAATGAGATGCGAAATATAACATGTAATGAGATGCGAATAGGAACATGTAATGAGATGCGAATTGTAATGAGATGCAAATTTGAAAGTGTAATGAGATGCAAAATATAACATGTAATGAGATGCGAATTAGAACATGTAATGAGATGCGAATTGTAATGAGATGCAAATTTGAAAGTGTAATGAGATGCAAAATATAACATGTAATGAGATGCGAATAGGAACATGTAATGAGATGCAAATTGTAATGAAATGCAAATTTGAAAGTGTAATGAGATGCGAAATATAACATGTAATGAGATGCGAATAGGAACATGTAATGAGATGCGAATTGTAATGAGATGCAAATTTGAACGTGTAATGAGATGCAAAATATAACATGTAATGAGATGCGAATTGTAATGAGATGCAAATTTGAAAGAGAAATGAGATGCGAATAGGAACATGTAATGAGATGCAAATTGTAATGAGATGCAAATTGTAATCAGATGCAAATTTCAGAGAAAGTATAATATGATGGAGATTTAACATGATTCATCCATTAATAGATACAAATTTAAACAATATACTATGCTAACAAGCAGTAATCCACTTCCTGTGTAAACCAGAAAACTCACGGAGACAAAAATAAATGAAACAAAGAACTATGGATAATGATTTGCAGATCTGCATATGTAATGACATGTAGATTTAGCCCCACCAAAGAAGTATGGGTAAAGAGATTAATATTTACATAGATAAGAATATTAACCAAAGAAAGAAAGAAGAAGAAAACCAAAAAACATTACAGGGCCATTTCATTTTGGTAATTCATGTCTTGGTTATTAAAGAAAAAAACCTCACAGACAAAAAAATAAATTTAAACAAAGAACTACAAGCACCACCGAGGGTTAAGGCTAATTATTCGCAGATCTGCTTATGAAATGTAGATTTTGACCAAGCAATGTATCATGGGTAATGAGATATACATTTACATACATACAAATATTAACCAAAGAAAGAAAAGAAAAAAAAAATCATTAAAGGGCCTTTTTATTTTGCCGATTCTTGTCTTGGGTATTAAAAAAACATCTCAACAATCTCACAGACAAAAAAATTAATTTAAAGAAAGTACTACAAGCCCCATCGAGGGCTACAGGTAATGATTTGCAGATCTGCATAAGAAATGATATGTAGATTTAGCCCCACCAAAGAGTTATGGGTAATGAGATATACATTTAAATATATAAGAATATTAACCAATGAAATAAAGAAGAAGAAAAACCAATAAAAGGCCTTTTCATATTGGTGATTATTGCCTTGGATATTGAAAAAAAAAAACTCATAGAGAAAAAAAATGAATCTAAACAAAGAACTAAAAGCAACACCGAGCACTAAGGGTAATGATTTGCAGATCTGCATAAGGAATTGTATGTAGATTTAGACTCAGCAAAGAATTATGGGTAATGAGATATACATTTACATATTTAAGAATATTAACCAAAGAAATAAATCAAAGGGGGGTAAAAAAAAATCATTAAAGGGCCTTTTCATTTTGATGATTCTTGTCTAGGGTATTCAAAAAACAAACAAACTAAAAAATTAATCGGAAAAAAAAAACTACAAGCACCACCGAGCGCTATGGGTGATGATTTGCAGATCGGCATATGAAATGAAATGTAGATTTAGCCCCACCCAAGAATTATGGGCAATAAGATATACATTCACATGTATAAAAAAATTAAGCAACTAAGAAATGTGAAAAAATAAAAATAAAGTGGCATAAAGGGCATCATCATTTTGTTGACTCTTGTTTTGGGTACTCAAAAATAGATCATTTCAAACTAGCTCATTACATAAAGATAACCTACAAAACTTAGGAACTAGCATTTCCTATAGAAGAAACTTTACTCACATCTTGGGTTTACCATAAAAAGTCATTGAGACAAAAATAAAAAACTAACAGAGAACTGGAAGCCTCAAATGAATTATGGGTAAAGATTATGCAAATGTTACCATGTTAAAAGATACAAACTTGAACATGTAATGAGATGCGGATTTGAAATGGTAATAAGATGCGAAACTAAAAATGTAATGAGATGCGAAAAATAGCATGTAAAGAGATGCAAAGTTGAACATGTAATGAGATGCGCAGTTGAACATGTAATGAGATGCAAATTTGAAAGTGTAATGAGATGCGAAATATAACATGTAATGAGATGCGAAATATAACATGTAATGAGATGCGAATAGGAACATGTAATGAGATGCGAATTGTAATGAGATGCAAATTTGAAAGTGTAATGAGATGCAAAATATAACATGTAATGAGATGCGAATTAGAACATGTAATGAGATGCGAATTGTAATGAGATGCAAATTTGAAAGTGTAATGAGATGCGAATTGTAATGAGATGCAAATTTGAAAGTGTAATGAGATGCAAAATATAACATGTAATGAGATGCGAATAGGAACATGTAATGAGATGCAAATTGTAATGAGATGCAAATTTGAAAGTGTAATGAGATGCGAAATATAACATGTAATGAGATGCGAATAGGAACATGTAATGAGATGCAAATTTGAACGTGTAATGAGATGCAAAATATAACATGTAATGAGATGCGAATTGTAATGAGATGCAAATTTGAAAGAGAAATGAGATGCGAATAGGAACATGTAATGAGATGCAAATTGTAATCAGATGCAAATTTCAGAGAAAGTATAATATGATGGAGATTTAACATGATTCATCCATTAATAGATACAAATTTAAACAGTATACTATGCTAACAAGCAATAATCCACTTCCTGTGTAAACCAGAAAACTCACGGAGACAAAAATAAATGAAACAAAGAACTATGGATAATGATTTGCAGATCTGCATATGTAATGACATGTAGATTTAGCCACACCAAAGAAGTATGGGTAAAGAGATTAATATTTACATAGATAAGAATATTAACCAAAGAAAGAAAGAAGAAGAAAACCAAAAAACATTACAGGGCCATTTCATTTTGGTAATTCATGTCTTGGTTATTAAAGAAAAAAACCTCACAGACAAAAAAATAAATTTAAACAAAGAACTACAAGCACCACCGAGGGTTAAGGCTAATTATTCGCAGATCTGCTTATGAAATGTAGATTTTGACCAAGCAATGTATCATGGGTAATGAGATATACATTTACATACATACAAATATTAACCAAAGAAAGAAAAGAAAAAAAAAAAGCATTAAAGGGCCTTTTTATTTTGCCGATTCTTGTCTTGGGTATTAAAAAAACATCTCAACAATCTCACAGACAAAAAAATTAATTTAAAGAAAGTACTACAAGCCCCATCGAGGGCTACAGGTAATGATTTGCAGATCTGCATAAGAAATGATATGTAGATTTAGCCCCACCAAAGAGTTATGGTTAATGAGATATACATTTAAATATATAAGAATATTAACCAATGAAATAAAGAAGAAGAAAAACCAATAAAAGGCCTTTTCATATTGGTGATTATTGCCTTGGATATTGAAAAAAAAAAACTCATAGAGAAAAAAAATGAATCTAAACAAAGAACTAAAAGCAACACCGAGCACTAAGGGTAATGATTTGCAGATCTGCATAAGGAATTGTATGTAGATTTAGACTCAGCAAAGAATTATGGGTAATGAGATATACATTTACATATTTAAGAATATTAACCAAAGAAATAAATCAAAGGGGGGTAAAAAAAAATCATTAAAGGGCCTTTTCATTTTGATGATTCTTGTCTAGGGTATTCAAAAAACAAACAAACTAAAAAATTAATCGGAAAAAAAAAATACAAGCACCACCGAGCGCTATGGGTGATGATTTGCAGATCGGCATATGAAATGAAATGTAGATTTAGCCCCACCCAAGAATTATGGGCAATAAGATATACATTCACATGTATAAAAAAATTAAGCAACTAAGAAATGTGAAAAAATAAAAATAAAGTGGCATAAAGGGCATCATCATTTTGTTGACTCTTGTTTTGGGTACTCAAAAATAGATCATTTCAAACTAGCTCATTACATAAAGATAACCTACAAAACTTAGGAACTAGCATTTCCTATAGAAGAAACTTTACTCACATCTTGGGTTTACCATAAAAAGTCATTGAGACAAAAATAAAAAACTAACAGAGAACTGGAAGCCTCAAATGAATTATGGGTAAAGATTATGCAAATGTTACCATGTTAAAAGATACAAACTTGAACATGTAATGAGATGCGAATTTGAAATGGTAATAAGATGCGAAACTAAAAATGTAATGAGATGCGAAAAATAGCATGTAAAGAGATGCAAAGTTGAACATGTAATGAGATGCGCAGTTGAACATGTAATGAGATGCAAATTTGAAAGTGTAATGAGATGCGAAATATAACATGTAATGAGATGCGAAATATAACATGTAATGAGATGCGAATAGGAACATGTAATGAGATGCGAATTGTAATGAGATGCAAATTTGAAAGTGTAATGAGATGCAAAATATAACATGTAATGAGATGCGAATTAGAACATGTAATGAGATGCGAATTGTAACGAGATGCAAATTTGAAAGTGTAATGAGATGCAAAATATAACATGTAATGAGATGCGAATAGGAACATGTAATGAGATGCGAATTGTAATGAGATGCAAATTTGAAAGTGTAATGAGATGCGAAATATAACATGTAATGAGATGCGAATAGGAACATGTAATGAGATGCGAATTGTAATGAGATGCAAATTTGAAAGTGTAATGAGATGCAAATTTGAAAGTGTAATGAGATGCAAAATATAACATGTAATGAGATGCAAATTTGAAAGAGAAATGAGATGCGAATAGGAACATGTAATGAGATGCAAATTGTAATGAGATGCAAATTTCAGAGAAAGTATAATATGATGGAGATTTAACATGATTCATCCATTAATAGATACAAATTTAAACAATATACTATGCTAACAAGCAGTAATCCACTTCCTGTGTAAACCAGAAAACTCACGGAGACAAAAATAAATGAAACAAAGAACTATGGATAATGATTTGCAGATCTGCATATGTAATGACATGTAGATTTAGCCCCACCAAAGAAGTATGGGTAAAGAGATTAATATTTACATAGATAAGAATATTAACCAAAGAAAGAAAGAAAGAAGAAGAAAACCAAAAAACATTACAGGGCCATTTCATTTTGGTAATTCATGTCTTGGTTATTAAAGAAAAAAACCTCACAGACAAAAAAATAAATTTAAACAAAGAACTACAAGCACCACGAGGGTTAAGGCTAATTATTCGCAGATCTGCTTATGAAATGTAGATTTTGACCAAGCAATGTATCATGGGTAATGAGATATACATTTACATACATACAAATATTAACCAAAGAAAGAAAAGAAAAAAAAAAAGCATTAAAGGGCCTTTTTATTTTGCCGATTCTTGTCTTGGGTATTAAAAAAACATCTCAACAATCTCACAGACAAAAAAATTAATTTAAAGAAAGTACTACAAGCCCCATCGAGGGCTACAGGTAATAATTTGCAGATCTGCATAAGAAATGATATGTAGATTTAGCCCCACCAAAGAGTTATGGTTAATGAGATATACATTTAAATATATAAGAATATTAACCAATGAAATAAAGAAGAAGAAAAACCAATAAAAGGCCTTTTCATATTGGTGATTATTGCCTTGGATATTGAAAAAAAAAAAACTCATAGAGAAAAAAAATGAATCTAAACAAAGAACTAAAAGCAACACCGAGCACTAAGGGTAATGATTTGCAGATCTGCATAAGGAATTGTATGTAGATTTAGTGTAATGAGATGCAAAATATAACATGTAATGAGATGCGAATAGGAACATGTAATGAGATGCGAATTGTAATGAGATGCAAATTTGAAAGTGTAATGAGATGCGAAATATAACATGTAATGAGATGCGAATAGGAACATGCAATGAGATGCGAATTGTAACGAGATGCAAATTTGAAAGTGTAATGAGATGCAAATATGTACATGTAATGGGATGCAAATTTGAAAGTGTAATGAGATGCGAATTGTAATGAGATGCAAATTTGAAATGGTAATAAGATGCAAAACTAAAAATGTAATGAGATGCGAAAAATAGCATGTAAAGAGATGCAAAGTTGAACATGTAATGAGATGCGCAGTTGAACATGTAATGAGATGCAAATTTGAAAGTGTAATGAGATGCAAAATATAACATGTAATGAGATGCAAATAGGAACATGTAATGAGATGCAAATTGTAATGAGATGCAAATTTGAAAGTGTAATGGGATGCGAAATATAACATGTAATGAGATGCAAATTTGAAAGTGTAATGAGATGCAAATTATAATGAGATGCAAATTTCAGAGCAACTATAATATGATGGAGATTTAACATGATTCGTCCATTAACAGATACATATTTTAACAATATACTATGCTAACAAGCAGTAACCCACTTCCTGTGTAAACCAGAAAACTCACGGAGACAAAAAGAAATGAAACAAAGAACTATGGGTAATGATTTGCAGATCTGCATATGTAATGACATGTAGATTTAGCCCCACCAAAGAAGTATGGGTAAAGAGATTAATATTTACATAGATAAGAATATTAACCAAAGAAAGAAAGAAGAAGAAAACCAAAAAACATTACAGGGCCATTTCATTTTGGTAATTCATGTCTTGGTTATTAAAGAAAAAAACCTCACAGACAAAAAAATAAATTTAAACAAAGAACTACAAGCACCACCGAGGGTTAAGGCTAATTATTCGCAGATCTGCTTATGAAATGTAGATTTTGACCAAGCAATGTATCATGGGTAAAGAGATATACATTTACATACATACAAATATTAACCAAAGAAAGAAAAGAAAAAAAAAAAGCATTAAAGGGCCTTTTTATTTTGCCGATTCTTGTCTTGGGTATTAAAAAAACATCTCAACAATCTCACAGACAAAAAAATTAATTTAAAGAAAGTACTACAAGCCCCATCGAGGGCTACAGGTAATGATTTGCAGATCTGCATAAGAAATGATATGTAGATTTAGCCTCACCAAAGAGTTATGGGTAATGAGATATACATTTAAATATATAAGAATATTAACCAATGAAATAAAGAAGAAGAAAAACCAATAAAAGGCCTTTTCATATTGGTGATTATTGCCTTGGATATTGGAAAAAAAAAACTCATAGAGAAAAAAAATGAATCTAAACAAAGAACTAAAAGCAACACCGAGCACTAAGGGTAATGATTTGCAGATCTGCATAAGGAATTGTATGTAGATTTAGACTCAGCAAAGAATTATGGGTAATGAGATATACATTTACATATTTAAGAATATTAACCAAAGAAATAAATCAAAGGGGGGTAAAAAAAAATCATTAAAGGGCCTTTTCATTTTGATGATTCTTGTCTAGGGTATTCAAAAAACAAACAAACTAAAAAATTAATCGGAAAAAAAAAACTACAAGCACCACCGAGCGCTATGGGTGATGATTTGCAGATCGGCATATGAAATGAAATGTAGATTTAGCCCCACCCAAGAATTATGGGCAATAAGATATACATTCACATGTATAAAAAAATTAAGCAACTAAGAAATGAGAAAAAATAAAAATAAAGTGGCATAAAGGGCATAATCATTTTGTTGACTCTTGTTTTGGGTACTCAAAAATAGATCATTTCAAACTAGCTCATTACATAAAGATAACCTACAAAACTTAGGAACTAGCATTTCCTATAGAAGAAACTTTACTCACATCTTGGGTTTACCATAAAAAGTCATTGAGACAAAAATAAAAAACTAACAGAGAACTGGAAGCCTCAAAGGAATTATGGGTAAAGATTATGCAAATGTTACCATGTTAAAAGATACAAACTTGAACATGTAATGAGATGCGAATTTGAAATGGTAATAAGATGCGAAACTAAAAATGTAATGAGATGCGAAAAATAGCATGTAAAGAGATGCAAAGTTGAACATGTAATGAGATGCGCAGTTGAACATGTAATGAGATGCAAATTTGAAAGTGTAATGAGATGCGAAATATAACATGTAATGAGATGCGAATAGGAACATGTAATGAGATGCGAATTGTAATGAGAGGCAAATTTGAAAGTGTAATGAGATGCAAAATATAACATGTAATGAGATGCGAATTAGAACATGTAATGAGATGCGAATTGTAATGAGATGCAAATTTGAAAGTGTAATGAGATGCAAAATATAACATGTAATGAGATGCGAATAGGAACATGTAATGAGATGCGAATTGTAATGAGATGCAAATTTGAAAGTGTAATGAGATGCAAAATATAACATGTAATGAGATGCGAATAGGAACATGTAATGAGATGCGAATTGTAATGAGATGCAAATTTGAAAGTGTAATGAGATGCAAATTTGAAAGTGTAATGAGATGCAAAATATAACATGTAATGAGATGCGAATTGTAATGAGATGCAAATTTCAGAGAAAGTATAATATGATGGAGATTTAACATGATTCATCCATTAACAGATACAAATTTAAACAATATACTATGCTAACAAGCAGTAATCCACTTCCTGTGTAAACCAGAAAACTCACGGAGACAAAAATAAATGAAACAAAGAACTAGGGATAATGATTTGCAGATCTGCATATGTAATGACATGTAGATTTAGCCCCACCAAAGAAGTATGGGTAAAGAGATTAATATTTACATAGATAAGAATATTAACCAAAGAAAGAAAGAAGAAGAAAACCAAAAAACATTACAGGGCCATTTCATTTTGGTAATTCATGTCTTGGTTATTAAAGAAAAAAACCTCACAGACAAAAAAATAAATTTAAACAAAGAACTACAAGCACCACCGAGGGTTAAGGCTAATTATTCGCAGATCTGCTTATGAAATGTAGATTTTGACCAAGCAATGTATCATGGGTAATGAGATATACATTTACATACATACAAATATTAACCAAAGAAAGAAAAGAAAAAAAAAATCATTAAAGGGCCTTTTTATTTTGCCGATTCTTGTCTTGGGTATTAAAAAAACATCTCAACAATCTCACAGACAAAAAAATTAATTTAAAGAAAGTACTACAAGCCCCATCGAGGGCTACAGGTAATGATTTGCAGATCTGCATAAGAAATGATATGTAGATTTAGCCCCACCAAAGAGTTATGGGTAATGAGATATACATTTAAATATATAAGAATATTAACCAATGAAATAAAGAAGAAGAAAAACCAATAAAAGGCCTTTTCATATTGGTGATTATTGCCTTGGATATTGAAAAAAAAAAACTCATAGAGAAAAAAAATGAATCTAAACAAAGAACTAAAAGCAACACCGAGCACTAAGGGTAATGATTTGCAGATCTGCATAAGGAATTGTATGTAGATTTAGACTCAGCAAAGAATTATGGGTAATGAGATATACATTTACATATTTAAGAATATTAACCAAAGAAATAAATCAAAGGGGGGTAAAAAAAAATCATTAAAGGGCCTTTTCATTTTGATGATTCTTGTCTAGGGTATTCAAAAAACAAACAAACTAAAAAATTAATCGGAAAAAAAAAATACAAGCACCACCGAGCGCTATGGGTGATGATTTGCAGATCGGCATATGAAATGAAATGTAGATTTAGCCCCACCCAAGAATTATGGGCAATAAGATATACATTCACATGTATAAAAAAATTAAACAACTAAGAAATGTGAAAAAATAAAAATAAAGTGGCATAAAGGGCATCATCATTTTGTTGACTCTTGTTTTGGGTACTCAAAAATAGATCATTTCAAACTAGCTCATTACATAAAGATAACCTACAAAACTTAGGAACTAGCATTTCCTATAGAAGAAACTTTACTCACATCTTGGGTTTACCATAAAAAGTCATTGAGACAAAAATAAAAAACTAACAGAGAACTGGAAGCCTCAAATGAATTATGGGTAAAGATTATGCAAATGTTACCATGTTAAAAGATACAAACTTGAACATGTAATGAGATGCGAATTTGAAATGGTAATAAGATGCGAAACTAAAAATGTAATGAGATGCGAAAAATAGCATGTAAAGAGATGCAAAGTTGAACATGTAATGAGATGCGCAGTTGAACATGTAATGAGATGCAAATTTGAAAGTGTAATGAGATGCGAAATATAACATGTAATGAGATGCGAAATATAACATGTAATGAGATGCGAATAGGAACATGTAATGAGATGCGAATAGGAACATGTAATGAGATGCGAATTGTAATGAAATGCAAATTTGAAAGTGTAATGAGATGCAAAATATAACATGTAATGAGATGCGAATTAGAACATGTAATGAGATGCGAATTGTAATGAGATGCAAATTTGAAAGTGTAATGAGATGCAAAATATAACATGTAATGAGATGCGAATAGGAACATGTAATGAGATGCGAATTGTAATGAGATGCAAATTTGAAAGTGTAATGAGATGCAAAATATAACATGTAATGAGATGCGAATAGGAACATGTAATGAGATGCGAATTGTAATGAGATGCAAATTTGAAAGTGTAATGAGATGCGAAATATAACATGTAATGAGATGCGAATAGGAACATGTAATGAGATGCGAATTGTAATGAGATGCAAATTTGAAAGTGTAATGAGATGCAAATTTGAAAGTGTAATGAGATGCAAAATATAACATGTAATGAGATGCAAATTTGAAAGAGAAATGAGATGCGAATAGGAACATGTAATGAGATGCAAATTGTAATCAGATGCAAATTTCAGAGAAAGTATAATATGTTGGAGATTTAACATGATTCATCCATTAATAGATACAAATTTAAACAATATACTATGCTAACAAGCAGTAATCCACTTCCTGTGTAAACCAGAAAACTCACGGAGACAAAAATAAATGAAACAAAGAACTATGGATAATGATTTGCAGATCTGCATATGTAATGACATGTAGATTTAGCCCCACCAAAGAAGTATGGGTAAAGAGATTAATATTTACATAGATAAGAATATTAACCAAAGAAAGAAAGAAGAAGAAAACCAAAAAACATTACAGGGCCATTTCATTTTGGTAATTCATGTCTTGGTTATTAAAGAAAAAAACCTCACAGACAAAAAAATAAATTTAAACAAAGAACTACAAGCACCACCGAGGGTTAAGGCTAATTATTCGCAGATCTGCTTATGAAATGTAGATTTTGACCAAGCAATGTATCATGGGTAATGAGATATACATTTACATACATACAAATATTAACCAAAGAAAGAAAAGAAAAAAAAAATCATTAAAGGGCCTTTTTATTTTGCCGATTCTTGTCTTGGGTATTAAAAAAACATCTCAACAATCTCACAGACAAAAAAATTAATTTAAAGAAAGTACTACAAGCCCCATCGAGGGCTACAGGTAATGATTTGCAGATCTGCATAAGAAATGATATGTAGATTTAGCCCCACCAAAGAGTTATGGGTAATGAGATATACATTTAAATATATAAGAATATTAACCAATGAAATAAAGAAGAAGAAAAACCAATAAAAGGCATTTTCATATTGGTGATTATTGCCTTGGATATTGAAAAAAAAAAACTCATAGAGAAAAAAAATGAATCTAAACAAAGAACTAAAAGCAACACCGAGCACTAAGGGTAATGATTTGCAGATCTGCATAAGGAATTGTATGTAGATTTAGACTCAGCAAAGAATTATGGGTAATGAGATATACATTTACATATTTAAGAATATTAACCAAAGAAATAAATCAAAGGGGGGTAAAAAAAAATCATTAAAGGGCCTTTTCATTTTGATGATTCTTGTCTAGGGTATTCAAAAAACAAACAAACTAAAAAATTAATCGGAAAAAAAAAATACAAGCACCACCGAGCGCTATGGGTGATGATTTGCAGATCGGCATATGAAATGAAATGTAGATTTAGCCCCACCCAAGAATTATGGGCAATAAGATATACATTCACATGTATAAAAAAATTAAGCAACTAAGAAATGTGAAAAAATAAAAATAAAGTGGCATAAAGGGCATCATCATTTTGTTGACTCTTGTTTTGGGTACTCAAAAATAGATCATTTCAAACTAGCTCATTACATAAAGATAACCTACAAAACTTAGGAACTAGCATTTCCTATAGAAGAAACTTTACTCACATCTTGGGTTTACCATAAAAAGTCATTGAGACAAAAATAAAAAACTAACAGAGAACTGGAAGCCTCAAATGAATTATGGGTAAAGATTATGCAAATGTTACCATGTTAAAAGATACAAACTTGAACATGTAATGAGATGCGGATTTGAAATGGTAATAAGATGCGAAACTAAAAATGTAATGAGATGCGAAAAATAGCATGTAAAGAGATGCAAAGTTGAACATGTAATGAGATGCGCAGTTGAACATGTAATGAGATGCAAATTTGAAAGTGTAATGAGATGCGAAATATAACATGTAATGAGATGCGAAATATAACATGTAATGAGATGCGAATTGTAATGAGATGCAAATTTGAAAGTGTAATGAGATGCAAAATATAACATGTAATGAGATGCGAATTAGAACATGTAATGAGATGCGAATTGTAATGAGATGCAAATTTGAAAGTGTAATGAGATGCGAATTGTAATGAGATGCAAATTTGAAAGTGTAATGAGATGCAAAATATAACATGTAATGAGATGCGAATAGGAACATGTAATGAGATGCAAATTGTAATGAGATGCAAATTTGAAAGTGTAATGAGATGCGAAATATAACATGTAATGAGATGCGAATAGGAACATGTAATGAGATGCAAATTTGAACGTGTAATGAGATGCAAAATATAACATGTAATGAGATGCGAATTGTAATGAGATGCAAATTTGAAAGAGAAATGAGATGCGAATAGGAACATGTAATGAGATGCAAATTGTAATGAGATGCAAATTGTAATGAGATGCAAATTGTAATCAGATGCAAATTTCAGAGAAAGTATAATATGATGGAGATTTAACATGATTCATCCATTAATAGATACAAATTTAAACAGTATACTATGCTAACAAGCAATAATCCACTTCCTGTGTAAACCAGAAAACTCACGGAGACAAAAATAAATGAAACAAAGAACTATGGATAATGATTTGCAGATCTGCATATGTAATGACATGTAGATTTAGCCCCACCAAAGAAGTATGGGTAAAGAGATTAATATTTACATAGATAAGAATATTAACCAAAGAAAGAAAGAAGAAGAAAACCAAAAAACATTACAGGGCCATTTCATTTTGGTAATTCATGTCTTGGTTATTAAAGAAAAAAACCTCACAGACAAAAAAATAAATTTAAACAAAGAACTACAAGCACCACCGAGGGTTAAGGCTAATTATTCGCAGATCTGCTTATGAAATGTAGATTTTGACCAAGCAATGTATCATGGGTAATGAGATATACATTTACATACATACAAATATTAACCAAAGAAAGAAAAGAAAAAAAAAAAGCATTAAAGGGCCTTTTTATTTTGCCGATTCTTGTCTTGGGTATTAAAAAAACATCTCAACAATCTCACAGACAAAAAAATTAATTTAAAGAAAGTACTACAAGCCCCATCGAGGGCTACAGGTAATGATTTGCAGATCTGCATAAGAAATGATATGTAGATTTAGCCCCACCAAAGAGTTATGGGTAATGAGATATACATTTAAATATATAAGAATATTAACCAATGAAATAAAGAAGAAGAAAAACCAATAAAAGGCCTTTTCATATTGGTGATTATTGCCTTGGATATTGGAAAAAAAAAACTCATAGAGAAAAAAAATGAATCTAAACAAAGAACTAAAAGCAACACCGAGCACTAAGGGTAATGATTTGCAGATCTGCATAAGGAATTGTATGTAGATTTAGACTCAGCAAAGAATTATGGGTAATGAGATATACATTTACATATTTAAGAATATTAACCAAAGAAATAAATCAAAGGGGGGTAAAAAAAAAATCATTAAAGGGCCTTTTCATTTTGATGATTCTTGTCTAGGGTATTCAAAAAACAAACAAACTAAAAAATTAATCGGAAAAAAAAACTACAAGCACCACCGAGCGCTATGGGTGATGATTTGCAGATCGGCATATGAAATGAAATGTAGATTTAGCCCCACCCAAGAATTATGGGCAATAAGATATACATTCACATGTATAAAAAAATTAAACAACTAAGAAATGTGAAAAAATAAAAATAAAGTGGCATAAAGGGCATCATCATTTTGTTGACTCTTGTTTTGGGTACTCAAAAATAGATCATTTCAAACTAGCTCATTACATAAAGATAACCTACAAAACTTAGGAACTAGCATTTCCTATAGAAGAAACTTTACTCACATCTTGGGTTTACCATAAAAAGTCATTGAGACAAAAATAAAAAACTAACAGAGAACTGGAAGCCTCAAATGAATTATGGGTAAAGATTATGCAAATGTTACCATGTTAAAAGATACAAACTTGAACATGTAATGAGATGCGAATTTGAAATGGTAATAAGATGCGAAACTAAAAATGTAATGAGATGCGAAAAATAGCATGTAAAGAGATGCAAAGTTGAACATGTAATGAGATGCGCAGTTGAACATGTAATGAGATGCAAATTTGAAAGTGTAATGAGATGCGAAATATAACATGTAATGAGATGCGAAATATAACATGTAATGAGATGCGAATAGGAACATGTAATGAGATGCGAATTGTAATGAGATGCAAATTTGAAAGTGTAATGAGATGCAAAATATAACATGTAATGAGATGCGAATTAGAACATGTAATGAGATGCGAATTGTAATGAGATGCAAATTTGAAAGTGTAATGAGATGCGAATTGTAATGAGATGCAAATTTGAAAGTGTAATGAGATGCAAAATATAACATGTAATGAGATGCGAATAGGAACATGTAATGAGATGCAAATTGTAATGAGATGCAAATTTGAAAGTGTAATGAGATGCGAATAGGAACATGTAATGAGATGCAAATTTGAACGTGTAATGAGATGCAAAATATAACATGTAATGAGATGCGAATTGTAATGAGATGCAAATTTGAAAGAGAAATGAGATGCGAATAGGAACATGTAATGAGATGCAAATTGTAATGAGATGCAAATTGTAATCAGATGCAAATTTCAGAGAAAGTATAATATGATGGAGATTTAACATGATTCATCCATTAATAGATACAAATTTAAACAGTATACTATGCTAACAAGCAATAATCCACTTCCTGTGTAAACCAGAAAACTCACGGAGACAAAAATAAATGAAACAAAGAACTATGGATAATGATTTGCAGATCTGCATATGTAATGACATGTAGATTTAGCCCCACCAAAGAAGTATGGGTAAAGAGATTAATATTTACATAGATAAGAATATTAACCAAAGAAAGAAAGAAGAAGAAAACCAAAAAACATTACAGGGCCATTTCATTTTGGTAATTCATGTCTTGGTTATTAAAGAAAAAAACCTCACAGACAAAAAAATAAATTTAAACAAAGAACTACAAGCACCACCGAGGGTTAAGGCTAATTATTCGCAGATCTGCTTATGAAATGTAGATTTTGACCAAGCAATGTATCATGGGTAATGAGATATACATTTACATACATACAAATATTAACCAAAGAAAGAAAAGAAAAAAAAAAAGCATTAAAGGGCCTTTTTATTTTGCCGATTCTTGTCTTGGGTATTAAAAAAACATCTCAACAATCTCACAGACAAAAAAATTAATTTAAAGAAAGTACTACAAGCCCCATCGAGGGCTACAGGTAATGATTTGCAGATCTGCATAAGAAATGATATGTAGATTTAGCCCCACCAAAGAGTTATGGTTAATGAGATATACATTTAAATATATAAGAATATTAACCAATGAAATAAAGAAGAAGAAAAACCAATAAAAGGCCTTTTCATATTGGTGATTATTGCCTTGGATATTGAAAAAAAAAAAACTCATAGAGAAAAAAAATGAATCTAAACAAAGAACTAAAAGCAACACCGAGCACTAAGGGTAATGATTTGCAGATCTGCATAAGGAATTGTATGTAGATTTAGTGTAATGAGATGCAAAATATAACATGTAATGAGATGCGAATAGGAACATGTAATGAGATGCGAATTGTAATGAGATGCAAATTTGAAAGTGTAATGAGATGCGAAATATAACATGTAATGAGATGCGAATAGGAACATGTAATGAGGTGCGAATTGTAATGAGATGCAAATTTGAAAGTGTAATGAGATGCAAATATGTACATGTAATGGGATGCAAATTTGAAAGTGTAATGAGATGCGAATTGTAATGAGATGCAAATTTGAAAGTGTAATGAGATGCAAATATGTACATGTAATGGGATGCAAATTTGAAAGTGTAATGAGATGCAAAATATAACATGTAATGAGATGCGAATTAGAACATGTAATGAGATGCGAATTGTAATGAGATGCAAATTTGAAAGTGTAATGAGATGCAAAATATAACATGTAATGAGATGCGAATAGGAACATGTAATGAGATGCAAATTGTAATGAGATGCAAATTTGAAAGTGTAATGAGATGCGAAATATAACATGTAATGAGATGCGAATAGGAACATGTAATGAGATGCAAATTGTAATGAGATGCAAATTTGAAAGTGTAATGAGATGCGAAATATAACATGTAATGAGATGCGAATTGTAATGAGATGCAAATTTGAACGTGTAATGAGATGCAAAATATAACATGTAATGAGATGCGAATTGTAATGAGATGCAAATTTGAAAGAGAAATGAGATGCGAATAGGAACATGTAATGAGATGCAAATTGTAATGAGATGCAAATTGTAATCAGATGCAAATTTCAGAGAAAGTATAATATGATGGAGATTTAACATGATTCATCCATTAATAGATACAAATTTAAACAATATACTATGCTAACAAGCAGTAATCCACTTCCTGTGTAAACCAGAAAACTCACGGAGACAAAAATAAATGAAACAAAGAACTATGGATAATGATTTGCAGATCTGCATATGTAATGACATGTAGATTTAGCCCCACCAAAGAAGTATGGGTAAAGAGATTAATATTTACATAGATAAGAATATTAACCAAAGAAAGAAAGAAGAAGAAAACCAAAAAACATTACAGGGCCATTTCATTTTGGTAATTCATGTCTTGGTTATTAAAGAAAAAAACCTCACAGACAAAAAAATAAATTTAAACAAAGAACTACAAGCACCACCGAGGGTTAAGGCTAATTATTCGCAGATCTGCTTATGAAATGTAGATTTTGACCAAGCAATGTATCATGGGTAATGAGATATACATTTACATACATACAAATATTAACCAAAGAAAGAAAAGAAAAAAAAAAAGCATTAAAGGGCCTTTTTATTTTGCCGATTCTTGTCTTGGGTATTAAAAAAACATCTCAACAATCTCACAGACAAAAAAATTAATTTAAAGAAAGTACTACAAGCCCCATCGAGGGCTACAGGTAATGATTTGCAGATCTGCATAAGAAATGATATGTAGATTTAGCCCCACCAAAGAGTTATGGGTAATGAGATATACATTTAAATATATAAGAATATTAACCAATGAAATAAAGAAGAAGAAAAACCAATAAAAGGCCTTTTCATATTGGTGATTATTGCCTTGGATATTGGAAAAAAAAAACTCATAGAGAGAAAAAATGAATCTAAACAAAGAACTAAAAGCAACACCGAGCACTAAGGGTAATGATTTGCAGATCTGCATAAGGAATTGTATGTAGATTTAGACTCAGCAAAGAATTATGGGTAATGATATATACATTTACATATTTAAGAATATTAACCAAAGAAATAAATCAAAGGGGGGTAAAAAAAAAATCATTAAAGGGCCTTTTCATTTTGATGATTCTTGTCTAGGGTATTCAAAAAACAAACAAACTAAAAAATTAATCGGAAAAAAAAACTACAAGCACCACCGAGCGCTATGGGTGATGATTTGCAGATCGGCATATGAAATGAAATGTAGATTTAGCCCCACCCAAGAATTATGGGCAATAAGATATACATTCACATGTATAAAAAAATTAAACAACTAAGAAATGTGAAAAAATAAAAATAAAGTGGCATAAAGGGCATCATCATTTTGTTGACTCTTGTTTTGGGTACTCAAAAATAGATCATTTCAAACTAGCTCATTACATAAAGATAACCTACAAAACTTAGGAACTAGCATTTCCTATAGAAGAAACTTTACTCACATCTTGGGTTTACCATAAAAAGTCATTGAGACAAAAATAAAAAACTAACAGAGAACTGGAAGCCTCAAATGAATTATGGGTAAAGATTATGCAAATGTTACCATGTTAAAAGATACAAACTTGAACATGTAATGAGATGCGAATTTGAAATGGTAATAAGATGCGAAACTAAAAATGTAATGAGATGCGAAAAATAGCATGTAAAGAGATGCAAAGTTGAACATGTAATGAGATGCGCAGTTGAACATGTAATGAGATGCAAATTTGAAAGTGTAATGAGATGCGAAATATAACATGTAATGAGATGCGAAATATAACATGTAATGAGATGCGAATAGGAACATGTAATGAGATGCGAATTGTAATGAGATGCAAATTTGAAAGTGTAATGAGATGCAAAATATAACATGTAATGAGATGCGAATTAGAACATGTAATGAGATGCGAATTGTAATGAGATGCAAATTTGAAAGTGTAATGAGATGCAAAATATAACATGTAATGAGATGCGAATAGGAACATGTAATGAGATGCGAATAGGAACATGTAATGAGATGCAAATTGTAATGAGATGCAAATTTGAAAGTGTAATGAGATGCGAAATATAACATGTAATGAGATGCGAATAGGAACATGTAATGAGATGCAAATTTGAACGTGTAATGAGATGCAAAATATAACATGTAATGAGATGCGAATTGTAATGAGATGCAAATTTGAAAGAGAAATGAGATGCAAATAGGAACATGTAATGAGATGCAAATTGTAATGAGATGCAAATTGTAATCAGATGCAAATTTCAGAGAAAGTATAATATGATGGAGATTTAACATGATTCATCCATTAATAGATACAAATTTAAACAGTATACTATGCTAACAAGCAGTAATCCACTTCCTGTGTAAACCAGAAAACTCACGGAGACAAAAATAAATGAAACAAAGAACTATGGATAATGATTTGCAGATCTGCATATGTAATGACATGTAGATTTAGCCCCACCAAAGAAGTATGGGTAAAGAGATTAATATTTACATAGATAAGAATATTAACCAAAGAAAGAAAGAAGAAGAAAACCAAAAAACATTACAGGGCCATTTCATTTTGGTAATTCATGTCTTGGTTATTAAAGAAAAAAACCTCACAGACAAAAAAATAAATTTAAACAAAGAACTACAAGCACCACCGAGGGTTAAGGCTAATTATTCGCAGATCTGCTTATGAAATGTAGATTTTGACCAAGCAATGTATCATGGGTAATGAGATATACATTTACATACATACAAATATTAACCAAAGAAAGAAAAGAAAAAAAAAAAGCATTAAAGGGCCTTTTTATTTTGCCGATTCTTGTCTTGGGTATTAAAAAAACATCTCAACAATCTCACAGACAAAAAAATTAATTTAAAGAAAGTACTACAAGCCCCATCGAGGGCTACAGGTAATGATTTGCAGATCTGCATAAGAAATGATATGTAGATTTAGCCCCACCAAAGAGTTATGGGTAATGAGATATACATTTAAATATATAAGAATATTAACCAATGAAATAAAGAAGAAGAAAAACCAATAAAAGGCCTTTTCATATTGGTGATTATTGCCTTGGATATTGAAAAAAAAAAACTCATAGAGAAAAAAAATGAATCTAAACAAAGAACTAAAAGCAACACCGAGCACAAAGGGTAATGATTTGCAGATCTGCATAAGGAATTGTATGTAGATTTAGACTCAGCAAAGAATTATGGGTAATGAGATATACATTTACATATTTAAGAATATTAACCAAAGAAATAAATCAAAGGGGGGTAAAAAAAAAATCATTAAAGGGCCTTTTCATTTTGATGATTCTTGTCTAGGGTATTCAAAAAACAAACAAACTAAAAAATTAATCGGAAAAAAAAACTACAAGCACCACCGAGCGCTATGGGTGATGATTTGCAGATCGGCATATGAAATGAAATGTAGATTTAGCCCCACCCAAGAATTATGGGCAATAAGATATACATTCACATGTATAAAAAAATTAAGCAACTAAGAAATGTGAAAAAATAAAAATAAAGTGGCATAAAGGGCATCATCATTTTGTTGACTCTTGTTTTGGGTACTCAAAAATAGATAATTTCAAACTAGCTCATTACATAAAGATAACCTACAAAACTTAGGAACTAGCATTTCCTATAGAAGAAACTTTACTCACATCTTGGGTTTACCATAAAAAGTCATTGAGACAAAAATAAAAAACTAACAGAGAACTGGAAGCCTCAAATGAATTATGGGTAAAGATTATGCAAATGTTACCATGTTAAAAGATACAAACTTGAACATGTAATGAGATGCGAATTTGAAATGGTAATAAGATGCGAAACTAAAAATGTAATGAGATGCGAAAAATAGCATGTAAAGAGATGCAAAGTTGAACATGTAATGAGATGCGCAGTTGAACATGTAATGAGATGCAAATTTGAAAGTGTAATGAGATGCGAAATATAACATGTAATGAGATGCGAAATATAACATGTAATGAGATGCGAATAGGAACATGTAATGAGATGCGAATTGTAATGAGATGCAAATTTGAAAGTGTAATGAGATGCAAAATATAACATGTAATGAGATGCGAATTAGAACATGTAATGAGATGCGAATTGTAATGAGATGCAAATTTGAAAGTGTAATGAGATGCAAAATATAACATGTAATGAGATGCGAATAGGAACATGTAATGAGATGCGAATTGTAATGAGATGCGAATTGTAATGAGATGCAAATTTGAAAGTGTAATGAGATGCAAAATATAACATGTAATGAGATGCGAATAGGAACATGTAATGAGATGCGAATTGTAATTAGATGCAAATTTGAAAGTGTAATGAGATGCGAAATATAACATGTAATGAGATGCGAATAGGAACATGTAATGAGATGCGAATTGTAATGAGATGCAAATTTGAACGTGTAATGAGATGCAAAATATAACATGTAATGAGATGCGAATAGGAACATGTAATGAGATGCGAATTGTAATGAGATGCAAATTTGAAAGTGTAATGAGATGCGAAATATAACATGTAATGAGATGCGAATAGGAACATGTAATGAGATGCGAATTGTAATTAGATGCAAATTTGAAAGTGTAATGAGATGCGAAATATAACATGTAATGAGATGCGAATAGGAACATGTAATGAGATGCGAATTGTAATGAGATGCAAATTTGAACGTGTAATGAGATGCAAAATATAACATGTAATGAGATGCGAATAGGAACATGTAATGAGATGCGAATTGTAATGAGATGCAAATTTGAAAGTGTAATGAGATGCGAAATATAACATGTAATGAGATGCGAATAGGAACATGTAATGAGATGCGAATTGTAATGAGATGCAAATTTGAACGTGTAATGAGATGCAAAATATAACATGTAATGAGATGCGAATAGGAACATGTAATGAGATGCGAATTGTAATGAGATGCAAATTTGAAAGTGTAATGAGATGCAAAATATAACATGTAATGAGATGCGAATAGGAACATGTAGTGAGATGCGAATTGTAATGAGATGCAAATTTGAAAGTGTAATGAGATGCGAAATATAACATGTAATGAGATGCGAATAGGAACATGTAATGAGATGCGAATTGTAATGAGATGCAAATTTGAACGTGTAATGAGATGCAAAATATAACATGTAATGAGATGCGAATTGTAATGAGATGCAAATTTGAAAGAGAAATGAGATGCGAATAGGAACATGTAATGAGATGCAAATTGTAATGAGATGCAAATTGTAATCAGATGCAAATTTCAGAGAAAGTATAATATGATGGAGATTTAACATGATTCATCCATTAATAGATACAAATTTAAACAATATACTATGCTAACAAGCAGTAATCCACTTCCTGTGTAAACCAGAAAACTCACGGAGACAAAAATAAATGAAACAAAGAACTATGGATAATGATTTGCAGATCTGCATATGTAATGACATGTAGATTTAGCCCCACCAAAGAAGTATGGGTAAAGAGATTAATATTTACATAGATAAGAATATTAACCAAAGAAAGAAAGAAGAAGAAAACCAAAAAACATTACAGGGCCATTTCATTTTGGTAATTCATGTCTTGGTTATTAAAGAAAAAAACCTCACAGACAAAAAAATAAATTTAAACAAAGAACTACAAGCACCACCGAGGGTTAAGGCTAATTATTCGCAGATCTGCTTATGAAATGTAGATTTTGACCAAGCAATGTATCATGGGTAATGAGATATACATTTACATACATACAAATATTAACCAAAGAAAGAAAAGAAAAAAAAAAAGCATTAAAGGGCCTTTTTATTTTGCCGATTCTTGTCTTGGGTATTAAAAAAACATCTCAACAATCTCACAGACAAAAAAATTAATTTAAAGAAAGTACTACAAGCCCCATCGAGGGCTAAAGGTAATGATTTGCAGATCTGCATAAGAAATGATATGTAGATTTAGCCCCACCAAAGAGTTATGGGTAATGAGATATACATTTAAATATATAAGAATATTAACCAATGAAATAAAGAAGAAGAAAAACCAATAAAAGGCCTTTTCATATTGGTGATTATTGCCTTGGATATTGGAAAAAAAAAACTCATAGAGAAAAAAAATGAATCTAAACAAAGAACTAAAAGCAACACCGAGCACTAAAGGTAATGATTTGCAGATCTGCATAAGGAATTGTATGTAGATTTAGACTCAGCAAAGAATTATGGGTAATGAGATATACATTTACATATTTAAGAATATTAACCAAAGAAATAAATCAAAGGGGGGTAAAAAAAAATCATTAAAGGGCCTTTTCATTTTGATGATTCTTGTCTAGGGTATTCAAAAAACAAACAAACTAAAAAATTAATCGTAAAAAAAAAATACAAGCACCACCGAGCGCTATGGGTGATGATTTGCAGATCGGCATATGAAATGAAATGTAGATTTAGCCCCACCCAAGAATTATGGGCAATAAGATATACATTCACATGTATAAAAAAATTAAACAACTAAGAAATGTGAAAAAATAAAAATAAAGTGGCATAAAGGGCATCATCATTTTGTTGACTCTTGTTTTGGGTACTCAAAAATAGATCATTTCAAACTAGCTCATTACATAAAGATAACCTACAAAACTTAGGAACTAGCATTTCCTATAGAAGAAACTTTACTCACATCTTGGGTTTACCATAAAAAGTCATTGAGACAAAAATAAAAAACTAACAGAGAACTGGAAGCCTCAAATGAATTATGGGTAAAGATTATGCAAATGTTACCATGTTAAAAGATACAAACTTGAACATGTAATGAGATGCGAATTTGAAATGGTAATAAGATGCGAAACTAAAAATGTAATGAGATGCGAAAAATAGCATGTAAAGAGATGCAAAGTTGAACATGTAATGAGATGCGCAGTTGAACATGTAATGAGATGCAAATTTGAAAGTGTAATGAGATGCGAAATATAACATGTAATGAGATGCGAAATATAACATGTAATGAGATGCGAATAGGAACATGTAATGAGATGCAAATTTGAAAGTGTAATGAGATGCAAAATATAACATGTAATGAGATGCGAATTAGAACATGTAATGAGATGCGAATTGTAATGAGATGCAAATTTGAAAGTGTAATGAGATGCAAAATATAACATGTAATGAGATGCGAATAGGAACATGTAATGAGATGCAAATTGTAATGAAATGCAAATTTGAAAGTGTAATGAGATGCGAAATATAACATGTAATGAGATGCGAATAGGAACATGTAATGAGATGCGAATAGTAATGAGATGCAAATTTGAAAGTGTAATGAGACGCAAATTTGAAAGTGTAATGAGATGCAAATTTGAAAGTGTAATGAGATGCAAAATATAACATGTAATGAGATGCGAATTGTAATGAGATGCAAATTTCAGAGAAAGTATAATATGATGGAGATTTAACATGATTCATCCATTAATAGATACAAATTTAAACAATATACTATGCTAACAAGCAGTAATCCACTTCCTGTGTAAACCAGAAAACTCACGGAGACAAAAATAAATGAAACAAAGAACTATGGATAATGATTTGCAGATCTGCATATGTAATGACATGTAGATTTAGCCCCACCAAAGAAGTATGGGTAAAGAGATTAATATTTACATAGATAAGAATATTAACCAAAGAAAGAAAGAAGAAGAAAACCAAAAAACATTACAGGGCCATTTCATTTTGGTAATTCATGTCTTGGTTATTAAAGAAAAAAACCTCACAGACAAAAAAATAAATTTAAACAAAGAACTACAAGCACCACCGAGGGTTAAGGCTAATTATTCGCAGATCTGCTTATGAAATGTAGATTTTGACCAAGCAATGTATCATGGGTAATGAGATATACATTTACATACATACAAATATTAACCAAAGAAAGAAAAGAAAAAAAAAATCATTAAAGGGCCTTTTTATTTTGCCGATTCTTGTCTTGGGTATTAAAAAAACATCTCAACAATCTCACAGACAAAAAAATTAATTTAAAGAAAGTACTACAAGCCCCATCGAGGGCTACAGGTAATGATTTGCAGATCTGCATAAGAAATGATATGTAGATTTAGCCCCACCAAAGAGTTATGGGTAATGAGATATACATTTAAATATATAAGAATATTAACCAATGAAATAAAGAAGAAGAAAAACCAATAAAAGGCCTTTTCATATTGGTGATTATTGCCTTGGATATTGAAAAAAAAAAACTCATAGAGAAAAAAAATGAATCTAAACAAAGAACTAAAAGCAACACCGAGCACTAAGGGTAATGATTTGCAGATCTGCATAAGGAATTGTATGTAGATTTAGACTCAGCAAAGAATTATGGGTAATGAGATATACATTTACATATTTAAGAATATTAACCAAAGAAATAAATCAAAGGGGGGTAAAAAAAAATCATTAAAGGGCCTTTTCATTTTGATGATTCTTGTCTAGGGTATTCAAAAAACAAACAAACTAAAAAATTAATCGGAAAAAAAAAACTACAAGCACCACCGAGCGCTATGGGTGATGATTTGCAGATCGGCATATGAAATGAAATGTAGATTTAGCCCCACCCAAGAATTATGGGCAATAAGATATACATTCACATGTATAAAAAAATTAAGCAACTAAGAAATGTGAAAAAATAAAAATAAAGTGCCATAAAGAGCATCATCATTTTGTTGACTCTTGTTTTGGGTACTCAAAAATAGATCATTTCAAACTAGCTCATTACATAAAGATAACCTACAAAACTTAGGAACTAGCATTTCCTATAGAAGAAACTTTACTCACATCTTGGGTTTACCATAAAAAGTCATTGAGACAAAAATAAAAAACTAACAGAGAACTGGAAGCCTCAAATGAATTATGGGTAAAGATTATGCAAATGTTACCATGTTAAAAGATACAAACTTGAACATGTAATGAGATGAGAATTTGAAATGGTAATAAGATGCGAAACTAAAAATGTAATGAGATGCGAAAAATAGCATGTAAAGAGATGCAAAGTTGAACATGTAATGAGATGCGCAGTTGAACATGTAATGAGATGCAAATTTGAAAGTGTAATGAGATGCGAAATATAACATGTAATGAGATGCGAAATATAACATGTAATGAGATGCGAATAGGAACATGTAATGAGATGCGAATTGTAATGAGATGCAAATTTGAAAGTGTAATGAGATGCAAAATATAACATGTAATGAGATGCGAATTAGAACATGTAATGAGATGCGAATTGTAATGAGATGCAAATTTGAAAGTGTAATGAGATGCAAAATATAACATGTAATGAGATGCGAATAGGAACATGTAATGAGATGCAAATTGTAATGAAATGCAAATTTGAAAGTGTAATGAGATGCGAAATATAACATGTAATGAGATGCGAATAGGAACATGTAATGAGATGCGAATTGTAATGAGATGCAAATTTGAACGTGTAATGAGATGCAAAATATAACATGTAATGAGATGCGAATTGTAATGAGATGCAAATTTGAAAGAGAAATGAGATGCGAATAGGAACATGTAATGAGATGCAAATTGTAATGAGATGCAAATTGTAATCAGATGCAAATTTCAGAGAAAGTATAATATGATGGAGATTTAACATGATTCATCCATTAATAGATACAAATTTAAACAATATACTATGCTAACAAGCAGTAATCCACTTCCTGTGTAAACCAGAAAACTCACGGAGACAAAAATAAATGAAACAAAGAACTATGGATAATGATTTGCAGATCTGCATATGTAATGACATGTAGATTTAGCCCCACCAAAGAAGTATGGGTAAAGAGATTAATATTTACATAGATAAGAATATTAACCAAAGAAAGAAAGAAGAAGAAAACCAAAAAACATTACAGGGCCATTTCATTTTGGTAATTCATGTCTTGGTTATTAAAGAAAAAAACCTCACAGACAAAAAAATAAATTTAAACAAAGAACTACAAGCACCACCGAGGGTTAAGGCTAATTATTCGCAGATCTGCTTATGAAATGTAGATTTTGACCAAGCAATGTATCATGGGTAATGAGATATACATTTACATACATACAAATATTAACCAAAGAAAGAAAAGAAAAAAAAAATCATTAAAGGGCCTTTTTATTTTGCCGATTCTTGTCTTGGGTATTAAAAAAACATCTCAACAATCTCACAGACAAAAAAATTAATTTAAAGAAAGTACTACAAGCCCCATCGAGGGCTACAGGTAATGATTTGCAGATCTGCATAAGAAATGATATGTAGATTTAGCCCCACCAAAGAGTTATGGGTAATGAGATATACATTTAAATATATAAGAATATTAACCAATGAAATAAAGAAGAAGAAAAACCAATAAAAGGCCTTTTCATATTGGTGATTATTGCCTTGGATATTGAAAAAAAAAAACTCATAGAGAAAAAAAATGAATCTAAACAAAGAACTAAAAGCAACACCGAGCACTAAGGGTAATGATTTGCAGATCTGCATAAGGAATTGTATGTAGATTTAGACTCAGCAAAGAATTATGGGTAATGAGATATACATTTACATATTTAAGAATATTAACCAAAGAAATAAATCAAAGGGGGGTAAAAAAAAATCATTAAAGGGCCTTTTCATTTTGATGATTCTTGTCTAGGGTATTCAAAAAACAAACAAACTAAAAAATTAATCGGAAAAAAAAAACTACAAGCACCACCGAGCGCTATGGGTGATGATTTGCAGATCGGCATATGAAATGAAATGTAGATTTAGCCCCACCCAAGAATTATGGGCAATAAGATATACATTCACATGTATAAAAAAATTAAGCAACTAAGAAATGTGAAAAAATAAAAATAAAGTGGCATAAAGGGCATCATCATTTTGTTGACTCTTGTTTTGGGTACTCAAAAATAGATCATTTCAAACTAGCTCATTACATAAAGATAACCTACAAAACTTAGGAACTAGCATTTCCTATAGAAGAAACTTTACTCACATCTTGGGTTTACCATAAAAAGTCATTGAGACAAAAATAAAAAACTAACAGAGAACTGGAAGCCTCAAATGAATTATGGGTAAAGATTATGCAAATGTTACCATGTTAAAAGATACAAACTTGAACATGTAATGAGATGCGAATTTGAAATGGTAATAAGATGCGAAACTAAAAATGTAATGAGATGCGAAAAATAGCATGTAAAGAGATGCAAAGTTGAACATGTAATGAGATGCGCAGTTGAACATGTAATGAGATGCAAATTTGAAAGTGTAATGAGATGCGAAATATAACATGTAATGAGATGCGAAATATAACATGTAATGAGATGCGAAATATAACATGTAATGAGATGCGAATTGTAATGAGATGCAAATTTGAAAGTGTAATGAGATGCAAAATATAACATGTAATGAGATGCGAATTAGAACATGTAATGAGATGCGAATTGTAATGAGATGCAAATTTGAAAGTGTAATGAGATGCAAAATATAACATGTAATGAGATGCGAATAGGAACATGTAATGAGATGCAAATTTGAAAGTGTAATGAGATGCAAATTTGAAAGTGTAATGAGATGCAAAATATAACATGTAATGAGATGCGAATTGTAATGAGATGCAAATTTCAGAGAAAGTATAATATGATGGAGATTTAACATGATTCATCCATTAACAGATACAAATTTAAACAATATACTATGCTAACAAGCAGTAATCCACTTCCTGTGTAAACCAGAAAACTCACGGAGACAAAAATAAATGAAACAAAGAACTAGGGATAATGATTTGCAGATCTGCATATGTAATGACATGTAGATTTAGCCCCACCAAAGAAGTATGGGTAAAGAGATTAATATTTACATAGATAAGAATATTAACCAAAGAAAGAAAGAAGAAGAAAACCAAAAAACATTACAGGGCCATTTCATTTTGGTAATTCATGTCTTGGTTATTAAAGAAAAAAACCTCACAGACAAAAAAATAAATTTAAACAAAGAACTACAAGCACCACCGAGGGTTAAGGCTAATTATTCGCAGATCTGCTTATGAAATGTAGATTTTGACCAAGCAATGTATCATGGGTAATGAGATATACATTTACATACATACAAATATTAACCAAAGAAAGAAAAGAAAAAAAAAATCATTAAAGGGCCTTTTTATTTTGCCGATTCTTGTCTTGGGTATTAAAAAAACATCTCAACAATCTCACAGACAAAAAAATTAATTTAAAGAAAGTACTACAAGCCCCATCGAGGGCTACAGGTAATGATTTGCAGATCTGCATAAGAAATGATATGTAGATTTAGCCCCACCAAAGAGTTATGGGTAATGAGATAAACATTTAAATATATAAGAATATTAACCAATGAAATAAAGAAGAAGAAAAACCAATAAAAGGCCTTTTCATATTGGTGATTATTGCCTTGGATATTGAAAAAAAAAAACTCATAGAGAAAAAAAATGAATCTAAACAAAGAACTAAAAGCAACACCGAGCACTAAGGGTAATGATTTGCAGATCTGCATAAGGAATTGTATGTAGATTTAGACTCAGCAAAGAATTATGGGTAATGAGATATACATTTACATATTTAAGAATATTAACCAAAGAAATAAATCAAAGGGGGGTAAAAAAAAATCATTAAAGGGCCTTTTCATTTTGATGATTCTTGTCTAGGGTATTCAAAAAACAAACAAACTAAAAAATTAATCGGAAAAAAAAAATACAAGCACCACCGAGCGCTATGGGTGATGATTTGCAGATCGGCATATGAAATGAAATGTAGATTTAGCCCCACCCAAGAATTATGGGCAATAAGATATACATTCACATGTATAAAAAAATTAAACAACTAAGAAATGTGAAAAAATAAAAATAAAGTGGCATAAAGGGCATCATCATTTTGTTGACTCTTGTTTTGGGTACTCAAAAATAGATCATTTCAAACTAGCTCATTACATAAAGATAACCTACAAAACTTAGGAACTAGCATTTCCTATAGAAGAAACTTTACTCACATCTTGGGTTTACCATAAAAAGTCATTGAGACAAAAATAAAAAACTAACAGAGAACTGGAAGCCTCAAATGAATTATGGGTAAAGATTATGCAAATGTTACCATGTTAAAAGATACAAACTTGAACATGTAATGAGATGCGAATTTGAAATGGTAATAAGATGCGAAACTAAAAATGTAATGAGATGCGAAAAATAGCATGTAAAGAGATGCAAAGTTGAACATGTAATGAGATGCGCAGTTGAACATGTAATGAGATGCAAATTTGAAAGTGTAATGAGATGCGAAATATAACATGTAATGAGATGCGAAATATAACATGTAATGAGATGCGAATAGGAACATGTAATGAGATGCGAATTGTAATGAAATGCAAATTTGAAAGTGTAATGAGATGCAAAATATAACATGTAATGAGATGCGAATTAGAACATGTAATGAGATGCGAATTGTAATGAGATGCAAATTTGAAAGTGTAATGAGATGCAAAATATAACATGTAATGAGATGCGAATAGGAACATGTAATGAGATGCGAATTGTAATGAGATGCAAATTTGAAAGTGTAATGAGATGCAAAATATAACATGTAATGAGATGCGAATAGGAACATGTAATGAGATGCGAATTGTAATGAGATGCAAATTTGAAAGTGTAATGAGATGCGAAATATAACATGTAATGAGATGCGAATAGGAACATGTAATGAGATGCGAATTGTAATGAGATGCAAATTTGAAAGTGTAATGAGATGCAAATTTGAAAGTGTAATGAGATGCAAAATATAACATGTAATGAGATGCAAATTTGAAAGAGAAATGAGATGCGAATAGGAACATGTAATGAGATGCAAATTGTAATCAGATGCAAATTTCAGAGAAAGTATAATATGATGGAGATTTAACATGATTCATCCATTAATAGATACAAATTTAAACAATATACTATGCTAACAAGCAGTAATCCACTTCCTGTGTAAACCAGAAAACTCACGGAGACAAAAATAAATGAAACAAAGAACTATGGATAATGATTTGCAGATCTGCATATGTAATGACATGTAGATTTAGCCCCACCAAAGAAGTATGGGTAAAGAGATTAATATTTACATAGATAAGAATATTAACCAAAGAAAGAAAGAAGAAGAAAACCAAAAAACATTACAGGGCCATTTCATTTTGGTAATTCATGTCTTGGTTATTAAAGAAAAAAACCTCACAGACAAAAAAATAAATTTAAACAAAGAACTACAAGCACCACCGAGGGTTAAGGCTAATTATTCGCAGATCTGCTTATGAAATGTAGATTTTGACCAAGCAATGTATCATGGGTAATGAGATATACATTTACATACATACAAATATTAACCAAAGAAAGAAAAGAAAAAAAAAATCATTAAAGGGCCTTTTTATTTTGCCGATTCTTGTCTTGGGTATTAAAAAAACATCTCAACAATCTCACAGACAAAAAAATTAATTTAAAGAAAGTACTACAAGCCCCATCGAGGGCTACAGGTAATGATTTGCAGATCTGCATAAGAAATGATATGTAGATTTAGCCCCACCAAAGAGTTATGGGTAATGAGATATACATTTAAATATATAAGAATATTAACCAATGAAATAAAGAAGAAGAAAAACCAATAAAAGGCCTTTTCATATTGGTGATTATTGCCTTGGATATTGAAAAAAAAAAACTCATAGAGAAAAAAAATGAATCTAAACAAAGAACTAAAAGCAACACCGAGCACTAAGGGTAATGATTTGCAGATCTGCATAAGGAATTGTATGTAGATTTAGACTCAGCAAAGAATTATGGGTAATGAGATATACATTTACATATTTAAGAATATTAACCAAAGAAATAAATCAAAGGGGGGTAAAAAAAAATCATTAAAGGGCCTTTTCATTTTGATGATTCTTGTCTAGGGTATTCAAAAAACAAACAAACTAAAAAATTAATCGGAAAAAAAAAATACAAGCACCACCGAGCGCTATGGGTGATGATTTGCAGATCGGCATATGAAATGAAATGTAGATTTAGCCCCACCCAAGAATTATGGGCAATAAGATATACATTCACATGTATAAAAAAATTAAGCAACTAAGAAATGTGAAAAAATAAAAATAAAGTGGCATAAAGGGCATCATCATTTTGTTGACTCTTGTTTTGGGTACTCAAAAATAGATCATTTCAAACTAGCTCATTACATAAAGATAACCTACAAAACTTAGGAACTAGCATTTCCTATAGAAGAAACTTTACTCACATCTTGGGTTTACCATAAAAAGTCATTGAGACAAAAATAAAAAACTAACAGAGAACTGGAAGCCTCAAATGAATTATGGGTAAAGATTATGCAAATGTTACCATGTTAAAAGATACAAACTTGAACATGTAATGAGATGCGGATTTGAAATGGTAATAAGATGCGAAACTAAAAATGTAATGAGATGCGAAAAATAGCATGTAAAGAGATGCAAAGTTGAACATGTAATGAGATGCGCAGTTGAACATGTAATGAGATGCAAATTTGAAAGTGTAATGAGATGCGAAATATAACATGTAATGAGATGCGAAATATAACATGTAATGAGATGCGAATAGGAACATGTAATGAGATGCGAATTGTAATGAGATGCAAATTTGAAAGTGTAATGAGATGCAAAATATAACATGTAATGAGATGCGAATTAGAACATGTAATGAGATGCGAATTGTAATGAGATGCAAATTTGAAAGTGTAATGAGATGCGAATTGTAATGAGATGCAAATTTGAAAGTGTAATGAGATGCAAAATATAACATGTAATGAGATGCGAATAGGAACATGTAATGAGATGCAAATTGTAATGAGATGCAAATTTGAAAGTGTAATGAGATGCGAAATATAACATGTAATGAGATGCGAATAGGAACATGTAATGAGATGCAAATTTGAACGTGTAATGAGATGCAAAATATAACATGTAATGAGATGCGAATTGTAATGAGATGCAAATTTGAAAGAGAAATGAGATGCGAATAGGAACATGTAATGAGATGCAAATTGTAATGAGATGCAAATTGTAATCAGATGCAAATTTCAGAGAAAGTATAATATGATGGAGATTTAACATGATTCATCCATTAATAGATACAAATTTAAACAGTATACTATGCTAACAAGCAATAATCCACTTCCTGTGTAAACCAGAAAACTCACGGAGACAAAAATAAATGAAACAAAGAACTATGGATAATGATTTGCAGATCTGCATATGTAATGACATGTAGATTTAGCCCCACCAAAGAAGTATGGGTAAAGAGATTAATATTTACATAGATAAGAATATTAACCAAAGAAAGAAAGAAGAAGAAAACCAAAAAACATTACAGGGCCATTTCATTTTGGTAATTCATGTCTTGGTTATTAAAGAAAAAAACCTCACAGACAAAAAAATAAATTTAAACAAAGAACTACAAGCACCACCGAGGGTTAAGGCTAATTATTCGCAGATCTGCTTATGAAATGTAGATTTTGACCAAGCAATGTATCATGGGTAATGAGATATACATTTACATACATACAAATATTAACCAAAGAAAGAAAAGAAAAAAAAAATCATTAAAGGGCCTTTTTATTTTGCCGATTCTTGTCTTGGGTATTAAAAAAACATCTCAACAATCTCACAGACAAAAAAATTAATTTAAAGAAAGTACTACAAGCCCCATCGAGGGCTACAGGTAATGATTTGCAGATCTGCATAAGAAATGATATGTAGATTTAGCCCCACCAAAGAGTTATGGGTAATGAGATAAACATTTAAATATATAAGAATATTAACCAATGAAATAAAGAAGAAGAAAAACCAATAAAAGGCCTTTTCATATTGGTGATTATTGCCTTGGATATTGAAAAAAAAAAACTCATAGAGAAAAAAAATGAATCTAAACAAAGAACTAAAAGCAACACCGAGCACTAAGGGTAATGATTTGCAGATCTGCATAAGGAATTGTATGTAGATTTAGACTCAGCAAAGAATTATGGGTAATGAGATATACATTTACATATTTAAGAATATTAACCAAAGAAATAAATCAAAGGGGGGTAAAAAAAAATCATTAAAGGGCCTTTTCATTTTGATGATTCTTGTCTAGGGTATTCAAAAAACAAACAAACTAAAAAATTAATCGGAAAAAAAAAATACAAGCACCACCGAGCGCTATGGGTGATGATTTGCAGATCGGCATATGAAATGAAATGTAGATTTAGCCCCACCCAAGAATTATGGGCAATAAGATATACATTCACATGTATAAAAAAATTAAACAACTAAGAAATGTGAAAAAATAAAAATAAAGTGGCATAAAGGGCATCATCATTTTGTTGACTCTTGTTTTGGGTACTCAAAAATAGATCATTTCAAACTAGCTCATTACATAAAGATAACCTACAAAACTTAGGAACTAGCATTTCCTATAGAAGAAACTTTACTCACATCTTGGGTTTACCATAAAAAGTCATTGAGACAAAAATAAAAAACTAACAGAGAACTGGAAGCCTCAAATGAATTATGGGTAAAGATTATGCAAATGTTACCATGTTAAAAGATACAAACTTGAACATGTAATGAGATGCGAATTTGAAATGGTAATAAGATGCGAAACTAAAAATGTAATGAGATGCGAAAAATAGCATGTAAAGAGATGCAAAGTTGAACATGTAATGAGATGCGCAGTTGAACATGTAATGAGATGCAAATTTGAAAGTGTAATGAGATGCGAAATATAACATGTAATGAGATGCGAAATATAACATGTAATGAGATGCGAATAGGAACATGTAATGAGATGCGAATTGTAATGAAATGCAAATTTGAAAGTGTAATGAGATGCAAAATATAACATGTAATGAGATGCGAATTAGAACATGTAATGAGATGCGAATTGTAATGAGATGCAAATTTGAAAGTGTAATGAGATGCAAAATATAACATGTAATGAGATGCGAATAGGAACATGTAATGAGATGCGAATTGTAATGAGATGCAAATTTGAAAGTGTAATGAGATGCAAAATATAACATGTAATGAGATGCGAATAGGAACATGTAATGAGATGCGAATTGTAATGAGATGCAAATTTGAAAGTGTAATGAGATGCGAAATATAACATGTAATGAGATGCGAATAGGAACATGTAATGAGATGCGAATTGTAATGAGATGCAAATTTGAAAGTGTAATGAGATGCAAATTTGAAAGTGTAATGAGATGCAAAATATAACATGTAATGAGATGCAAATTTGAAAGAGAAATGAGATGCGAATAGGAACATGTAATGAGATGCAAATTGTAATCAGATGCAAATTTCAGAGAAAGTATAATATGATGGAGATTTAACATGATTCATCCATTAATAGATACAAATTTAAACAATATACTATGCTAACAAGCAGTAATCCACTTCCTGTGTAAACCAGAAAACTCACGGAGACAAAAATAAATGAAACAAAGAACTATGGATAATGATTTGCAGATCTGCATATGTAATGACATGTAGATTTAGCCCCACCAAAGAAGTATGGGTAAAGAGATTAATATTTACATAGATAAGAATATTAACCAAAGAAAGAAAGAAGAAGAAAACCAAAAAACATTACAGGGCCATTTCATTTTGGTAATTCATGTCTTGGTTATTAAAGAAAAAAACCTCACAGACAAAAAAATAAATTTAAACAAAGAACTACAAGCACCACCGAGGGTTAAGGCTAATTATTCGCAGATCTGCTTATGAAATGTAGATTTTGACCAAGCAATGTATCATGGGTAATGAGATATACATTTACATACATACAAATATTAACCAAAGAAAGAAAAGAAAAAAAAAATCATTAAAGGGCCTTTTTATTTTGCCGATTCTTGTCTTGGGTATTAAAAAAACATCTCAACAATCTCACAGACAAAAAAATTAATTTAAAGAAAGTACTACAAGCCCCATCGAGGGCTACAGGTAATGATTTGCAGATCTGCATAAGAAATGATATGTAGATTTAGCCCCACCAAAGAGTTATGGGTAATGAGATATACATTTAAATATATAAGAATATTAACCAATGAAATAAAGAAGAAGAAAAACCAATAAAAGGCCTTTTCATATTGGTGATTATTGCCTTGGATATTGAAAAAAAAAAACTCATAGAGAAAAAAAATGAATCTAAACAAAGAACTAAAAGCAACACCGAGCACTAAGGGTAATGATTTGCAGATCTGCATAAGGAATTGTATGTAGATTTAGACTCAGCAAAGAATTATGGGTAATGAGATATACATTTACATATTTAAGAATATTAACCAAAGAAATAAATCAAAGGGGGGTAAAAAAAAATCATTAAAGGGCCTTTTCATTTTGATGATTCTTGTCTAGGGTATTCAAAAAACAAACAAACTAAAAAATTAATCGGAAAAAAAAAATACAAGCACCACCGAGCGCTATGGGTGATGATTTGCAGATCGGCATATGAAATGAAATGTAGATTTAGCCCCACCCAAGAATTATGGGCAATAAGATATACATTCACATGTATAAAAAAATTAAGCAACTAAGAAATGTGAAAAAATAAAAATAAAGTGGCATAAAGGGCATCATCATTTTGTTGACTCTTGTTTTGGGTACTCAAAAATAGATCATTTCAAACTAGCTCATTACATAAAGATAACCTACAAAACTTAGGAACTAGCATTTCCTATAGAAGAAACTTTACTCACATCTTGGGTTTACCATAAAAAGTCATTGAGACAAAAATAAAAAACTAACAGAGAACTGGAAGCCTCAAATGAATTATGGGTAAAGATTATGCAAATGTTACCATGTTAAAAGATACAAACTTGAACATGTAATGAGATGCGGATTTGAAATGGTAATAAGATGCGAAACTAAAAATGTAATGAGATGCGAAAAATAGCATGTAAAGAGATGCAAAGTTGAACATGTAATGAGATGCGCAGTTGAACATGTAATGAGATGCAAATTTGAAAGTGTAATGAGATGCGAAATATAACATGTAATGAGATGCGAAATATAACATGTAATGAGATGCGAATAGGAACATGTAATGAGATGCGAATTGTAATGAGATGCAAATTTGAAAGTGTAATGAGATGCAAAATATAACATGTAATGAGATGCGAATTAGAACATGTAATGAGATGCGAATTGTAATGAGATGCAAATTTGAAAGTGTAATGAGATGCGAATTGTAATGAGATGCAAATTTGAAAGTGTAATGAGATGCAAAATATAACATGTAATGAGATGCGAATAGGAACATGTAATGAGATGCAAATTGTAATGAGATGCAAATTTGAAAGTGTAATGAGATGCGAAATATAACATGTAATGAGATGCGAATAGGAACATGTAATGAGATGCAAATTTGAACGTGTAATGAGATGCAAAATATAACATGTAATGAGATGCGAATTGTAATGAGATGCAAATTTGAAAGAGAAATGAGATGCGAATAGGAACATGTAATGAGATGCAAATTGTAATGAGATGCAAATTGTAATGAGATGCAAATTGTAATCAGATGCAAATTTCAGAGAAAGTATAATATGATGGAGATTTAACATGATTCATCCATTAATAGATACAAATTTAAACAGTATACTATGCTAACAAGCAATAATCCACTTCCTGTGTAAACCAGAAAACTCACGGAGACAAAAATAAATGAAACAAAGAACTATGGATAATGATTTGCAGATCTGCATATGTAATGACATGTAGATTTAGCCCCACCAAAGAAGTATGGGTAAAGAGATTAATATTTACATAGATAAGAATATTAACCAAAGAAAGAAAGAAGAAGAAAACCAAAAAACATTACAGGGCCATTTCATTTTGGTAATTCATGTCTTGGTTATTAAAGAAAAAAACCTCACAGACAAAAAAATAAATTTAAACAAAGAACTACAAGCACCACCGAGGGTTAAGGCTAATTATTCGCAGATCTGCTTATGAAATGTAGATTTTGACCAAGCAATGTATCATGGGTAATGAGATATACATTTACATACATACAAATATTAACCAAAGAAAGAAAAGAAAAAAAAAAAGCATTAAAGGGCCTTTTTATTTTGCCGATTCTTGTCTTGGGTATTAAAAAAACATCTCAACAATCTCACAGACAAAAAAATTAATTTAAAGAAAGTACTACAAGCCCCATCGAGGGCTACAGGTAATGATTTGCAGATCTGCATAAGAAATGATATGTAGATTTAGCCCCACCAAAGAGTTATGGTTAATGAGATATACATTTAAATATATAAGAATATTAACCAATGAAATAAAGAAGAAGAAAAACCAATAAAAGGCCTTTTCATATTGGTGATTATTGCCTTGGATATTGAAAAAAAAAAACTCATAGAGAAAAAAAATGAATCTAAACAAAGAACTAAAAGCAACACCGAGCACTAAGGGTAATGATTTGCAGATCTGCATAAGGAATTGTATGTAGATTTAGACTCAGCAAAGAATTATGGGTAATGAGATATACATTTACATATTTAAGAATATTAACCAAAGAAATAAATCAAAGGGGGGTAAAAAAAAATCATTAAAGGGCCTTTTCATTTTGATGATTCTTGTCTAGGGTATTCAAAAAACAAACAAACTAAAAAATTAATCGGAAAAAAAAAATACAAGCACCACCGAGCGCTATGGGTGATGATTTGCAGATCGGCATATGAAATGAAATGTAGATTTAGCCCCACCCAAGAATTATGGGCAATAAGATATACATTCACATGTATAAAAAAATTAAGCAACTAAGAAATGTGAAAAAATAAAAATAAAGTGGCATAAAGGGCATCATCATTTTGTTGACTCTTGTTTTGGGTACTCAAAAATAGATCATTTCAAACTAGCTCATTACATAAAGATAACCTACAAAACTTAGGAACTAGCATTTCCTATAGAAGAAACTTTACTCACATCTTGGGTTTACCATAAAAAGTCATTGAGACAAAAATAAAAAACTAACAGAGAACTGGAAGCCTCAAATGAATTATGGGTAAAGATTATGCAAATGTTACCATGTTAAAAGATACAAACTTGAACATGTAATGAGATGCGGATTTGAAATGGTAATAAGATGCGAAACTAAAAATGTAATGAGATGCGAAAAATAGCATGTAAAGAGATGCAAAGTTGAACATGTAATGAGATGCGCAGTTGAACATGTAATGAGATGCAAATTTGAAAGTGTAATGAGATGCGAAATATAACATGTAATGAGATGCGAAATATAACATGTAATGAGATGCGAATAGGAACATGTAATGAGATGCGAATTGTAATGAGATGCAAATTTGAAAGTGTAATGAGATGCAAAATATAACATGTAATGAGATGCGAATTAGAACATGTAATGAGATGCGAATTGTAATGAGATGCAAATTTGAAAGTGTAATGAGATGCGAATTGTAATGAGATGCAAATTTGAAAGTGTAATGAGATGCAAAATATAACATGTAATGAGATGCGAATAGGAACATGTAATGAGATGCAAATTGTAATGAGATGCAAATTTGAAAGTGTAATGAGATGCGAAATATAACATGTAATGAGATGCGAATAGGAACATGTAATGAGATGCAAATTTGAACGTGTAATGAGATGCAAAATATAACATGTAATGAGATGCGAATTGTAATGAGATGCAAATTTGAAAGAGAAATGAGATGCGAATAGGAACATGTAATGAGATGCAAATTGTAATGAGATGCAAATTGTAATCAGATGCAAATTTCAGAGAAAGTATAATATGATGGAGATTTAACATGATTCATCCATTAATAGATACAAATTTAAACAGTATACTATGCTAACAAGCAATAATCCACTTCCTGTGTAAACCAGAAAACTCACGGAGACAAAAATAAATGAAACAAAGAACTATGGATAATGATTTGCAGATCTGCATATGTAATGACATGTAGATTTAGCCCCACCAAAGAAGTATGGGTAAAGAGATTAATATTTACATAGATAAGAATATTAACCAAAGAAAGAAAGAAGAAGAAAACCAAAAAACATTACAGGGCCATTTCATTTTGGTAATTCATGTCTTGGTTATTAAAGAAAAAAACCTCACAGACAAAAAAATAAATTTAAACAAAGAACTACAAGCACCACCGAGGGTTAAGGCTAATTATTCGCAGATCTGCTTATGAAATGTAGATTTTGACCAAGCAATGTATCATGGGTAATGAGATATACATTTACATACATACAAATATTAACCAAAGAAAGAAAAGAAAAAAAAAAAGCATTAAAGGGCCTTTTTATTTTGCCGATTCTTGTCTTGGGTATTAAAAAAACATCTCAACAATCTCACAGACAAAAAAATTAATTTAAAGAAAGTACTACAAGCCCCATCGAGGGCTACAGGTAATGATTTGCAGATCTGCATAAGAAATGATATGTAGATTTAGCCCCACCAAAGAGTTATGGTTAATGAGATATACATTTAAATATATAAGAATATTAACCAATGAAATAAAGAAGAAGAAAAACCAATAAAAGGCCTTTTCATATTGGTGATTATTGCCTTGGATATTGAAAAAAAAAAAACTCATAGAGAAAAAAAATGAATCTAAACAAAGAACTAAAAGCAACACCGAGCACTAAGGGTAATGATTTGCAGATCTGCATAAGGAATTGTATGTAGATTTAGTGTAATGAGATGCAAAATATAACATGTAATGAGATGCGAATAGGAACATGTAATGAGATGCGAATTGTAATGAGATGCAAATTTGAAAGTGTAATGAGATGCGAAATATAACATGTAATGAGATGCGAATAGGAACATGTAATGAGGTGCGAATTGTAATGAGATGCAAATTTGAAAGTGTAATGAGATGCAAATATGTACATGTAATGGGATGCAAATTTGAAAGTGTAATGAGATGCGAATTGTAATGAGATGCAAATTTGAAAGTGTAATGAGATGCAAATATGTACATGTAATGGGATGCAAATTTGAAAGTGTAATTAGATGCAAAATATAACATGTAATGAGATGCGAATTAGAACATGTAATGAGATGCGAATTGTAATGAGATGCAAATTTGAAAGTGTAATGAGATGCAAAATATAACATGTAATGAGATGCGAATAGGAACATGTAATGAGATGCAAATTGTAATGAGATGCAAATTTGAAAGTGTAATGAGATGCGAAATATAACATGTAATGAGATGCGAATAGGAACATGTAATGAGATGCAAATTGTAATGAGATGCAAATTTGAAAGTGTAATGAGATGCGAAATATAACATGTAATGAGATGCGAATTGTAATGAGATGCAAATTTGAACGTGTAATGAGATGCAAAATATAACATGTAATGAGATGCGAATTGTAATGAGATGCAAATTTGAAAGAGAAATGAGATGCGAATAGGAACATGTAATGAGATGCAAATTGTAATGAGATGCAAATTGTAATCAGATGCAAATTTCAGAGAAAGTATAATATGATGGAGATTTAACATGATTCATCCATTAATAGATACAAATTTAAACAGTATACTATGCTAACAAGCAGTAATCCACTTCCTGTGTAAACCAGAAAACTCACGGAGACAAAAATAAATGAAACAAAGAACTATGGATAATGATTTGCAGATCTGCATATGTAATGACATGTAGATTTAGCCCCACCAAAGAAGTATGGGTAAAGAGATTAATATTTACATAGATAAGAATATTAACCAAAGAAAGAAAGAAGAAGAAAACCAAAAAACATTACAGGGCCATTTCATTTTGGTAATTCATGTCTTGGTTATTAAAGAAAAAAACCTCACAGACAAAAAAATAAATTTAAACAAAGAACTACAAGCACCACCGAGGGTTAAGGCTAATTATTCGCAGATCTGCTTATGAAATGTAGATTTTGACCAAGCAATGTATCATGGGTAATGAGATATACATTTACATACATACAAATATTAACCAAAGAAAGAAAAGAAAAAAAAAAAGCATTAAAGGGCCTTTTTATTTTGCCGATTCTTGTCTTGGGTATTAAAAAAACATCTCAACAATCTCACAGACAAAAAAATTAATTTAAAGAAAGTACTACAAGCCCCATCGAGGGCTACAGGTAATGATTTGCAGATCTGCATAAGAAATGATATGTAGATTTAGCCCCACCAAAGAGTTATGGGTAATGAGATATACATTTAAATATATAAGAATATTAACCAATGAAATAAAGAAGAAGAAAAACCAATAAAAGGCCTTTTCATATTGGTGATTATTGCCTTGGATATTGAAAAAAAAAAACTCATAGAGAAAAAAAATGAATCTAAACAAAGAACTAAAAGCAACACCGAGCACAAAGGGTAATGATTTGCAGATCAGCATAAGGAATTGTATGTAGATTTAGACTCAGCAAAGAATTATGGGTAATGAGATATACATTTACATATTTAAGAATATTAACCAAAGAAATAAATCAAAGGGGGGTAAAAAAAAAATCATTAAAGGGCCTTTTCATTTTGATGATTCTTGTCTAGGGTATTCAAAAAACAAACAAACTAAAAAATTAATCGGAAAAAAAAACTACAAGCACCACCGAGCGCTATGGGTGATGATTTGCAGATCGGCATATGAAATGAAATGTAGATTTAGCCCCACCCAAGAATTATGGGCAATAAGATATACATTCACATGTATAAAAAAATTAAGCAACTAAGAAATGTGAAAAAATAAAAATAAAGTGGCATAAAGGGCATCATCATTTTGTTGACTCTTGTTTTGGGTACTCAAAAATAGATCATTTCAAACTAGCTCATTACATAAAGATAACTTACAAAACTTAGGAACTAGCATTTCCTATAGAAGAAACTTTACTCACATCTTGGGTTTACCATAAAAAGTCATTGAGACAAAAATAAAAAACTAACAGAGAACTGGAAGCCTCAAATGAATTATGGGTAAAGATTATGCAAATGTTACCATGTTAAAAGATACAAACTTGAACATGTAATGAGATGCGAATTTGAAATGGTAATAAGATGCGAAACTAAAAATGTAATGAGATGCGAAAAATAGCATGTAAAGAGATGCAAAGTTGAACATGTAATGAGATGCGCAGTTGAACATGTAATGAGATGCAAATTTGAAAGTGTAATGAGATGCGAAATATAACATGTAATGAGATGCGAAATATAACATGTAATGAGATGCGAATAGGAACATGTAATGAGATGCGAATTGTAATGAAATGCAAATTTGAAAGTGTAATGAGATGCAAAATATAACATGTAATGAGATGCGAATTAGAACATGTAATGAGATGCGAATTGTAATGAGATGCAAATTTGAAAGTGTAATGAGATGCAAAATATAACATGTAATGAGATGCGAATAGGAACATGTAATGAGATGCGAATTGTAATGAGATGCAAATTTGAAAGTGTAATGAGATGCAAAATATAACATGTAATGAGATGCGAATAGGAACATGTAATGAGATGCGAATTGTAATGAGATGCAAATTTGAAAGTGTAATGAGATGCGAAATATAACATGTAATGAGATGCGAATAGGAACATGTAATGAGATGCGAATTGTAATGAGATGCAAATTTGAAAGTGTAATGAGATGCAAATTTGAAAGTGTAATGAGATGCAAAATATAACATGTAATGAGATGCAAATTTGAAAGAGAAATGAGATGCGAATAGGAACATGTAATGAGATGCAAATTGTAATCAGATGCAAATTTCAGAGAAAGTATAATATGATGGAGATTTAACATGATTCATCCATTAATAGATACAAATTTAAACAGTATACTATGCTAACAAGCAATAATCCACTTCCTGTGTAAACCAGAAAACTCACGGAGACAAAAATAAATGAAACAAAGAACTATGGATAATGATTTGCAGATCTGCATATGTAATGACATGTAGATTTAGCCCCACCAAAGAAGTATGGGTAAAGAGATTAATATTTACATAGATAAGAATATTAACCAAAGAAAGAAAGAAGAAGAAAACCAAAAAACATTACAGGGCCATTTCATTTTGGTAATTCATGTCTTGGTTATTAAAGAAAAAAACCTCACAGACAAAAAAATAAATTTAAACAAAGAACTACAAGCACCACCGAGGGTTAAGGCTAATTATTCGCAGATCTGCTTATGAAATGTAGATTTTGACCAAGCAATGTATCATGGGTAATGAGATATACATTTACATACATACAAATATTAACCAAAGAAAGAAAAGAAAAAAAAAAAGCATTAAAGGGCCTTTTTATTTTGCCGATTCTTGTCTTGGGTATTAAAAAAACATCTCAACAATCTCACAGACAAAAAAATTAATTTAAAGAAAGTACTACAAGCCCCATCGAGGGCTACAGGTAATGATTTGCAGATCTGCATAAGAAATGATATGTAGATTTAGCCCCACCAAAGAGTTATGGGTAATGAGATATACATTTAAATATATAAGAATATTAACCAATGAAATAAAGAAGAAGAAAAACCAATAAAAGGCCTTTTCATATTGGTGATTATTGCCTTGGATATTGAAAAAAAAAAACTCATAGAGAAAAAAAATGAATCTAAACAAAGAACTAAAAGCAACACCGAGCACTAAGGGTAATGATTTGCAGATCTGCATAAGGAATTGTATGTAGATTTAGACTCAGCAAAGAATTATGGGTAATGAGATATACATTTACATATTTAAGAATATTAACCAAAGAAATAAATCAAAGGGGGGTAAAAAAAAATCATTAAAGGGCCTTTTCATTTTGATGATTCTTGTCTAGGGTATTCAAAAAACAAACAAACTAAAAAATTAATCGGAAAAAAAAAATACAAGCACCACCGAGCGCTATGGGTGATGATTTGCAGATCGGCATATGAAATGAAATGTAGATTTAGCCCCACCCAAGAATTATGGGCAATAAGATATACATTCACATGTATAAAAAAATTAAGCAACTAAGAAATGTGAAAAAATAAAAATAAAGTGGCATAAAGGGCATCATCATTTTGTTGACTCTTGTTTTGGGTACTCAAAAATAGATCATTTCAAACTAGCTCATTACATAAAGATAACCTACAAAACTTAGGAACTAGCATTTCCTATAGAAGAAACTTTACTCACATCTTGGGTTTACCATAAAAAGTCATTGAGACAAAAATAAAAAACTAACAGAGAACTGGAAGCCTCAAATGAATTATGGGTAAAGATTATGCAAATGTTACCATGTTAAAAGATACAAACTTGAACATGTAATGAGATGCGGATTTGAAATGGTAATAAGATGCGAAACTAAAAATGTAATGAGATGCGAAAAATAGCATGTAAAGAGATGCAAAGTTGAACATGTAATGAGATGCGCAGTTGAACATGTAATGAGATGCAAATTTGAAAGTGTAATGAGATGCGAAATATAACATGTAATGAGATGCGAAATATAACATGTAATGAGATGCGAATAGGAACATGTAATGAGATGCGAATTGTAATGAGATGCAAATTTGAAAGTGTAATGAGATGCAAAATATAACATGTAATGAGATGCGAATTAGAACATGTAATGAGATGCGAATTGTAATGAGATGCAAATTTGAAAGTGTAATGAGATGCGAATTGTAATGAGATGCAAATTTGAAAGTGTAATGAGATGCAAAATATAACATGTAATGAGATGCGAATAGGAACATGTAATGAGATGCAAATTGTAATGAGATGCAAATTTGAAAGTGTAATGAGATGCGAAATATAACATGTAATGAGATGCGAATAGGAACATGTAATGAGATGCAAATTTGAACGTGTAATGAGATGCAAAATATAACATGTAATGAGATGCGAATTGTAATGAGATGCAAATTTGAAAGAGAAATGAGATGCGAATAGGAACATGTAATGAGATGCAAATTGTAATGAGATGCAAATTGTAATCAGATGCAAATTTCAGAGAAAGTATAATATGATGGAGATTTAACATGATTCATCCATTAATAGATACAAATTTAAACAGTATACTATGCTAACAAGCAATAATCCACTTCCTGTGTAAACCAGAAAACTCACGGAGACAAAAATAAATGAAACAAAGAACTATGGATAATGATTTGCAGATCTGCATATGTAATGACATGTAGATTTAGCCCCACCAAAGAAGTATGGGTAAAGAGATTAATATTTACATAGATAAGAATATTAACCAAAGAAAGAAAGAAGAAGAAAACCAAAAAACATTAAAGGGCCATTTCATTTTGGTAATTCATGTCTTGGTTATTAAAGAAAAAAACCTCACAGACAAAAAAATAAATTTAAACAAAGAACTACAAGCACCACCGAGGGTTAAGGCTAATTATTCGCAGATCTGCTTATGAAATGTAGATTTTGACCAAGCAATGTATCATGGGTAATGAGATATACATTTACATACATACAAATATTAACCAAAGAAAGAAAAGAAAAAAAAAAAGCATTAAAGGGCCTTTTTATTTTGCCGATTCTTGTCTTGGGTATTAAAAAAACATCTCAACAATCTCACAGACAAAAAAATTAATTTAAAGAAAGTACTACAAGCCCCATCGAGGGCTACAGGTAATGATTTGCAGATCTGCATAAGAAATGATATGTAGATTTAGCCCCACCAAAGAGTTATGGTTAATGAGATATACATTTAAATATATAAGAATATTAACCAATGAAATAAAGAAGAAGAAAAACCAATAAAAGGCCTTTTCATATTGGTGATTATTGCCTTGGATATTGAAAAAAAAAAAACTCATAGAGAAAAAAAATGAATCTAAACAAAGAACTAAAAGCAACACCGAGCACTAAGGGTAATGATTTGCAGATCTGCATAAGGAATTGTATGTAGATTTAGTGTAATGAGATGCAAAATATAACATGTAATGAGATGCGAATAGGAACATGTAATGAGATGCGAATTGTAATGAGATGCAAATTTGAAAGTGTAATGAGATGCGAAATATAACATGTAATGAGATGCGAATAGGAACATGTAATGAGGTGCGAATTGTAATGAGATGCAAATTTGAAAGTGTAATGAGATGCAAATATGTACATGTAATGGGATGCAAATTTGAAAGTGTAATGAGATGCGAATTGTAATGAGATGCAAATTTGAAAGTGTAATGAGATGCAAATATGTACATGTAATGGGATGCAAATTTGAAAGTGTAATGAGATGCAAAATATAACATGTAATGAGATGCGAATTAGAACATGTAATGAGATGCGAATTGTAATGAGATGCAAATTTGAAAGTGTAATGAGATGCAAAATATAACATGTAATGAGATGCGAATAGGAACATGTAATGAGATGCAAATTGTAATGAGATGCAAATTTGAAAGTGTAATGAGATGCGAAATATAACATGTAATGAGATGCGAATAGGAACATGTAATGAGATGCAAATTGTAATGAGATGCAAATTTGAAAGTGTAATGAGATGCGAAATATAACATGTAATGAGATGCGAATTGTAATGAGATGCAAATTTGAACGTGTAATGAGATGCAAAATATAACATGTAATGAGATGCGAATTGTAATGAGATGCAAATTTGAAAGAGAAATGAGATGCGAATAGGAACATGTAATGAGATGCAAATTGTAATGAGATGCAAATTGTAATGAGATGCAAATTGTAATCAGATGCAAATTTCAGAGAAAGTATAATATGATGGAGATTTAACATGATTCATCCATTAATAGATACAAATTTAAACAGTATACTATGCTAACAAGCAATAATCCACTTCCTGTGTAAACCAGAAAACTCACGGAGACAAAAATAAATGAAACAAAGAACTATGGATAATGATTTGCAGATCTGCATATGTAATGACATGTAGATTTAGCCCCACCAAAGAAGTATGGGTAAAGAGATTAATATTTACATAGATAAGAATATTAACCAAAGAAAGAAAGAAGAAGAAAACCAAAAAACATTACAGGGCCATTTCATTTTGGTAATTCATGTCTTGGTTATTAAAGAAAAAAACCTCACAGACAAAAAAATAAATTTAAACAAAGAACTACAAGCACCACCGAGGGTTAAGGCTAATTATTCGCAGATCTGCTTATGAAATGTAGATTTTGACCAAGCAATGTATCATGGGTAATGAGATATACATTTACATACATACAAATATTAACCAAAGAAAGAAAAGAAAAAAAAAAAGCATTAAAGGGCCTTTTTATTTTGCCGATTCTTGTCTTGGGTATTAAAAAAACATCTCAACAATCTCACAGACAAAAAAATTAATTTAAAGAAAGTACTACAAGCCCCATCGAGGGCTACAGGTAATGATTTGCAGATCTGCATAAGAAATGATATGTAGATTTAGCCCCACCAAAGAGTTATGGTTAATGAGATATACATTTAAATATATAAGAATATTAACCAATGAAATAAAGAAGAAGAAAAACCAATAAAAGGCCTTTTCATATTGGTGATTATTGCCTTGGATATTGAAAAAAAAAAACTCATAGAGAAAAAAAATGAATCTAAACAAAGAACTAAAAGCAACACCGAGCACTAAGGGTAATGATTTGCAGATCTGCATAAGGAATTGTATGTAGATTTAGACTCAGCAAAGAATTATGGGTAATGAGATATACATTTACATATTTAAGAATATTAACCAAAGAAATAAATCAAAGGGGGGTAAAAAAAAAATCATTAAAGGGCCTTTTCATTTTGATGATTCTTGTCTAGGGTATTCAAAAAACAAACAAACTAAAAAATTAATCGGAAAAAAAAACTACAAGCACCACCGAGCGCTATGGGTGATGATTTGCAGATCGGCATATGAAATGAAATGTAGATTTAGCCCCACCCAAGAATTATGGGCAATAAGATATACATTCACATGTATAAAAAAATTAAACAACTAAGAAATGTGAAAAAATAAAAATAAAGTGGCATAAAGGGCATCATCATTTTGTTGACTCTTGTTTTGGGTACTCAAAAATAGATCATTTCAAACTAGCTCATTACATAAAGATAACCTACAAAACTTAGGAACTAGCATTTCCTATAGAAGAAACTTTACTCACATCTTGGGTTTACCATAAAAAGTCATTGAGACAAAAATAAAAAACTAACAGAGAACTGGAAGCCTCAAATGAATTATGGGTAAAGATTATGCAAATGTTACCATGTTAAAAGATACAAACTTGAACATGTAATGAGATGCGAATTTGAAATGGTAATAAGATGCGAAACTAAAAATGTAATGAGATGCGAAAAATAGCATGTAAAGAGATGCAAAGTTGAACATGTAATGAGATGCGCAGTTGAACATGTAATGAGATGCAAATTTGAAAGTGTAATGAGATGCGAAATATAACATGTAATGAGATGCGAAATATAACATGTAATGAGATGCGAATAGGAACATGTAATGAGATGCGAATTGTAATGAGATGCAAATTTGAAAGTGTAATGAGATGCAAAATATAACATGTAATGAGATGCGAATTAGAACATGTAATGAGATGCGAATTGTAATGAGATGCAAATTTGAAAGTGTAATGAGATGCAAAATATAACATGTAATGAGATGCGAATAGGAACATGTAATGAGATGCAAATTGTAATGAGATGCAAATTTGAAAGTGTAATGAGATGCGAAATATAACATGTAATGAGATGCGAATAGGAACATGTAATGAGATGCAAATTTGAACGTGTAATGAGATGCAAAATATAACATGTAATGAGATGCGAATTGTAATGAGATGCAAATTTGAAAGAGAAATGAGATGCAAATAGGAACATGTAATGAGATGCAAATTGTAATGAGATGCAAATTGTAATCAGATGCAAATTTCAGAGAAAGTATAATATGATGGAGATTTAACATGATTCATCCATTAATAGATACAAATTTAAACAGTATACTATGCTAACAAGCAGTAATCCACTTCCTGTGTAAACCAGAAAACTCACGGAGACAAAAATAAATGAAACAAAGAACTATGGATAATGATTTGCAGATCTGCATATGTAATGACATGTAGATTTAGCCCCACCAAAGAAGTATGGGTAAAGAGATTAATATTTACATAGATAAGAATATTAACCAAAGAAAGAAAGAAGAAGAAAACCAAAAAACATTACAGGGCCATTTCATTTTGGTAATTCATGTCTTGGTTATTAAAGAAAAAAACCTCACAGACAAAAAAATAAATTTAAACAAAGAACTACAAGCACCACCGAGGGTTAAGGCTAATTATTCGCAGATCTGCTTATGAAATGTAGATTTTGACCAAGCAATGTATCATGGGTAATGAGATATACATTTACATACATACAAATATTAACCAAAGAAAGAAAAGAAAAAAAAAAAGCATTAAAGGGCCTTTTTATTTTGCCGATTCTTGTCTTGGGTATTAAAAAAACATCTCAACAATCTCACAGACAAAAAAATTAATTTAAAGAAAGTACTACAAGCCCCATCGAGGGCTACAGGTAATGATTTGCAGATCTGCATAAGAAATGATATGTAGATTTAGCCCCACCAAAGAGTTATGGGTAATGAGATATACATTTAAATATATAAGAATATTAACCAATGAAATAAAGAAGAAGAAAAACCAATAAAAGGCCTTTTCATATTGGTGATTATTGCCTTGGATATTGAAAAAAAAAAACTCATAGAGAAAAAAAATGAATCTAAACAAAGAACTAAAAGCAACACCGAGCACTAAGGGTAATGATTTGCAGATCTGCATAAGGAATTGTATGTAGATTTAGACTCAGCAAAGAATTATGGGTAATGAGATATACATTTACATATTTAAGAATATTAACCAAAGAAATAAATCAAAGGGGGGTAAAAAAAAATCATTAAAGGGCCTTTTCATTTTGATGATTCTTGTCTAGGGTATTCAAAAAACAAACAAACTAAAAAATTAATCGGAAAAAAAAAATACAAGCACCACCGAGCGCTATGGGTGATGATTTGCAGATCGGCATATGAAATGAAATGTAGATTTAGCCCCACCCAAGAATTATGGGCAATAAGATATACATTCACATGTATAAAAAAATTAAGCAACTAAGAAATGTGAAAAAATAAAAATAAAGTGGCATAAAGGGCATCATCATTTTGTTGACTCTTGTTTTGGGTACTCAAAAATAGATCATTTCAAACTAGCTCATTACATAAAGATAACCTACAAAACTTAGGAACTAGCATTTCCTATAGAAGAAACTTTACTCACATCTTGGGTTTACCATAAAAAGTCATTGAGACAAAAATAAAAAACTAACAGAGAACTGGAAGCCTCAAATGAATTATGGGTAAAGATTATGCAAATGTTACCATGTTAAAAGATACAAACTTGAACATGTAATGAGATGCGGATTTGAAATGGTAATAAGATGCGAAACTAAAAATGTAATGAGATGCGAAAAATAGCATGTAAAGAGATGCAAAGTTGAACATGTAATGAGATGCGCAGTTGAACATGTAATGAGATGCAAATTTGAAAGTGTAATGAGATGCGAAATATAACATGTAATGAGATGCGAAATATAACATGTAATGAGATGCGAATAGGAACATGTAATGAGATGCGAATTGTAATGAGATGCAAATTTGAAAGTGTAATGAGATGCAAAATATAACATGTAATGAGATGCGAATTAGAACATGTAATGAGATGCGAATTGTAATGAGATGCAAATTTGAAAGTGTAATGAGATGCGAATTGTAATGAGATGCAAATTTGAAAGTGTAATGAGATGCAAAATATAACATGTAATGAGATGCGAATAGGAACATGTAATGAGATGCGAATAGGAACATGTAATGAGATGCAAATTGTAATGAGATGCAAATTTGAAAGTGTAATGAGATGCGAAATATAACATGTAATGAGATGCGAATAGGAACATGTAATGAGATGCAAATTTGAACGTGTAATGAGATGCAAAATATAACATGTAATGAGATGCGAATTGTAATGAGATGCAAATTTGAAAGAGAAATGAGATGCGAATAGGAACATGTAATGAGATGCAAATTGTAATGAGATGCAAATTGTAATGAGATGCAAATTGTAATCAGATGCAAATTTCAGAGAAAGTATAATATGATGGAGATTTAACATGATTCATCCATTAATAGATACAAATTTAAACAGTATACTATGCTAACAAGCAATAATCCACTTCCTGTGTAAACCAGAAAACTCACGGAGACAAAAATAAATGAAACAAAGAACTATGGATAATGATTTGCAGATCTGCATATGTAATGACATGTAGATTTAGCCCCACCAAAGAAGTATGGGTAAAGAGATTAATATTTACATAGATAAGAATATTAACCAAAGAAAGAAAGAAGAAGAAAACCAAAAAACATTACAGGGCCATTTCATTTTGGTAATTCATGTCTTGGTTATTAAAGAAAAAAACCTCACAGACAAAAAAATAAATTTAAACAAAGAACTACAAGCACCACCGAGGGTTAAGGCTAATTATTCGCAGATCTGCTTATGAAATGTAGATTTTGACCAAGCAATGTATCATGGGTAATGAGATATACATTTACATACATACAAATATTAACCAAAGAAAGAAAAGAAAAAAAAAAAGCATTAAAGGGCCTTTTTATTTTGCCGATTCTTGTCTTGGGTATTAAAAAAACATCTCAACAATCTCACAGACAAAAAAATTAATTTAAAGAAAGTACTACAAGCCCCATCGAGGGCTACAGGTAATGATTTGCAGATCTGCATAAGAAATGATATGTAGATTTAGCCCCACCAAAGAGTTATGGGTAATGAGATATACATTTAAATATATAAGAATATTAACCAATGAAATAAAGAAGAAGAAAAACCAATAAAAGGCCTTTTCATATTGGTGATTATTGCCTTGGATATTGAAAAAAAAAAACTCATAGAGAAAAAAAATGAATCTAAACAAAGAACTAAAAGCAACACCGAGCACTAAGGGTAATGATTTGCAGATCTGCATAAGGAATTGTATGTAGATTTAGACTCAGCAAAGAATTATGGGTAATGAGATATACATTTACATATTTAAGAATATTAACCAAAGAAATAAATCAAAGGGGGGTAAAAAAAAATCATTAAAGGGCCTTTTCATTTTGATGATTCTTGTCTAGGGTATTCAAAAAACAAACAAACTAAAAAATTAATCGGAAAAAAAAAATACAAGCACCACCGAGCGCTATGGGTGATGATTTGCAGATCGGCATATGAAATGAAATGTAGATTTAGCCCCACCCAAGAATTATGGGCAATAAGATATACATTCACATGTATAAAAAAATTAAGCAACTAAGAAATGTGAAAAAATAAAAATAAAGTGGCATAAAGGGCATCATCATTTTGTTGACTCTTGTTTTGGGTACTCAAAAATAGATCATTTCAAACTAGCTCATTACATAAAGATAACCTACAAAACTTAGGAACTAGCATTTCCTATAGAAGAAACTTTACTCACATCTTGGGTTTACCATAAAAAGTCATTGAGACAAAAATAAAAAACTAACAGAGAACTGGAAGCCTCAAATGAATTATGGGTAAAGATTATGCAAATGTTACCATGTTAAAAGATACAAACTTGAACATGTAATGAGATGCGGATTTGAAATGGTAATAAGATGCGAAACTAAAAATGTAATGAGATGCGAAAAATAGCATGTAAAGAGATGCAAAGTTGAACATGTAATGAGATGCGCAGTTGAACATGTAATGAGATGCAAATTTGAAAGTGTAATGAGATGCGAAATATAACATGTAATGAGATGCGAAATATAACATGTAATGAGATGCGAATAGGAACATGTAATGAGATGCGAATTGTAATGAGATGCAAATTTGAAAGTGTAATGAGATGCAAAATATAACATGTAATGAGATGCGAATTAGAACATGTAATGAGATGCAAATTGTAATGAGATGCAAATTTGAAAGTGTAATGAGATGCGAATTGTAATGAGATGCAAATTTGAAAGTGTAATGAGATGCAAAATATAACATGTAATGAGATGCGAATAGGAACATGTAATGAGATGCAAATTGTAATGAGATGCAAATTTGAAAGTGTAATGAGATGCGAAATATAACATGTAATGAGATGCGAATAGGAACATGTAATGAGATGCAAATTTGAACGTGTAATGAGATGCAAAATATAACATGTAATGAGATGCGAATAGGAACATGTAATGAGATGCGAATTGTAATGAGATGCAAATTTGAAAGTGTAATGAGATGCAAAATATAACATGTAATGAGATGCGAATTAGAACATGTAATGAGATGCGAATTGTAATGAGATGCAAATTTGAAAGTGTAATGAGATGCGAATTGTAATGAGATGCAAATTTGAAAGTGTAATGAGATGCAAAATATAACATGTAATGAGATGCGAATAGGAACATGTAATGAGATGCAAATTGTAATGAGATGCAAATTTGAAAGTGTAATGAGATGCGAAATATAACATGTAATGAGATGCGAATAGGAACATGTAATGAGATGCAAATTTGAACGTGTAATGAGATGCAAAATATAACATGTAATGAGATGCGAATTGTAATGAGATGCAAATTTGAAAGAGAAATGAGATGCGAATAGGAACATGTAATGAGATGCAAATTGTAATGAGATGCAAATTGTAATGAGATGCAAATTGTAATCAGATGCAAATTTCAGAGAAAGTATAATATGATGGAGATTTAACATGATTCATCCATTAATAGATACAAATTTAAACAGTATACTATGCTAACAAGCAATAATCCACTTCCTGTGTAAACCAGAAAACTCACGGAGACAAAAATAAATGAAACAAAGAACTATGGATAATGATTTGCAGATCTGCATATGTAATGACATGTAGATTTAGCCCCACCAAAGAAGTATGGGTAAAGAGATTAATATTTACATAGATAAGAATATTAACCAAAGAAAGAAAGAAGAAGAAAACCAAAAAACATTACAGGGCCATTTCATTTTGGTAATTCATGTCTTGGTTATTAAAGAAAAAAACCTCACAGACAAAAAAATAAATTTAAACAAAGAACTACAAGCACCACCGAGGGTTAAGGCTAATTATTCGCAGATCTGCTTATGAAATGTAGATTTTGACCAAGCAATGTATCATGGGTAATGAGATATACATTTACATACATACAAATATTAACCAAAGAAAGAAAAGAAAAAAAAAAAGCATTAAAGGGCCTTTTTATTTTGCCGATTCTTGTCTTGGGTATTAAAAAAACATCTCAACAATCTCACAGACAAAAAAATTAATTTAAAGAAAGTACTACAAGCCCCATCGAGGGCTACAGGTAATGATTTGCAGATCTGCATAAGAAATGATATGTAGATTTAGCCCCACCAAAGAGTTATGGTTAATGAGATATACATTTAAATATATAAGAATATTAACCAATGAAATAAAGAAGAAGAAAAAACAATAAAAGGCCTTTTCATATTGGTGATTATTGCCTTGGATATTGAAAAAAAAAAAACTCATAGAGAAAAAAAATGAATCTAAACAAAGAACTAAAAGCAACACCGAGCACTAAGGGTAATGATTTGCAGATCTGCATAAGGAATTGTATGTAGATTTAGTGTAATGAGATGCAAAATATAACATGTAATGAGATGCGAATAGGAACATGTAATGAGATGCGAATTGTAATGAGATGCAAATTTGAAAGTGTAATGAGATGCGAAATATAACATGTAATGAGATGCGAATAGGAACATGTAATGAGGTGCGAATTGTAATGAGATGCAAATTTGAAAGTGTAATGAGATGCAAATATGTACATGTAATGGGATGCAAATTTGAAAGTGTAATGAGATGCGAATTGTAATGAGATGCAAATTTGAAAGTGTAATGAGATGCAAATATGTACATGTAATGGGATGCAAATTTGAAAGTGTAATGAGATGCAAAATATAACATGTAATGAGATGCGAATTAGAACATGTAATGAGATGCGAATTGTAATGAGATGCAAATTTGAAAGTGTAATGAGATGCAAAATATAACATGTAATGAGATGCGAATAGGAACATGTAATGAGATGCAAATTGTAATGAGATGCAAATTTGAAAGTGTAATGAGATGCGAAATATAACATGTAATGAGATGCGAATAGGAACATGTAATGAGATGCAAATTGTAATGAGATGCAAATTTGAAAGTGTAATGAGATGCGAAATATAACATGTAATGAGATGCGAATTGTAATGAGATGCAAATTTGAACGTGTAATGAGATGCAAAATATAACATGTAATGAGATGCGAATTGTAATGAGATGCAAATTTGAAAGAGAAATGAGATGCGAATAGGAACATGTAATGAGATGCAAATTGTAATGAGATGCAAATTGTAATCAGATGCAAATTTCAGAGAAAGTATAATATGATGGAGATTTAACATGATTCATCCATTAATAGATACAAATTTAAACAATATACTATGCTAACAAGCAGTAATCCACTTCCTGTGTAAACCAGAAAACTCACGGAGACAAAAATAAATGAAACAAAGAACTATGGATAATGATTTGCAGATCTGCATATGTAATGACATGTAGATTTAGCCCCACCAAAGAAGTATGGGTAAAGAGATTAATATTTACATAGATAAGAATATTAACCAAAGAAAGAAAGAAGAAGAAAACCAAAAAACATTACAGGGCCATTTCATTTTGGTAATTCATGTCTTGGTTATTAAAGAAAAAAACCTCACAGACAAAAAAATAAATTTAAACAAAGAACTACAAGCACCACCGAGGGTTAAGGCTAATTATTCGCAGATCTGCTTATGAAATGTAGATTTTGACCAAGCAATGTATCATGGGTAATGAGATATACATTTACATACATACAAATATTAACCAAAGAAAGAAAAGAAAAAAAAAAAGCATTAAAGGGCCTTTTTATTTTGCCGATTCTTGTCTTGGGTATTAAAAAAACATCTCAACAATCTCACAGACAAAAAAATTAATTTAAAGAAAGTACTACAAGCCCCATCGAGGGCTACAGGTAATGATTTGCAGATCTGCATAAGAAATGATATGTAGATTTAGCCCCACCAAAGAGTTATGGGTAATGAGATATACATTTAAATATATAAGAATATTAACCAATGAAATAAAGAAGAAGAAAAACCAATAAAAGGCCTTTTCATATTGGTGATTATTGCCTTGGATATTGGAAAAAAAAAACTCATAGAGAAAAAAAATGAATCTAAACAAAGAACTAAAAGCAACACCGAGCACTAAGGGTAATGATTTGCAGATCTGCATAAGGAATTGTATGTAGATTTAGACTCAGCAAAGAATTATGGGTAATGAGATATACATTTACATATTTAAGAATATTAACCAAAGAAATAAATCAAAGGGGGGTAAAAAAAAAATCATTAAAGGGCCTTTTCATTTTGATGATTCTTGTCTAGGGTATTCAAAAAACAAACAAACTAAAAAATTAATCGGAAAAAAAAACTACAAGCACCACCGAGCGCTATGGGTGATGATTTGCAGATCGGCATATGAAATGAAATGTAGATTTAGCCCCACCCAAGAATTATGGGCAATAAGATATACATTCACATGTATAAAAAAATTAAACAACTAAGAAATGTGAAAAAATAAAAATAAAGTGGCATAAAGGGCATCATCATTTTGTTGACTCTTGTTTTGGGTACTCAAAAATAGATCATTTCAAACTAGCTCATTACATAAAGATAACCTACAAAACTTAGGAACTAGCATTTCCTATAGAAGAAACTTTACTCACATCTTGGGTTTACCATAAAAAGTCATTGAGACAAAAATAAAAAACTAACAGAGAACTGGAAGCCTCAAATGAATTATGGGTAAAGATTATGCAAATGTTACCATGTTAAAAGATACAAACTTGAACATGTAATGAGATGCGAATTTGAAATGGTAATAAGATGCGAAACTAAAAATGTAATGAGATGCGAAAAATAGCATGTAAAGAGATGCAAAGTTGAACATGTAATGAGATGCGCAGTTGAACATGTAATGAGATGCAAATTTGAAAGTGTAATGAGATGCGAAATATAACATGTAATGAGATGCGAAATATAACATGTAATGAGATGCGAATAGGAACATGTAATGAGATGCGAATTGTAATGAGATGCAAAATATAACATGTAATGAGATGCAAAATATAACATGTAATGAGATGCGAATTAGAACATGTAATGAGATGCGAATTAGAACATGTAATGAGATGCGATTTGTAATGAGATGCAAATTTGAAAGTGTAATGAGATGCAAAATATAACATGTAATGAGATGCGAATAGGAACATGTAATGAGATGCGAATTGTAATGAGATGCAAATTTGAAAGTGTAATGAGATGCAAAATATAACATGTAATGAGATGCGAATAGGAACATGTAATGAGATGCGAATTGTAATGAGATGCAAATTTGAACGTGTAATGAGATGCGAAATATAACATGTAATGAGATGCGAATAGGAACATGTAATGAGATGCGAATTGTAATGAGATGCAAATTTGAAAGTGTAATGAGATGCAAAATATAACATGTAATGAGATGCGAATAGGAAAATGTAATGAGATGCGAATTGTAATGAGATGCAAATTTGAAAGTGTAATGAGATGCGAAATATAACATGTAATGAGATGCAAATTGTAATGAGATGCAAATTTGAACGTGTAATGAGATGCAAAATATAACATGTAATGAGATGCAAATTGTAATGAGATGCAAATTTGAAAGAGAAATGAGATGCGAATATGAACATGTAATGAGATGCAAATTGTAATGAGATGCAAATTGTAATCAGATGCAAATTTCAGAGAAAGTATAATATGATGGAGATTTAACATGATTCATCCATTAATAGATACAAATTTAAACAATATACTATGCTAACAAGCAGTAATCCACTTCCTGTGTAAACCAGAAAACTCACGGAGACAAAAATAAATGAAACAAAGAACTATGGATAATGATTTGCAGATCTGCATATGTAATGACATGTAGATTTAGCCCCACCAAAGAAGTATGGGTAAAGAGATTAATATTTACATAGATAAGAATATTAACCAAAGAAAGAAAGAAGAAGAAAACCAAAAAACATTACAGGGCCATTTCATTTTGGTAATTCATGTCTTGGTTATTAAAGAAAAAAACCTCACAGACAAAAAAATAAATTTAAACAAAGAACTACAAGCGCCACCGAGGGTTAAGGCTAATTATTCGCAGATCTGCTTATGAAATGTAGATTTTGACCAAGCAATGTATCATGGGTAATGAGATATACATTTACATACATACAAATATTAACCAAAGAAAGAAAAGAAAAAAAAAAAGCATTAAAGGGCCTTTTTATTTTGCCGATTCTTGTCTTGGGTATTAAAAAAACATCTCAACAATCTCACAGACAAAAAAATTAATTTAAAGAAAGTACTACAAGCCCCATCGAGGGCTACAGGTAATGATTTGCAGATCTGCATAAGAAATGATATGTAGATTTAGCCCCACCAAAGAGTTATGGGTAGTGAGATATACATTTAAATATATAAGAATATTAACCAATGAAATAAAGAAGAAGAAAAACCAATAAAAGGCCTTTTCATATTGGTGATTATTGCCTTGGATATTGAAAAAAAAAAACTCATAGAGAAAAAAAATGAATCTAAACAAAGAACTAAAAGCAACACCGAGCACTAAGGGTAATGATTTGCAGATCTGCATAAGGAATTGTATGTAGATTTAGACTCAGCAAAGAATTATGGGTAATGAGATATACATTTACATATTTAAGAATATTAACCAAAGAAATAAATCAAAGGGGGGTAAAAAAAAATCATTAAAGGGCCTTTTCATTTTGATGATTCTTGTCTAGGGTATTCAAAAAACAAACAAACTAAAAAATTAATCGGAAAAAAAAACTACAAGCACCACCGAGCGCTATGGGTGATGATTTGCAGATCGGCATATGAAATGAAATGTAGATTTAGCCCCACCCAAGAATTATGGGCAATAAGATATACATTCACATGTATAAAAAAATTAAGCAACTAAGAAATGTGAAAAAATAAAAATAAAGTGGCATAAAGGGCATCATCATTTTGTTGACTCTTGTTTTGGGTACTCAAAAATAGATCATTTCAAACTAGCTCATTACATAAAGATAACCTACAAAACTTAGGAACTAGCATTTCCTATAGAAGAAACTTTACTCACATCTTGGGTTTACCATAAAAAGTCATTGAGACAAAAATAAAAAACTAACAGAGAACTGGAAGCCTCAAATGAATTATGGGTAAAGATTATGCAAATGTTACCATGTTAAAAGATACAAACTTGAACATGTAATGAGATGCGAATTTGAAATGGTAATAAGATGCGAAACTAAAAATGTAATGAGATGCGAAAAATAGCATGTAAAGAGATGCAAAGTTGAACATGTAATGAGATGCGCAGTTGAACATGTAATGAGATGCAAATTTGAAAGTGTAATGAGATGCGAAATATAACATGTAATGAGATGCGAAATATAACATGTAATGAGATGCGAATAGGAACATGTAATGAGATGCGAATTGTAATGAGATGCAAATTTGAAAGTGTAATGAGATGCAAAATATAACATGTAATGAGATGCGAATTAGAACATGTAATGAGATGCGAATTAGAACATGTAATGAGATGCGAATTGTAATGAGATGCAAATTTGAAAGTGTAATGAGATGCAAAATATAACATGTAATGAGATGCGAATAGGAACATGTAATGAGATGCGAATTGTAATGAGATGCAAATTTGAAAGTGTAATGAGATGCAAAATATAACATGTAATGAGATGCGAATAGGAACATGTAATGAGATGCGAATTGTAATGAGATGCAAATTTGAAAGTGTAATGAGATGCGAAATATAACATGTAATGAGATGCGAATAGGAACATGTAATGAGATGCGAATTGTAATGAGATGCAAATTTGAAAGTGTAATGAGATGCAAAATATAACATGTAATGAGATGCGAATAGGAACATGTAATGAGATGCGAATTGTAATGAGATGCAAATTTGAACGTGTAATGAGATGCAAAATATAACATGTAATGAGATGCGAATTGTAATGAGATGCAAATTTGAAAGAGAAATGAGATGCGAATAGGAACATGTAATGAGATGCAAATTGTAATGAGATGCAAATTGTAATCAGATGCAAATTTCAGAGAAAGTATAATATGATGGAGATTTAACATGATTCATCCATTAATAGATACAAATTTAAACAATATACTATGCTAACAAGCAGTAATCCACTTCCTGTGTAAACCAGAAAACTCACGGAGACAAAAATAAATGAAACAAAGAACTATGGATAATGATTTGCAGATCTGCATATGTAATGACATGTAGATTTAGCCCCACCAAAGAAGTATGGGTAAAGAGATTAATATTTACATAGATAAGAATATTAACCAAAGAAAGAAAGAAGAAGAAAACCAAAAAACATTACAGGTCCATTTCATTTTGGTAATTCATGTCTTGGTTATTAAAGAAAAAAACCTCACAGACAAAAAAATAAATTTAAACAAAGAACTACAAGCGCCACCGAGGGTTAAGGCTAATTATTCGCAGATCTGCTTATGAAATGTAGATTTTGACCAAGCAATGTATCATGGGTAATGAGATATACATTTACATACATACAAATATTAACCAAAGAAAGAAAAGAAAAAAAAAAAGCATTAAAGGGCCTTTTTATTTTGCCGATTCTTGTCTTGGGTATTAAAAAAACATCTCAACAATCTCACAGACAAAAAAATTAATTTAAAGAAAGTACTACAAGCCCCATCGAGGGCTACAGGTAATGATTTGCAGATCTGCATAAGAAATGATATGTAGATTTAGCCCCACCAAAGAGTTATGGGTAATGAGATATACATTTAAATATATAAGAATATTAACCAATGAAATAAAGAAGAAGAAAAACCAATAAAAGGCCTTTTCATATTGGTGATTATTGCCTTGGATATTGAAAAAAAAAAAACTCATAGAGAAAAAAAATGAATCTAAACAAAGAACTAAAAGCAACACCGAGCACTAAGGGTAATGATTTGCAGATCTGCATAAGGAATTGTATGTAGATTTAGACTCAGCAAAGAATTATGGGTAATGAGATATACATTTACATATTTAAGAATATTAACCAAAGAAATAAATCAAAGGGGGGTAAAAAAAAATCATTAAAGGGCCTTTTCATTTTGATGATTCTTGTCTAGGGTATTCAAAAAACAAACAAACTAAAAAATTAATCGGAAAAAAAAAACTACAAGCACCACCGAGCGCTATGGGTGATGATTTGCAGATCGGCATATGAAATGAAATGTAGATTTAGCCCCACCCAAGAATTATGGGCAATAAGATATACATTCACATGTATAAAAAAATTAAGCAACTAAGAAATGTGAAAAAATAAAAATAAAGTGCCATAAAGGGCATCATCATTTTGTTGACTTGTTTTGGGTACTCAAAAATAGATCATTTCAAACTAGCTCATTACATAAAGATAACCTACAAAACTTAGGAACTAGCATTTCCTATAGAAGAAACTTTACTCACATCTTGGGTTTACCATAAAAAGTCATTGAGACAAAAATAAAAAACTAACAGAGAACTGGAAGCCTCAAATGAATTATGGGTAAAGATTATGCAAATGTTACCATGTTAAAAGATACAAACTTGAACATGTAATGAGATGCGAATTTGAAATGGTAATAAGATGCGAAACTAAAAATGTAATGAGATGCGAAAAATAGCATGTAAAGAGATGCAAAGTTGAACATGTAATGAGATGCGCAGTTGAACATGTAATGAGATGCAAATTTGAAAGTGTAATGAGATGCGAAATATAACATGTAATGAGATGCGAAATATAACATGTAATGAGATGCGAATAGGAACATGTAATGAGATGCGAATTGTAATGAGATGCAAATTTGAAAGTGTAATGAGATGCAAAATATAACATGTAATGAGATGCGAATTAGAACATGTAATGAGATGCGAATTGTAATGAGATGCAAATTTGAAAGTGTAATGAGATGCAAAATATAACATGTAATGAGATGCGAATAGGAACATGTAATGAGATGCGAATTGTAATGAGATGCAAATTTGAAAGTGTAATGAGATGCGAAATATAACATGTAATGAGATGCGAATAGGAACATGTAATGAGATGCGAATTGTAATGAGATGCAAATTTGAACGTGTAATGAGATGCAAAATATAACATGTAATGAGATGCAAATTTGAAAGAGAAATGAGATGCGAATAGGAACATGTAATGAGATGCAAATTGTAATCAGATGCAAATTTCAGAGAAAGTATAATATGATGGAGATTTAACATGATTCATCCATTAATAGATACAAATTTAAACAATATACTATGCTAACAAGCAGTAATCCACTTCCTGTGTAAACCAGAAAACTCACGGAGACAAAAATAAATGAAACAAAGAACTATGGATAATGATTTGCAGATCTGCATATGTAATGACATGTAGATTTAGCCCCACCAAAGAAGTATGGGTAAAGAGATTAATATTTACATAGATAAGAATATTAACCAAAGAAAGAAAGAAGAAGAAAACCAAAAAACATTACAGGGCCATTTCATTTTGGTAATTCATGTCTTGGTTATTAAAGAAAAAAACCTCACAGACAAAAAAATAAATTTAAACAAAGAACTACAAGCACCACCGAGGGTTAAGGCTAATTATTCGCAGATCTGCTTATGAAATGTAGATTTTGACCAAGCAATGTATCATGGGTAATGAGATATACATTTACATACATACAAATATTAACCAAAGAAAGAAAAGAAAAAAAAAAAGCATTAAAGGGCCTTTTTATTTTGCCGATTCTTGTCTTGGGTATTAAAAAAACATCTCAACAATCTCACAGACAAAAAAATTAATTTAAAGAAAGTACTACAAGCCCCATCGAGGGCTACAGGTAATGATTTGCAGATCTGCATAAGAAATGATATGTAGATTTAGCCCCACCAAAGAGTTATGGGTAATGAGATATACATTTAAATATATAAGAATATTAACCAATGAAATAAAGAAGAAGAAAAACCAATAAAAGGCCTTTTCATATTGGTGATTATTGCCTTGGATATTGAAAAAAAAAAACTCATAGAGAAAAAAAATGAATCTAAACAAAGAACTAAAAGCAACACCGAGCACAAAGGGTAATGATTTGCAGATCTGCATAAGGAATTGTATGTAGATTTAGACTCAGCAAAGAATTATGGGTAATGAGATATACATTTACATATTTAAGAATATTAACCAAAGAAATAAATCAAAGGGGGGTAAAAAAAAAATCATTAAAGGGCCTTTTCATTTTGATGATTCTTGTCTAGGGTATTCAAAAAACAAACAAACTAAAAAATTAATCGGAAAAAAAAACTACAAGCACCACCGAGCGCTATGGGTGATGATTTGCAGATCGGCATATGAAATGAAATGTAGATTTAGCCCCACCCAAGAATTATGGGCAATAAGATATACATTCACATGTATAAAAAAATTAAGCAACTAAGAAATGTGAAAAAATAAAAATAAAGTGGCATAAAGGGCATCATCATTTTGTTGACTCTTGTTTTGGGTACTCAAAAATAGATCATTTCAAACTAGCTCATTACATAAAGATAACCTACAAAACTTAGGAACTAGCATTTCCTATAGAAGAAACTTTACTCACATCTTGGGTTTACCATAAAAAGTCATTGAGACAAAAATAAAAAACTAACAGAGAACTGGAAGCCTCAAATGAATTATGGATAAAGATTATGCAAATGTTACCATGTTAAAAGATACAAACTTGAACATGTAATGAGATGCGAATTTGAAATGGTAATAAGATGCGAAACTAAAAATGTAATGAGATGCGAAAAATAGCATGTAAAGAGATGCAAAGTTGAACATGTAATGAGATGCGCAGTTGAACATGTAATGAGATGCAAATTTGAAAGTGTAATGAGATGCGAAATATAACATGTAATGAGATGCGAAATATAACATGTAATGAGATGCGAATAGGAACATGTAATGAGATGCGAATTGTAATGAGATGCAAAATATAACATGTAATGAGATGCAAAATATAACATGTAATGAGATGCGAATTAGAACATGTAATGAGATGCGAATTAGAACATGTAATGAGATGCGAATTGTAATGAGATGCAAATTTGAAAGTGTAATGAGATGCAAAATATAACATGTAATGAGATGCGAATAGGAACATGTAATGAGATGCGAATTGTAATGAGATGCAAATTTGAAAGTGTAATGAGATGCAAAATATAACATGTAATGAGATGCGAATAGGAACATGTAATGAGATGTGAATTGTAATGAGATGCAAATTTGAAAGTGTAATGAGATGCGAAATATAACATGTAATGAGATGCGAATAGGAACATGTAATGAGATGCGAATTGTAATGAGATGCAAATTTGAACGTGTAATGAGATGCAAAATATAACATGTAATGAGATGCGAATAGGAACATGTAATGAGATGCGAATTGTAATGAGATGCAAATTTGAAAGTGTAATGAGATGCAAAATATAACATGTAATGAGATGCGAATAGGAACATGTAATGAGATGCGAATTGTAATGAGATGCAAATTTGAAAGTGTAATGAGATGCAAAATATAACATGTAATGAGATGCGAATAGGAACATGTAATGAGATGCGAATTGTAATGAGATGCAAATTTGAAAGTGTAATGAGATGCGAAATATAACATGTAATGAGATGCGAATAGGAACATGTAATGAGATGCGAATTGTAATGAGATGCAAAATATAACATGTAATGAGATGCGAATTGTAATGAGATGCAAATTTGAAAGAGAAATGAGATGCGAATAGGAACATGTAATGAGATGCAAATTGTAATGAGATGCAAATTGTAATCAGATGCAAATTTCAGAGAAAGTATAATATGATGGAGATTTAACATGATTCATCCATTAATAGATACAAATTTAAACAATATACTATGCTAACAAGCAGTAATCCACTTCCTGTGTAAACCAGAAAACTCACGGAGACAAAAATAAATGAAACAAAGAACTATGGATAATGATTTGCAGATCTGCATATGTAATGACATGTAGATTTAGCCCCACCAAAGAAGTATGGGTAAAGAGATTAATATTTACATAGATAAGAATATTAACCAAAGAAAGAAAGAAGAAGAAAACCAAAAAACATTACAGGGCCATTTCATTTTGGTAATTCATGTCTTGGTTATTAAAGAAAAAAACCTCACAGACAAAAAAATAAATTTAAACAAAGAACTACAAGCGCCACCGAGGGTTAAGGCTAATTATTCGCAGATCTGCTTATGAAATGTAGATTTTGACCAAGCAATGTATCATGGGTAATGAGATATACATTTACATACATACAAATATTAACCAAAGAAAGAAAAGAAAAAAAAAAAGCATTAAAGGGCCTTTTTATTTTGCCGATTCTTGTCTTGGGTATTAAAAAAACATCTCAACAATCTCACAGACAAAAAAATTAATTTAAAGAAAGTACTACAAGCCCCATCGAGGGCTACAGGTAATGATTTGCAGATCTGCATAAGAAATGATATGTAGATTTAGCCCCACCAAAGAGTTATAGGTAATGAGATATACATTTAAATATATAAGAATATTAACCAATGAAATAAAGAAGAAGAAAAACCAATAAAAGGCCTTTTCATATTGGTGATTATTGCCTTGGATATTGAAAAAAAAAAACTCATAGAGAAAAAAAATGAATCTAAACAAAGAACTAAAAGCAACACCGAGCACTAAGGGTAATGATTTGCAGATCTGCATAAGGAATTGTATGTAGATTTAGACTCAGCAAAGAATTATGGGTAATGAGATATACATTTACATATTTAAGAATATTAACCAAAGAAATAAATCAAAGGGGGGTAAAAAAAAAATCATTAAAGGGCCTTTTCATTTTGATGATTCTTGTCTAGGGTATTCAAAAAACAAACAAACTAAAAAATTAATCGGAAAAAAAAAACTACAAGCACCACCGAGCGCTATGGGTGATGATTTGCAGATCGGCATATGAAATGAAATGTAGATTTAGCCCCACCCAAGAATTATGGGCAATAAGATATACATTCACATGTATAAAAAAATTAAGCAACTAAGAAATGTGAAAAAATAAAAATAAAGTGCCATAAAGGGCATCATCATTTTGTTGACTCTTGTTTTGGGTACTCAAAAATAGATCATTTCAAACTAGCTCATTACATAAAGATAACCTACAAAACTTAGGAACTAGCATTTCCTATAGAAGAAACTTTACTCACATCTTGGGTTTACCATAAAAAGTCATTGAGACAAAAATAAAAAACTAACAGAGAACTGGAAGCCTCAAATGAATTATGGGTAAAGATTATGCAAATGTTACCATGTTAAAAGATACAAACTTGAACATGTAATGAGATGCGAATTTGAAATGGTAATAAGATGCGAAACTAAAAATGTAATGAGATGCGAAAAATAGCATGTAAAGAGATGCAAAGTTGAACATGTAATGAGATGCGCAGTTGAACATGTAATGAGATGCAAATTTGAAAGTGTAATGAGATGCGAAATATAACATGTAATGAGATGCGAAATATAACATGTAATGAGATGCGAATAGGAACATGTAATGAGATGCGAATTGTAATGAGATGCAAATTTGAAAGTGTAATGAGATGCAAAATATAACATGTAATGAGATGCAAAATATAACATGTAATGAGATGCAAAATATAACATGTAATGAGATGCGAATTAGAACATGTAATGAGATGCGAATTGTAATGAGATGCAAATTTGAAAGTGTAATGAGATGCAAAATATAACATGTAATGAGATGCGAATAGGAACATGTAATGAGATGCAAATTTGAAAGTGTAATGAGATGCGAAATATAACATGTAATGAGATGCGAATAGGAACATGTAATGAGATGCGAATTGTAATGAGATGCAAATTTGAACGTGTAATGAGATGCAAAATATAACATGTAATGAGATGCGAATTGTAATGAGATGCAAATTTGAAAGAGAAATGAGATGCGAATAGGAACATGTAATGAGATGCAAATTGAAATGAGATGCAAATTGTAATCAGATGCAAATTTCAGAGAAAGTATAATATGATGGAGATTTAACATGATTCATCCATTAATAGATACAAATTTAAACAATATACTATGCTAACAAGCAGTAATCCACTTCCTGTGTAAACCAGAAAACTCACGGAGACAAAAATAAATGAAACAAAGAACTATGGATAATGATTTGCAGATCTGCATATGTAATGACATGTAGATTTAGCCCCACCAAAGAAGTATGGGTAAAGAGATTAATATTTACATAGATAAGAATATTAACCAAAGAAAGAAAGAAGAAGAAAACCAAAAAACATTACAGGGCCATTTCATTTTGGTAATTCATGTCTTGGTTATTAAAGAAAAAAACCTCACAGACAAAAAAATAAATTTAAACAAAGAACTACAAGCACCACCGAGGGTTAAGGCTAATTATTCGCAGATCTGCTTATGAAATGTAGATTTTGACCAAGCAATGTATCATGGGTAATGAGATATACATTTACATACATACAAATATTAACCAAAGAAAGAAAAGAAAAAAAAAATCATTAAAGGGCCTTTTTATTTTGCCGATTCTTGTCTTGGGTATTAAAAAAACATCTCAACAATCTCACAGACAAAAAAATTAATTTAAAGAAAGTACTACAAGCCCCATCGAGGGCTACAGGTAATGATTTGCAGATCTGCATAAGAAATGATATGTAGATTTAGCCCCACCAAAGAGTTATGGGTAATGAGATATACATTTAAATATATAAGAATATTAACCAATGAAATAAAGAAGAAGAAAAACCAATAAAAGGCCTTTTCATATTGGTGATTATTGCCTTGGATATTGAAAAAAAAAACTCATAGAGAAAAAAAATGAATCTAAACAAAGAACTAAAAGCAACACCGAGCACTAAGGGTAATGATTTGCAGATCTGCATAAGGAATTGTATGTAGATTTAGACTCAGCAAAGAATTATGGGTAATGAGATATACATTTACATATTTAAGAATATTAACCAAAGAAATAAATCAAAGGGGGGTAAAAAAAAATCATTAAAGGGCCTTTTCATTTTGATGATTCTTGTCTAGGGTATTCAAAAAACAAACAAACTAAAAAATTAATCGGAAAAAAAAAATACAAGCACCACCGAGCGCTATGGGTGATGATTTGCAGATCGGCATATGAAATGAAATGTAGATTTAGCCCCACCCAAGAATTATGGGCAATAAGATATACATTCACATGTATAAAAAAATTAAGCAACTAAGAAATGTGAAAAAATAAAAATAAAGTGGCATAAAGGGCATCATCATTTTGTTGACTCTTGTTTTGGGTACTCAAAAATAGATCATTTCAAACTAGCTCATTACATAAAGATAACCTACAAAACTTAGGAACTAGCATTTCCTATAGAAGAAACTTTACTCACATCTTGGGTTTACCATAAAAAGTCATTGAGACAAAAATAAAAAACTAACAGAGAACTGGAAGCCTCAAATGAATTATGGGTAAAGATTATGCAAATGTTACCATGTTAAAAGATACAAACTTGAACATGTAATGAGATGCGAATTTGAAATGGTAATAAGATGCGAAACTAAAAATGTAATGAGATGCGAAAAATAGCATGTAAAGAGATGCAAAGTTGAACATGTAATGAGATGCGCAGTTGAACATGTAATGAGATGCAAATTTGAAAGTGTAATGAGATGCGAAATATAACATGTAATGAGATGCGAAATATAACATGTAATGAGATGCGAATAGGAACATGTAATGAGATGCGAATTGTAATGAGATGCAAATTTGAAAGTGTAATGAGATGCAAAATATAACATGTAATGAGATGCAAAATATAACATGTAATGAGATGCAAAATATAACATGTAATGAGATGCGAATTAGAACATGTAATGAGATGCGAATTGTAATGAGATGCAAATTTGAAAGTGTAATGAGATGCAAAATATAACATGTAATGAGATGCGAATAGGAACATGTAATGAGATGCAAATTTGAAAGTGTAATGAGATGCGAAATATAACATGTAATGAGATGCGAATAGGAACATGTAATGAGATGCGAATTGTAATGAGATGCAAATTTGAACGTGTAATGAGATGCAAAATATAACATGTAATGAGATGCGAATTGTAATGAGATGCAAATTTGAAAGAGAAATGAGATGCGAATAGGAACATGTAATGAGATGCAAATTGTAATGAGATGCAAATTGTAATCAGATGCAAATTTCAGAGAAAGTATAATATGATGGAGATTTAACATGATTCATCCATTAATAGATACAAATTTAAACAATATACTATGCTAACAAGCAGTAATCCACTTCCTGTGTAAACCAGAAAACTCACGGAGACAAAAATAAATGAAACAAAGAACTATGGATAATGATTTGCAGATCTGCATATGTAATGACATGTAGATTTAGCCCCACCAAAGAAGTATGGGTAAAGAGATTAATATTTACATAGATAAGAATATTAACCAAAGAAAGAAAGAAGAAGAAAACCAAAAAACATTACAGGGCCATTTCATTTTGGTAATTCATGTCTTGGTTATTAAAGAAAAAAACCTCACAGACAAAAAAATAAATTTAAACAAAGAACTACAAGCACCACCGAGGGTTAAGGCTAATTATTCGCAGATCTGCTTATGAAATGTAGATTTTGACCAAGCAATGTATCATGGGTAATGAGATATACATTTACATACATACAAATATTAACCAAAGAAAGAAAAGAAAAAAAAAAAGCATTAAAGGGCCTTTTTATTTTGCCGATTCTTGTCTTGGGTATTAAAAAAACATCTCAACAATCTCACAGACAAAAAAATTAATTTAAAGAAAGTACTACAAGCCCCATCGAGGGCTACAGGTAATGATTTGCAGATCTGCATAAGAAATGATATGTAGATTTAGCCCCACCAAAGAGTTATGGGTAATGAGATATACATTTAAATATATAAGAATATTAACCAATGAAATAAAGAAGAAGAAAAACCAATAAAAGGCCTTTTCATATTGGTGATTATTGCCTTGGATATTGGAAAAAAAAAACTCATAGAGAAAAAAAATGAATCTAAACAAAGAACTAAAAGCAACACCGAGCACTAAGGGTAATGATTTGCAGATCTGCATAAGGAATTGTATGTAGATTTAGACTCAGCAAAGAATTATGGGTAATGAGATATACATTTACATATTTAAGAATATTAACCAAAGAAATAAATCAAAGGGGGGTAAAAAAAAATCATTAAAGGGCCTTTTCATTTTGATGATTCTTGTCTAGGGTATTCAAAAAACAAACAAACTAAAAAATTAATCGGAAAAAAAAAATACAAGCACCACCGAGCGCTATGGGTGATGATTTGCAGATCGGCATATGAAATGAAATGTAGATTTAGCCCCACCCAAGAATTATGGGCAATAAGATATACATTCACATGTATAAAAAAATTAAGCAACTAAGAAATGTGAAAAAATAAAAATAAAGTGCCATAAAGGGCATCATCATTTTGTTGACTCTTGTTTTGGGTACTCAAAAATAGATCATTTCAAACTAGCTCATTACATAAAGATAACCTACAAAACTTAGGAACTAGCATTTCCTATAGAAGAAACTTTACTCACATCTTGGGTTTACCATAAAAAGTCATTGAGACAAAAATAAAAAACTAACAGAGAACTGGAAGCCTCAAATGAATTATGGGTAAAGATTATGCAAATGTTACCATGTTAAAAGATACAAACTTGAACATGTAATGAGATGCGAATAGGAACATGTAATGAGATGCGAATTGTAATGAGATGCAAATTTGAACGTGTAATGAGATGCAAAATATAACATGTAATGAGATGCGAATTGTAATGAGATGCAAATTTGAAAGAGAAATGAGATGCGAATAGGAACATGTAATGAGATGCAAATTGTAATGAGATGCAAATTGTAATCAGATGCAAATTTCAGAGAAAGTATAATATGATGGAGATTTAACATGATTCATCCATTAATAGATACAAATTTAAACAATATACTATGCTAACAAGCAGTAATCCACTTCCTGTGTAAACCAGAAAACTCACGGAGACAAAAATAAATGAAACAAAGAACTATGGATAATGATTTGCAGATCTGCATATGTAATGACATGTAGATTTAGCCCCACCAAAGAAGTATGGGTAAAGAGATTAATATTTACATAGATAAGAATATTAACCAAAGAAAGAAAGAAGAAGAAAACCAAAAAACATTACAGGGCCATTTCATTTTGGTAATTCATGTCTTGGTTATTAAAGAAAAAAACCTCACAGACAAAAAAATAAATTTAAACAAAGAACTACAAGCACCACCGAGGGTTAAGGCTAATTATTCGCAGATCTGCTTATGAAATGTAGATTTTGACAAAGCAATGTATCATGGGTAATGAGATATACATTTACATACATACAAATATTAACCAAAGAAAGAAAAGAAAAAAAAAAATCATTAAAGGGCCTTTTTATTTTGCCGATTCTTGTCTTGGGTATTAAAAAAACATCTCAACAATCTCACAGACAAAAAAATTAATTTAAAGAAAGTACTACAAGCCCCATCGAGGGCTACAGGTAATGATTTGCAGATCTGCATAAGAAATGATATGTAGATTTAGCCCCACCAAAGAGTTATGGGTAATGAGATATACATTTAAATATATAAGAATATTAACCAATGAAATAAAGAAGAAGAAAAACCAATAAAAGGCCTTTTCATATTGGTGATTATTGCCTTGGATATTGGAAAAAAAAAACTCATAGAGAAAAAAAATGAATCTAAACAAAGAACTAAAAGCAACACCGAGCACTAAGGGTAATGATTTGCAGATCTGCATAAGGAATTGTATGTAGATTTAGACTCAGCAAAGAATTATGGGTAATGAGATATACATTTACATATTTAAGAATATTAACCAAAGAAATAAATCAAAGGGGGGTAAAAAAAAATCATTAAAGGGCCTTTTCATTTTGATGATTCTTGTCTAGGGTATTCAAAAAACAAACAAACTAAAAAATTAATCGGAAAAAAAAAATACAAGCACCACCGAGCGCTATGGGTGATGATTTGCAGATCGGCATATGAAATGAAATGTAGATTTAGCCCCACCCAAGAATTATGGGCAATAAGATATACATTCACATGTATAAAAAAATTAAGCAACTAAGAAATGTGAAAAAATAAAAATAAAGTGGCATAAAGGGCATCATCATTTTGTTGACTCTTGTTTTGGGTACTCAAAAATAGATCATTTCAAACTAGCTCATTACATAAAGATAACCTACAAAACTTAGGAACTAGCATTTCCTATAGAAGAAACTTTACTCACATCTTGGGTTTACCATAAAAAGTCATTGAGACAAAAATAAAAAACTAACAGAGAACTGGAAGCCTCAAATGAATTATGGGTAAAGATTATGCAAATGTTACCATGTTAAAAGATACAAACTTGAACATGTAATGAGATGCGAATTTGAAATGGTAATAAGATGCGAAACTAAAAATGTAATGAGATGCGAAAAATAGCATGTAAAGAGATGCAAAGTTGAACATGTAATGAGATGCGCAGTTGAACATGTAATGAGATGCAAATTTGAAAGTGTAATGAGATGCGAAATATAACATGTAATGAGATGCGAAATATAACATGTAATGAGATGCGAATAGGAACATGTAATGAGATGCGAATTGTAATGAGATGCAAATTTGAAAGTGTAATGAGATGCAAAATATAACATGTAATGAGATGCGAATTAGAACATGTAATGAGATGCGAATTGTAATGAGATGCAAATTTGAAAGTGTAATGAGATGCAAAATATAACATGTAATGAGATGCGAATAGGAACATGTAATGAGATGCGAATTGTAATGAGATGCAAATTTGAAAGTGTAATGAGATGCGAAATATAACATGTAATGAGATGCGAATAGGAACATGTAATGAGATGCGAATTGTAATGAGATGCAAATTTGAAAGTGTAATGAGATGCAAATTTGAAAGTGTAATGAGATGCAAAATATAACATGTAATGAGATGCGAATTGTAATGAGATGCAAATTTCAGAGAAAGTATAATATGATGGAGATTTAACATGATTCATCCATTAATAGATACAAATTTAAACAATATACTATGCTAACAAGCAGTAATCCACTTCCTGTGTAAACCAGAAAACTCACGGAGACAAAAATAAATGAAACAAAGAACTATGGATAATGATTTGCAGATCTGCATATGTAATGACATGTAGATTTAGCCCCACCAAAGAAGTATGGGTAAAGAGATTAATATTTACATAGATAAGAATATTAACCAAAGAAAGAAAGAAGAAGAAAACCAAAAAACATTACAGGGCCATTTCATTTTGGTAATTCATGTCTTGGTTATTAAAGAAAAAAACCTCACAGACAAAAAAATAAATTTAAACAAAGAACTACAAGCACCACCGAGGGTTAAGGCTAATTATTCGCAGATCTGCTTATGAAATGTAGATTTTGACCAAGCAATGTATCATGGGTAATGAGATATACATTTACATACATACAAATATTAACCAAAGAAAGAAAAGAAAAAAAAAATCATTAAAGGGCCTTTTTATTTTGCCGATTCTTGTCTTGGGTATAAAAAAACATCTCAACAATCTCACAGACAAAAAAATTAATTTAAAGAAAGTACTACAAGCCCCATCGAGGGCTACAGGTAATGATTTGCAGATCTGCATAAGAAATGATATGTAGATTTAGCCCCACCAAAGAGTTATGGGTAATGAGATATACATTTAAATATATAAGAATATTAACCAATGAAATAAAGAAGAAGAAAAACCAATAAAAGGCCTTTTCATATTGGTGATTATTGCCTTGGATATTGAAAAAAAAAAACTCATAGAGAAAAAAAATGAATCTAAACAAAGAACTAAAAGCAACACCGAGCACTAAGGGTAATGATTTGCAGATCTGCATAAGGAATTGTATGTAGATTTAGACTCAGCAAAGAATTATGGGTAATGAGATATACATTTACATATTTAAGAATATTAACCAAAGAAATAAATCAAAGGGGGGTAAAAAAAAATCATTAAAGGGCCTTTTCATTTTGATGATTCTTGTCTAGGGTATTCAAAAAACAAACAAACTAAAAAATTAATCGGAAAAAAAAAACTACAAGCACCACCGAGCGCTATGGGTGATGATTTGCAGATCGGCATATGAAATGAAATGTAGATTTAGCCCCACCCAAGAATTATGGGCAATAAGATATACATTCACATGTATAAAAAAATTAAGCAACTAAGAAATGTGAAAAAATAAAAATAAAGTGCCATAAAGAGCATCATCATTTTGTTGACTCTTGTTTTGGGTACTCAAAAATAGATCATTTCAAACTAGCTCATTACATAAAGATAACCTACAAAACTTAGGAACTAGCATTTCCTATAGAAGAAACTTTACTCACATCTTGGGTTTACCATAAAAAGTCATTGAGACAAAAATAAAAAACTAACAGAGAACTGGAAGCCTCAAATGAATTATGGGTAAAGATTATGCAAATGTTACCATGTTAAAAGATACAAACTTGAACATGTAATGAGATGAGAATTTGAAATGGTAATAAGATGCGAAACTAAAAATGTAATGAGATGCGAAAAATAGCATGTAAAGAGATGCAAAGTTGAACATGTAATGAGATGCGCAGTTGAACATGTAATGAGATGCAAATTTGAAAGTGTAATGAGATGCGAAATATAACATGTAATGAGATGCGAAATATAACATGTAATGAGATGCGAATAGGAACATGTAATGAGATGCGAATTGTAATGAGATGCAAATTTGAAAGTGTAATGAGATGCAAAATATAACATGTAATGAGATGCGAATTAGAACATGTAATGAGATGCGAATTGTAATGAGATGCAAATTTGAAAGTGTAATGAGATGCAAAATATAACATGTAATGAGATGCGAATAGGAACATGTAATGAGATGCAAATTGTAATGAAATGAAAATTTGAAAGTGTAATGAGATGCGAAATATAACATGTAATGAGATGCGAATAGGAACATGTAATGAGATGCGAATTGTAATGAGATGCAAATTTGAACGTGTAATGAGATGTAAAATATAACATGTAATGAGATGCGAATTGTAATGAGATGCAAATTTGAAAGAGAAATGAGATGCGAATAGGAACATGTAATGAGATGCAAATTGTAATGAGATGCAAATTGTAATGAGATGCAAATTGTAATCAGATGCAAATTTCAGAGAAAGTATAATATGATGGAGATTTAACATGATTCATCCATTAATAGATACAAATTTAAACAATATACTATGCTAACAAGCAGTAATCCACTTCCTGTGTAAACCAGAAAAACTCACGGAGACAAAAATAAATGAAACAAAGAACTATGGATAATGATTTGCAGATCTGCATATGTAATGACATGTAGATTTAGCCCCACCAAAGAAGTATGGGTAAAGAGATTAATATTTACATAGATAAGAATATTAACCAAAGAAAGAAAGAAGAAGAAAACCAAAAAACATTACAGGGCCATTTCATTTTGGTAATTCATGTCTTGGTTATTAAAGAAAAAAACCTCACAGACAAAAAAATAAATTTAAACAAAGAACTACAAGCACCACCGAGGGTTAAGGCTAATTATTCGCAGATCTGCTTATGAAATGTAGATTTTGACCAAGCAATGTATCATGGGTAATGAGATATACATTTACATACATACAAATATTAACCAAAGAAAGAAAAGAAAAAAAAAATCATTAAAGGGCCTTTTTATTTTGCCGATTCTTGTCTTGGGTATTAAAAAAACATCTCAACAATCTCACAGACAAAAAAATTAATTTAAAGAAAGTACTACAAGCCCCATCGAGGGCTACAGGTAATGATTTGCAGATCTGCATAAGAAATGATATGTAGATTTAGCCCCACCAAAGAGTTATGGGTAATGAGATATACATTTAAATATATAAGAATATTAACCAATGAAATAAAGAAGAAGAAAAACCAATAAAAGGCCTTTTCATATTGGTGATTATTGCCTTGGATATTGAAAAAAAAAAACTCATAGAGAAAAAAAATGAATCTAAACAAAGAACTAAAAGCAACACCGAGCACTAAGGGTAATGATTTGCAGATCTGCATAAGGAATTGTATGTAGATTTAGACTCAGCAAAGAATTATGGGTAATGAGATATACATTTACATATTTAAGAATATTAACCAAAGAAATAAATCAAAGGGGGGTAAAAAAAAATCATTAAAGGGCCTTTTCATTTTGATGATTCTTGTCTAGGGTATTCAAAAAACAAACAAACTAAAAAATTAATCGGAAAAAAAAAACTACAAGCACCACCGAGCGCTATGGGTGATGATTTGCAGATCGGCATATGAAATGAAATGTAGATTTAGCCCCACCCAAGAATTATGGGCAATAAGATATACATTCACATGTATAAAAAAATTAAGCAACTAAGAAATGTGAAAAAATAAAAATAAAGTGGCATAAAGGGCATCATCATTTTGTTGACTCTTGTTTTGGGTACTCAAAAATAGATCATTTCAAACTAGCTCATTACATAAAGATAACCTACAAAACTTAGGAACTAGCATTTCCTATAGAAGAAACTTTACTCACATCTTGGGTTTACCATAAAAAGTCATTGAGACAAAAATAAAAAACTAACAGAGAACTGGAAGCCTCAAATGAATTATGGGTAAAGATTATGCAAATGTTACCATGTTAAAAGATACAAACTTGAACATGTAATGAGATGCGAATTTGAAATGGTAATAAGATGCGAAACTAAAAATGTAATGAGATGCGAAAAATAGCATGTAAAGAGATGCAAAGTTGAACATGTAATGAGATGCGCAGTTGAACATGTAATGAGATGCAAATTTGAAAGTGTAATGAGATGCGAAATATAACATGTAATGAGATGCGAAATATAACATGTAATGAGATGCGAAATATAACATGTAATGAGATGCGAATTGTAATGAGATGCAAATTTGAAAGTGTAATGAGATGCAAAATATAACATGTAATGAGATGCGAATTAGAACATGTAATGAGATGCGAATTGTAATGAGATGCAAATTTGAAAGTGTAATGAGATGCAAAATATAACATGTAATGAGATGCGAATAGGAACATGTAATGAGATGCAAATTTGAAAGTGTAATGAGATGCAAATTTGAAAGTGTAATGAGATGCAAAATATAACATGTAATGAGATGCGAATTGTAATGAGATGCAAATTTCAGAGAAAGTATAATATGATGGAGATTTAACATGATTCATCCATTAACAGATACAAATTTAAACAATATACTATGCTAACAAGCAGTAATCCACTTCCTGTGTAAACCAGAAAACTCACGGAGACAAAAATAAATGAAACAAAGAACTAGGGATAATGATTTGCAGATCTGCATATGTAATGACATGTAGATTTAGCCCCACCAAAGAAGTATGGGTAAAGAGATTAATATTTACATAGATAAGAATATTAACCAAAGAAAGAAAGAAGAAGAAAACCAAAAAACATTACAGGGCCATTTCATTTTGGTAATTCATGTCTTGGTTATTAAAGAAAAAAACCTCACAGACAAAAAAATAAATTTAAACAAAGAACTACAAGCACCACCGAGGGTTAAGGCTAATTATTCGCAGATCTGCTTATGAAATGTAGATTTTGACCAAGCAATGTATCATGGGTAATGAGATATACATTTACATACATACAAATATTAACCAAAGAAAGAAAAGAAAAAAAAAATCATTAAAGGGCCTTTTTATTTTGCCGATTCTTGTCTTGGGTATTAAAAAAACATCTCAACAATCTCACAGACAAAAAAATTAATTTAAAGAAAGTACTACAAGCCCCATCGAGGGCTACAGGTAATGATTTGCAGATCTGCATAAGAAATGATATGTAGATTTAGCCCCACCAAAGAGTTATGGGTAATGAGATATACATTTAAATATATAAGAATATTAACCAATGAAATAAAGAAGAAGAAAAACCAATAAAAGGCCTTTTCATATTGGTGATTATTGCCTTGGATATTGAAAAAAAAAAACTCATAGAGAAAAAAAATGAATCTAAACAAAGAACTAAAAGCAACACCGAGCACTAAGGGTAATGATTTGCAGATCTGCATAAGGAATTGTATGTAGATTTAGACTCAGCAAAGAATTATGGGTAATGAGATATACATTTACATATTTAAGAATATTAACCAAAGAAATAAATCAAAGGGGGGTAAAAAAAAAATCATTAAAGGGCCTTTTCATTTTGATGATTCTTGTCTAGGGTATTCAAAAAACAAACAAACTAAAAAATTAATCGGAAAAAAAAAATACAAGCACCACCGAGCGCTATGGGTGATGATTTGCAGATCGGCATATGAAATGAAATGTAGATTTAGCCCCACCCAAGAATTATGGGCAATAAGATATACATTCACATGTATAAAAAAATTAAACAACTAAGAAATGTGAAAAAATAAAAATAAAGTGGCATAAAGGGCATCATCATTTTGTTGACTCTTGTTTTGGGTACTCAAAAATAGATCATTTCAAACTAGCTCATTACATAAAGATAACCTACAAAACTTAGGAACTAGCATTTCCTATAGAAGAAACTTTACTCACATCTTGGGTTTACCATAAAAAGTCATTGAGACAAAAATAAAAAACTAACAGAGAACTGGAAGCCTCAAATGAATTATGGGTAAAGATTATGCAAATGTTACCATGTTAAAAGATACAAACTTGAACATGTAATGAGATGCGAATTTGAAATGGTAATAAGATGCGAAACTAAAAATGTAATGAGATGCGAAAAATAGCATGTAAAGAGATGCAAAGTTGAACATGTAATGAGATGCGCAGTTGAACATGTAATGAGATGCAAATTTGAAAGTGTAATGAGATGCGAAATATAACATGTAATGAGATGCGAAATATAACATGTAATGAGATGCGAATAGGAACATGTAATGAGATGCGAATTGTAATGAAATGCAAATTTGAAAGTGTAATGAGATGCAAAATATAACATGTAATGAGATGCGAATTAGAACATGTAATGAGATGCGAATTGTAATGAGATGCAAATTTGAAAGTGTAATGAGATGCAAAATATAACATGTAATGAGATGCGAATAGGAACATGTAATGAGATGCGAATTGTAATGAGATGCAAATTTGAAAGTGTAATGAGATGCAAAATATAACATGTAATGAGATGCGAATAGGAACATGTAATGAGATGCGAATTGTAATGAGATGCAAATTTGAAAGTGTAATGAGATGCGAAATATAACATGTAATGAGATGCGAATAGGAACATGTAATGAGATGCGAATTGTAATGAGATGCAAATTTGAAAGTGTAATGAGATGCAAATTTGAAAGTGTAATGAGATGCAAAATATAACATGTAATGAGATGCAAATTTGAAAGAGAAATGAGATGCGAATAGGAACATGTAATGAGATGCAAATTGTAATCAGATGCAAATTTCAGAGAAAGTATAATATGATGGAGATTTAACATGATTCATCCATTAATAGATACAAATTTAAACAATATACTATGCTAACAAGCAGTAATCCACTTCCTGTGTAAACCAGAAAACTCACGGAGACAAAAATAAATGAAACAAAGAACTATGGATAATGATTTGCAGATCTGCATATGTAATGACATGTAGATTTAGCCCCACCAAAGAAGTATGGGTAAAGAGATTAATATTTACATAGATAAGAATATTAACCAAAGAAAGAAAGAAGAAGAAAACCAAAAAACATTACAGGGCCATTTCATTTTGGTAATTCATGTCTTGGTTATTAAAGAAAAAAACCTCACAGACAAAAAAATAAATTTAAACAAAGAACTACAAGCACCACCGAGGGTTAAGGCTAATTATTCGCAGATCTGCTTATGAAATGTAGATTTTGACCAAGCAATGTATCATGGGTAATGAGATATACATTTACATACATACAAATATTAACCAAAGAAAGAAAAGAAAAAAAAAATCATTAAAGGGCCTTTTTATTTTGCCGATTCTTGTCTTGGGTATTAAAAAAACATCTCAACAATCTCACAGACAAAAAAATTAATTTAAAGAAAGTACTACAAGCCCCATCGAGGGCTACAGGTAATGATTTGCAGATCTGCATAAGAAATGATATGTAGATTTAGCCCCACCAAAGAGTTATGGGTAATGAGATATACATTTAAATATATAAGAATATTAACCAATGAAATAAAGAAGAAGAAAAACCAATAAAAGGCCTTTTCATATTGGTGATTATTGCCTTGGATATTGAAAAAAAAAAACTCATAGAGAAAAAAAATGAATCTAAACAAAGAACTAAAAGCAACACCGAGCACTAAGGGTAATGATTTGCAGATCTGCATAAGGAATTGTATGTAGATTTAGACTCAGCAAAGAATTATGGGTAATGAGATATACATTTACATATTTAAGAATATTAACCAAAGAAATAAATCAAAGGGGGGTAAAAAAAAATCATTAAAGGGCCTTTTCATTTTGATGATTCTTGTCTAGGGTATTCAAAAAACAAACAAACTAAAAAATTAATCGGAAAAAAAAAATACAAGCACCACCGAGCGCTATGGGTGATGATTTGCAGATCGGCATATGAAATGAAATGTAGATTTAGCCCCACCCAAGAATTATGGGCAATAAGATATACATTCACATGTATAAAAAAATTAAACAACTAAGAAATGTGAAAAAATAAAAATAAAGTGGCATAAAGGGCATCATCATTTTGTTGACTCTTGTTTTGGGTACTCAAAAATAGATCATTTCAAACTAGCTCATTACATAAAGATAACCTACAAAACTTAGGAACTAGCATTTCCTATAGAAGAAACTTTACTCACATCTTGGGTTTACCATAAAAAGTCATTGAGACAAAAATAAAAAACTAACAGAGAACTGGAAGCCTCAAAGGAATTATGGGTAAAGATTATGCAAATGTTACCATGTTAAAAGATACAAACTTGAACATGTAATGAGATGCGAATTTGAAATGGTAATAAGATGCGAAACTAAAAATGTAATGAGATGCGAAAAATAGCATGTAAAGAGATGCAAAGTTGAACATGTAATGAGATGCGCAGTTGAACATGTAATGAGATGCAAATTTGAAAGTGTAATGAGATGCGAAATATAACATGTAATGAGATGCGAAATATAACATGTAATGAGATGCGAATAGGAACATGTAATGAGATGCGAATTGTAATGAAATGCAAATTTGAAAGTGTAATGAGATGCAAAATATAACATGTAATGAGATGCGAATTAGAACATGTAATGAGATGCGAATTGTAATGAGATGCAAATTTGAAAGTGTAATGAGATGCAAAATATAACATGTAATGAGATGCGAATAGGAACATGTAATGAGATGCGAATTGTAATGAGATGCAAATTTGAAAGTGTAATGAGATGCGAAATATAACATGTAATGAGATGCGAATAGGAACATGTAATGAGATGCGAATTGTAATGAGATGCAAATTTGAAAGTGTAATGAGATGCAAATTTGAAAGTGTAATGAGATGCAAAATATAACATGTAATGAGATGCAAATTTGAAAGAGAAATGAGATGCGAATAGGAACATGTAATGAGATGCAAATTGTAATCAGATGCAAATTTCAGAGAAAGTATAATATGTTGGAGATTTAACATGATTCATCCATTAATAGATACAAATTTAAACAATATACTATGCTAACAAGCAGTAATCCACTTCCTGTGTAAACCAGAAAACTCACGGAGACAAAAATAAATGAAACAAAGAACTATGGATAATGATTTGCAGATCTGCATATGTAATGACATGTAGATTTAGCCCCACCAAAGAAGTATGGGTAAAGAGATTAATATTTACATAGATAAGAATATTAACCAAAGAAAGAAAGAAGAAGAAAACCAAAAAACATTACAGGGCCATTTCATTTTGGTAATTCATGTCTTGGTTATTAAAGAAAAAAACCTCACAGACAAAAAAATAAATTTAAACAAAGAACTACAAGCACCACCGAGGGTTAAGGCTAATTATTCGCAGATCTGCTTATGAAATGTAGATTTTGACCAAGCAATGTATCATGGGTAATGAGATATACATTTACATACATACAAATATTAACCAAAGAAAGAAAAGAAAAAAAAAATCATTAAAGGGCCTTTTTATTTTGCCGATTCTTGTCTTGGGTATTAAAAAAACATCTCAACAATCTCACAGACAAAAAAATTAATTTAAAGAAAGTACTACAAGCCCCATCGAGGGCTACAGGTAATGATTTGCAGATCTGCATAAGAAATGATATGTAGATTTAGCCCCACCAAAGAGTTATGGGTAATGAGATATACATTTAAATATATAAGAATATTAACCAATGAAATAAAGAAGAAGAAAAACCAATAAAAGGCCTTTTCATATTGGTGATTATTGCCTTGGATATTGAAAAAAAAAAACTCATAGAGAAAAAAAATGAATCTAAACAAAGAACTAAAAGCAACACCGAGCACTAAGGGTAATGATTTGCAGATCTGCATAAGGAATTGTATGTAGATTTAGACTCAGCAAAGAATTATGGGTAATGAGATATACATTTACATATTTAAGAATATTAACCAAAGAAATAAATCAAAGGGGGGTAAAAAAAAATCATTAAAGGGCCTTTTCATTTTGATGATTCTTGTCTAGGGTATTCAAAAAACAAACAAACTAAAAAATTAATCGGAAAAAAAAAATACAAGCACCACCGAGCGCTATGGGTGATGATTTGCAGATCGGCATATGAAATGAAATGTAGATTTAGCCCCACCCAAGAATTATGGGCAATAAGATATACATTCACATGTATAAAAAAATTAAACAACTAAGAAATGTGAAAAAATAAAAATAAAGTGGCATAAAGGGCATCATCATTTTGTTGACTCTTGTTTTGGGTACTCAAAAATAGATCATTTCAAACTAGCTCATTACATAAAGATAACCTACAAAACTTAGGAACTAGCATTTCCTATAGAAGAAACTTTACTCACATCTTGGGTTTACCATAAAAAGTCATTGAGACAAAAATAAAAAACTAACAGAGAACTGGAAGCCTCAAATGAATTATGGGTAAAGATTATGCAAATGTTACCATGTTAAAAGATACAAACTTGAACATGTAATGAGATGCGAATTTGAAATGGTAATAAGATGCGAAACTAAAAATGTAATGAGATGCGAAAAATAGCATGTAAAGAGATGCAAAGTTGAACATGTAATGAGATGCGCAGTTGAACATGTAATGAGATGCAAATTTGAAAGTGTAATGAGATGCGAAATATAACATGTAATGAGATGCGAAATATAACATGTAATGAGATGCGAATAGGAACATGTAATGAGATGCGAATTGTAATGAAATGCAAATTTGAAAGTGTAATGAGATGCAAAATATAACATGTAATGAGATGCGAATTAGAACATGTAATGAGATGCGAATTGTAATGAGATGCAAATTTGAAAGTGTAATGAGATGCAAAATATAACATGTAATGAGATGCGAATAGGAACATGTAATGAGATGCGAATTGTAATGAGATGCAAATTTGAAAGTGTAATGAGATGCAAAATATAACATGTAATGAGATGCGAATAGGAACATGTAATGAGATGCGAATTGTAATGAGATGCAAATTTGAAAGTGTAATGAGATGCGAAATATAACATGTAATGAGATGCGAATAGGAACATGTAATGAGATGCGAATTGTAATGAGATGCAAATTTGAAAGTGTAATGAGATGCAAATTTGAAAGTGTAATGAGATGCAAAATATAACATGTAATGAGATGCAAATTTGAAAGAGAAATGAGATGCGAATAGGAACATGTAATGAGATGCAAATTGTAATCAGATGCAAATTTCAGAGAAAGTATAATATGATGGAGATTTAACATGATTCATCCATTAATAGATACAAATTTAAACAATATACTATGCTAACAAGCAGTAATCCACTTCCTGTGTAAACCAGAAAACTCACGGAGACAAAAATAAATGAAACAAAGAACTATGGATAATGATTTGCAGATCTGCATATGTAATGACATGTAGATTTAGCCCCACCAAAGAAGTATGGGTAAAGAGATTAATATTTACATAGATAAGAATATTAACCAAAGAAAGAAAGAAGAAGAAAACCAAAAAACATTACAGGGCCATTTCATTTTGGTAATTCATGTCTTGGTTATTAAAGAAAAAAACCTCACAGACAAAAAAATAAATTTAAACAAAGAACTACAAGCACCACCGAGGGTTAAGGCTAATTATTCGCAGATCTGCTTATGAAATGTAGATTTTGACCAAGCAATGTATCATGGGTAATGAGATATACATTTACATACATACAAATATTAACCAAAGAAAGAAAAGAAAAAAAAAATCATTAAAGGGCCTTTTTATTTTGCCGATTCTTGTCTTGGGTATTAAAAAAACATCTCAACAATCTCACAGACAAAAAAATTAATTTAAAGAAAGTACTACAAGCCCCATCGAGGGCTACAGGTAATGATTTGCAGATCTGCATAAGAAATGATATGTAGATTTAGCCCCACCAAAGAGTTATGGGTAATGAGATATACATTTAAATATATAAGAATATTAACCAATGAAATAAAGAAGAAGAAAAACCAATAAAAGGCCTTTTCATATTGGTGATTATTGCCTTGGATATTGAAAAAAAAAAACTCATAGAGAAAAAAAATGAATCTAAACAAAGAACTAAAAGCAACACCGAGCACTAAGGGTAATGATTTGCAGATCTGCATAAGGAATTGTATGTAGATTTAGACTCAGCAAAGAATTATGGGTAATGAGATATACATTTACATATTTAAGAATATTAACCAAAGAAATAAATCAAAGGGGGGTAAAAAAAAATCATTAAAGGGCCTTTTCATTTTGATGATTCTTGTCTAGGGTATTCAAAAAACAAACAAACTAAAAAATTAATCGGAAAAAAAAAATACAAGCACCACCGAGCGCTATGGGTGATGATTTGCAGATCGGCATATGAAATGAAATGTAGATTTAGCCCCACCCAAGAATTATGGGCAATAAGATATACATTCACATGTATAAAAAAATTAAGCAACTAAGAAATGTGAAAAAATAAAAATAAAGTGGCATAAAGGGCATCATCATTTTGTTGACTCTTGTTTTGGGTACTCAAAAATAGATCATTTCAAACTAGCTCATTACATAAAGATAACCTACAAAACTTAGGAACTAGCATTTCCTATAGAAGAAACTTTACTCACATCTTGGGTTTACCATAAAAAGTCATTGAGACAAAAATAAAAAACTAACAGAGAACTGGAAGCCTCAAATGAATTATGGGTAAAGATTATGCAAATGTTACCATGTTAAAAGATACAAACTTGAACATGTAATGAGATGCGAATTTGAAATGGTAATAAGATGCGAAACTAAAAATGTAATGAGATGCGAAAAATAGCATGTAAAGAGATGCAAAGTTGAACATGTAATGAGATGCGCAGTTGAACATGTAATGAGATGCAAATTTGAAAGTGTAATGAGATGCGAAATATAACATGTAATGAGATGCGAAATATAACATGTAATGAGATGCGAAATATAACATGTAATGAGATGCGAATTGTAATGAGATGCAAATTTGAAAGTGTAATGAGATGCAAAATATAACATGTAATGAGATGCGAATTAGAACATGTAATGAGATGCGAATTGTAATGAGATGCAAATTTGAAAGTGTAATGAGATGCAAAATATAACATGTAATGAGATGCGAATAGGAACATGTAATGAGATGCAAATTTGAAAGTGTAATGAGATGCAAATTTGAAAGTGTAATGAGATGCAAAATATAACATGTAATGAGATGCGAATTGTAATGAGATGCAAATTTCAGAGAAAGTATAATATGATGGAGATTTAACATGATTCATCCATTAACAGATACAAATTTAAACAATATACTATGCTAACAAGCAGTAATCCACTTCCTGTGTAAACCAGAAAACTCACGGAGACAAAAATAAATGAAACAAAGAACTAGGGATAATGATTTGCAGATCTGCATATGTAATGACATGTAGATTTAGCCCCACCAAAGAAGTATGGGTAAAGAGATTAATATTTACATAGATAAGAATATTAACCAAAGAAAGAAAGAAGAAGAAAACCAAAAAACATTACAGGGCCATTTCATTTTGGTAATTCATGTCTTGGTTATTAAAGAAAAAAACCTCACAGACAAAAAAATAAATTTAAACAAAGAACTACAAGCACCACCGAGGGTTAAGGCTAATTATTCGCAGATCTGCTTATGAAATGTAGATTTTGACCAAGCAATGTATCATGGGTAATGAGATATACATTTACATACATACAAATATTAACCAAAGAAAGAAAAGAAAAAAAAAATCATTAAAGGGCCTTTTTATTTTGCCGATTCTTGTCTTGGGTATTAAAAAAACATCTCAACAATCTCACAGACAAAAAAATTAATTTAAAGAAAGTACTACAAGCCCCATCGAGGGCTACAGGTAATGATTTGCAGATCTGCATAAGAAATGATATGTAGATTTAGCCCCACCAAAGAGTTATGGGTAATGAGATATACATTTAAATATATAAGAATATTAACCAATGAAATAAAGAAGAAGAAAAACCAATAAAAGGCCTTTTCATATTGGTGATTATTGCCTTGGATATTGAAAAAAAAAAACTCATAGAGAAAAAAAATGAATCTAAACAAAGAACTAAAAGCAACACCGAGCACTAAGGGTAATGATTTGCAGATCTGCATAAGGAATTGTATGTAGATTTAGACTCAGCAAAGAATTATGGGTAATGAGATATACATTTACATATTTAAGAATATTAACCAAAGAAATAAATCAAAGGGGGGTAAAAAAAAATCATTAAAGGGCCTTTTCATTTTGATGATTCTTGTCTAGGGTATTCAAAAAACAAACAAACTAAAAAATTAATCGGAAAAAAAAAATACAAGCACCACCGAGCGCTATGGGTGATGATTTGCAGATCGGCATATGAAATGAAATGTAGATTTAGCCCCACCCAAGAATTATGGGCAATAAGATATACATTCACATGTATAAAAAAATTAAACAACTAAGAAATGTGAAAAAATAAAAATAAAGTGGCATAAAGGGCATCATCATTTTGTTGACTCTTGTTTTGGGTACTCAAAAATAGATCATTTCAAACTAGCTCATTACATAAAGATAACTTACAAAACTTAGGAACTAGCATTTCCTATAGAAGAAACTTTACTCACATCTTGGGTTTACCATAAAAAGTCATTGAGACAAAAATAAAAAACTAACAGAGAACTGGAAGCCTCAAATGAATTATGGGTAAAGATTATGCAAATGTTACCATGTTAAAAGATACAAACTTGAACATGTAATGAGATGCGAATTTGAAATGGTAATAAGATGCGAAACTAAAAATGTAATGAGATGCGAAAAATAGCATGTAAAGAGATGCAAAGTTGAACATGTAATGAGATGCGCAGTTGAACATGTAATGAGATGCAAATTTGAAAGTGTAATGAGATGCGAAATATAACATGTAATGAGATGCGAAATATAACATGTAATGAGATGCGAATAGGAACATGTAATGAGATGCGAATTGTAATGAGATGCAAATTTGAAAGTGTAATGAGATGCAAAATATAACATGTAATGAGATGCGAATTAGAACATGTAATGAGATGCGAATTGTAATGAGATGCAAATTTGAAAGTGTAATGAGATGCAAAATATAACATGTAATGAGATGCGAATAGGAACATGTAATGAGATGCAAATTGTAATGAAATGCAAATTTGAAAGTGTAATGAGATGCGAAATATAACATGTAATGAGATGCGAATAGGAACATGTAATGAGATGCGAATTGTAATGAGATGCAAATTTGAACGTGTAATGAGATGCAAAATATAACATGTAATGAGATGCGAATTGTAATGAGATGCAAATTTGAAAGAGAAATGAGATGCGAATAGGAACATGTAATGAGATGCAAATTGTAATGAGATGCAAATTGTAATCAGATGCAAATTTCAGAGAAAGTATAATATGATGGAGATTTAACATGATTCATCCATTAATAGATACAAATTTAAACAATATACTATGCTAACAAGCAGTAATCCACTTCCTGTGTAAACCAGAAAACTCACGGAGACAAAAATAAATGAAACAAAGAACTATGGATAATGATTTGCAGATCTGCATATGTAATGACATGTAGATTTAGCCCCACCAAAGAAGTATGGGTAAAGAGATTAATATTTACATAGATAAGAATATTAACCAAAGAAAGAAAGAAGAAGAAAACCAAAAAACATTACAGGGCCATTTCATTTTGGTAATTCATGTCTTGGTTATTAAAGAAAAAAACCTCACAGACAAAAAAATAAATTTAAACAAAGAACTACAAGCACCACCGAGGGTTAAGGCTAATTATTCGCAGATCTGCTTATGAAATGTAGATTTTGACCAAGCAATGTATCATGGGTAATGAGATATACATTTACATACATACAAATATTAACCAAAGAAAGAAAAGAAAAAAAAAATCATTAAAGGGCCTTTTTATTTTGCCGATTCTTGTCTTGGGTATTAAAAAAACATCTCAACAATCTCACAGACAAAAAAATTAATTTAAAGAAAGTACTACAAGCCCCATCGAGGGCTACAGGTAATGATTTGCAGATCTGCATAAGAAATGATATGTAGATTTAGCCCCACCAAAGAGTTATGGGTAATGAGATATACATTTAAATATATAAGAATATTAACCAATGAAATAAAGAAGAAGAAAAACCAATAAAAGGCCTTTTCATATTGGTGATTATTGCCTTGGATATTGAAAAAAAAAACTCATAGAGAAAAAAAATGAATCTAAACAAAGAACTAAAAGCAACACCGAGCACTAAGGGTAATGATTTGCAGATCTGCATAAGGAATTGTATGTAGATTTAGACTCAGCAAAGAATTATGGGTAATGAGATATACATTTACATATTTAAGAATATTAACCAAAGAAATAAATCAAAGGGGGGTAAAAAAAAATCATTAAAGGGCCTTTTCATTTTGATGATTCTTGTCTAGGGTATTCAAAAAACAAACAAACTAAAAAATTAATCGGAAAAAAAAAATACAAGCACCACCGAGCGCTATGGGTGATGATTTGCAGATCGGCATATGAAATGAAATGTAGATTTAGCCCCACCCAAGAATTATGGGCAATAAGATATACATTCACATGTATAAAAAAATTAAGCAACTAAGAAATGTGAAAAAATAAAAATAAAGTGGCATAAAGGGCATCATCATTTTGTTGACTCTTGTTTTGGGTACTCAAAAATAGATCATTTCAAACTAGCTCATTACATAAAGATAACCTACAAAACTTAGGAACTAGCATTTCCTATAGAAGAAACTTTACTCACATCTTGGGTTTACCATAAAAAGTCATTGAGACAAAAATAAAAAACTAACAGAGAACTGGAAGCCTCAAATGAATTATGGGTAAAGATTATGCAAATGTTACCATGTTAAAAGATACAAACTTGAACATGTAATGAGATGCGGATTTGAAATGGTAATAAGATGCGAAACTAAAAATGTAATGAGATGCGAAAAATAGCATGTAAAGAGATGCAAAGTTGAACATGTAATGAGATGCGCAGTTGAACATGTAATGAGATGCAAATTTGAAAGTGTAATGAGATGCGAAATATAACATGTAATGAGATGCGAAATATAACATGTAATGAGATGCGAATAGGAACATGTAATGAGATGCGAATTGTAATGAGATGCAAATTTGAAAGTGTAATGAGATGCAAAATATAACATGTAATGAGATGCGAATTAGAACATGTAATGAGATGCGAATTGTAATGAGATGCAAATTTGAAAGTGTAATGAGATGCGAATTGTAATGAGATGCAAATTTGAAAGTGTAATGAGATGCAAAATATAACATGTAATGAGATGCGAATAGGAACATGTAATGAGATGCAAATTGTAATGAGATGCAAATTTGAAAGTGTAATGAGATGCGAAATATAACATGTAATGAGATGCGAATAGGAACATGTAATGAGATGCAAATTTGAACGTGTAATGAGATGCAAAATATAACATGTAATGAGATGCGAATTGTAATGAGATGCAAATTTGAAAGAGAAATGAGATGCGAATAGGAACATGTAATGAGATGCAAATTGTAATGAGATGCAAATTGTAATGAGATGCAAATTGTAATCAGATGCAAATTTCAGAGAAAGTATAATATGATGGAGATTTAACATGATTCATCCATTAATAGATACAAATTTAAACAGTATACTATGCTAACAAGCAATAATCCACTTCCTGTGTAAACCAGAAAACTCACGGAGACAAAAATAAATGAAACAAAGAACTATGGATAATGATTTGCAGATCTGCATATGTAATGACATGTAGATTTAGCCCCACCAAAGAAGTATGGGTAAAGAGATTAATATTTACATAGATAAGAATATTAACCAAAGAAAGAAAGAAGAAGAAAACCAAAAAACATTACAGGGCCATTTCATTTTGGTAATTCATGTCTTGGTTATTAAAGAAAAAAACCTCACAGACAAAAAAATAAATTTAAACAAAGAACTACAAGCACCACCGAGGGTTAAGGCTAATTATTCGCAGATCTGCTTATGAAATGTAGATTTTGACCAAGCAATGTATCATGGGTAATGAGATATACATTTACATACATACAAATATTAACCAAAGAAAGAAAAGAAAAAAAAAAAGCATTAAAGGGCCTTTTTATTTTGCCGATTCTTGTCTTGGGTATTAAAAAAACATCTCAACAATCTCACAGACAAAAAAATTAATTTAAAGAAAGTACTACAAGCCCCATCGAGGGCTACAGGTAATGATTTGCAGATCTGCATAAGAAATGATATGTAGATTTAGCCCCACCAAAGAGTTATGGTTAATGAGATATACATTTAAATATATAAGAATATTAACCAATGAAATAAAGAAGAAGAAAAACCAATAAAAGGCCTTTTTATATTGGTGATTATTGCCTTGGATATTGAAAAAAAAAAACTCATAGAGAAAAAAAATGAATCTAAACAAAGAACTAAAAGCAACACCGAGCACTAAGGGTAATGATTTGCAGATCTGCATAAGGAATTGTATGTAGATTTAGACTCAGCAAAGAATTATGGGTAATGAGATATACATTTACATATTTAAGAATATTAACCAAAGAAATAAATCAAAGGGGGGTAAAAAAAAATCATTAAAGGGCCTTTTCATTTTGATGATTCTTGTCTAGGGTATTCAAAAAACAAACAAACTAAAAAATTAATCGGAAAAAAAAAATACAAGCACCACCGAGCGCTATGGGTGATGATTTGCAGATCGGCATATGAAATGAAATGTAGATTTAGCCCCACCCAAGAATTATGGGCAATAAGATATACATTCACATGTATAAAAAAATTAAGCAACTAAGAAATGTGAAAAAATAAAAATAAAGTGGCATAAAGGGCATCATCATTTTGTTGACTCTTGTTTTGGGTACTCAAAAATAGATCATTTCAAACTAGCTCATTACATAAAGATAACCTACAAAACTTAGGAACTAGCATTTCCTATAGAAGAAACTTTACTCACATCTTGGGTTTACCATAAAAAGTCATTGAGACAAAAATAAAAAACTAACAGAGAACTGGAAGCCTCAAATGAATTATGGGTAAAGATTATGCAAATGTTACCATGTTAAAAGATACAAACTTGAACATGTAATGAGATGCGGATTTGAAATGGTAATAAGATGCGAAACTAAAAATGTAATGAGATGCGAAAAATAGCATGTAAAGAGATGCAAAGTTGAACATGTAATGAGATGCGCAGTTGAACATGTAATGAGATGCAAATTTGAAAGTGTAATGAGATGCGAAATATAACATGTAATGAGATGCGAAATATAACATGTAATGAGATGCGAATAGGAACATGTAATGAGATGCGAATTGTAATGAGATGCAAATTTGAAAGTGTAATGAGATGCAAAATATAACATGTAATGAGATGCGAATTAGAACATGTAATGAGATGCGAATTGTAATGAGATGCAAATTTGAAAGTGTAATGAGATGCGAATTGTAATGAGATGCAAATTTGAAAGTGTAATGAGATGCAAAATATAACATGTAATGAGATGCGAATAGGAACATGTAATGAGATGCAAATTGTAATGAGATGCAAATTTTAAAGTGTAATGAGATGCGAATAGGAACATGTAATGAGATGCAAATTTGAACGTGTAATGAGATGCAAAATATAACATGTAATGAGATGCGAATTGTAATGAGATGCAAATTTGAAAGAGAAATGAGATGCGAATAGGAACATGTAATGAGATGCAAATTGTAATGAGATGCAAATTGTAATCAGATGCAAATTTCAGAGAAAGTATAATATGATGGAGATTTAACATGATTCATCCATTAATAGATACAAATTTAAACAGTATACTATGCTAACAAGCAATAATCCACTTCCTGTGTAAACCAGAAAACTCACGGAGACAAAAATAAATGAAACAAAGAACTATGGATAATGATTTGCAGATCTGCATATGTAATGACATGTAGATTTAGCCCCACCAAAGAAGTATGGGTAAAGAGATTAATATTTACATAGATAAGAATATTAACCAAAGAAAGAAAGAAGAAGAAAACCAAAAAACATTACAGGGCCATTTCATTTTGGTAATTCATGTCTTGGTTATTAAAGAAAAAAACCTCACAGACAAAAAAATAAATTTAAACAAAGAACTACAAGCACCACCGAGGGTTAAGGCTAATTATTCGCAGATCTGCTTATGAAATGTAGATTTTGACCAAGCAATGTATCATGGGTAATGAGATATACATTTACATACATACAAATATTAACCAAAGAAAGAAAAGAAAAAAAAAAAGCATTAAAGGGCCTTTTTATTTTGCCGATTCTTGTCTTGGGTATTAAAAAAACATCTCAACAATCTCACAGACAAAAAAATTAATTTAAAGAAAGTACTACAAGCCCCATCGAGGGCTACAGGTAATGATTTGCAGATCTGCATAAGAAATGATATGTAGATTTAGCCCCACCAAAGAGTTATGGTTAATGAGATATACATTTAAATATATAAGAATATTAACCAATGAAATAAAGAAGAAGAAAAACCAATAAAAGGCCTTTTCATATTGGTGATTATTGCCTTGGATATTGAAAAAAAAAAAACTCATAGAGAAAAAAAATGAATCTAAACAAAGAACTAAAAGCAACACCGAGCACTAAGGGTAATGATTTGCAGATCTGCATAAGGAATTGTATGTAGATTTAGTGTAATGAGATGCAAAATATAACATGTAATGAGATGCGAATAGGAACATGTAATGAGATGCGAATTGTAATGAGATGCAAATTTGAAAGTGTAATGAGATGCGAAATATAACATGTAATGAGATGCGAATAGGAACATGTAATGAGGTGCGAATTGTAATGAGATGCAAATTTGAAAGTGTAATGAGATGCAAATATGTACATGTAATGGGATGCAAATTTGAAAGTGTAATGAGATGCGAATTGTAATGAGATGCAAATTTGAAAGTGTAATGAGATGCAAATATGTACATGTAATGGGATGCAAATTTGAAAGTGTAATGAGATGCAAAATATAACATGTAATGAGATGCGAATTAGAACATGTAATGAGATGCGAATTGTAATGAGATGCAAATTTGAAAGTGTAATGAGATGCAAAATATAACATGTAATGAGATGCGAATAGGAACATGTAATGAGATGCAAATTGTAATGAGATGCAAATTTGAAAGTGTAATGAGATGCGAAATATAACATGTAATGAGATGCGAATAGGAACATGTAATGAGATGCAAATTGTAATGAGATGCAAATTTGAAAGTGTAATGAGATGCGAAATATAACATGTAATGAGATGCGAATTGTAATGAGATGCAAATTTGAACGTGTAATGAGATGCAAAATATAACATGTAATGAGATGCGAATTGTAATGAGATGCAAATTTGAAAGAGAAATGAGATGCGAATAGGAACATGTAATGAGATGCAAATTGTAATGAGATGCAAATTGTAATCAGATGCAAATTTCAGAGAAAGTATAATATGATGGAGATTTAACATGATTCATCCATTAATAGATACAAATTTAAACAATATACTATGCTAACAAGCAGTAATCCACTTCCTGTGTAAACCAGAAAACTCACGGAGACAAAAATAAATGAAACAAAGAACTATGGATAATGATTTGCAGATCTGCATATGTAATGACATGTAGATTTAGCCCCACCAAAGAAGTATGGGTAAAGAGATTAATATTTACATAGATAAGAATATTAACCAAAGAAAGAAAGAAGAAGAAAACCAAAAAACATTACAGGGCCATTTCATTTTGGTAATTCATGTCTTGGTTATTAAAGAAAAAAACCTCACAGACAAAAAAATAAATTTAAACAAAGAACTACAAGCACCACCGAGGGTTAAGGCTAATTATTCGCAGATCTGCTTATGAAATGTAGATTTTGACCAAGCAATGTATCATGGGTAATGAGATATACATTTACATACATACAAATATTAACCAAAGAAAGAAAAGAAAAAAAAAAAGCATTAAAGGGCCTTTTTATTTTGCCGATTCTTGTCTTGGGTATTAAAAAAACATCTCAACAATCTCACAGACAAAAAAATTAATTTAAAGAAAGTACTACAAGCCCCATCGAGGGCTACAGGTAATGATTTGCAGATCTGCATAAGAAATGATATGTAGATTTAGCCCCACCAAAGAGTTATGGGTAATGAGATATACATTTAAATATATAAGAATATTAACCAATGAAATAAAGAAGAAGAAAAACCAATAAAAGGCCTTTTCATATTGGTGATTATTGCCTTGGATATTGGAAAAAAAAAACTCATAGAGAAAAAAAATGAATCTAAACAAAGAACTAAAAGCAACACCGAGCACTAAGGGTAATGATTTGCAGATCTGCATAAGGAATTGTATGTAGATTTAGACTCAGCAAAGAATTATGGGTAATGAGATATACATTTACATATTTAAGAATATTAACCAAAGAAATAAATCAAAGGGGGGTAAAAAAAAAATCATTAAAGGGCCTTTTCATTTTGATGATTCTTGTCTAGGGTATTCAAAAAACAAACAAACTAAAAAATTAATCGGAAAAAAAAAATACAAGCACCACCGAGCGCTATGGGTGATGATTTGCAGATCGGCATATGAAATGAAATGTAGATTTAGCCCCACCCAAGAATTATGGGCAATAAGATATACATTCACATGTATAAAAAAATTAAACAACTAAGAAATGTGAAAAAATAAAAATAAAGTGGCATAAAGGGCATCATCATTTTGTTGACTCTTGTTTTGGGTACTCAAAAATAGATCATTTCAAACTAGCTCATTACATAAAGATAACCTACAAAACTTAGGAACTAGCATTTCCTATAGAAGAAACTTTACTCACATCTTGGGTTTACCATAAAAAGTCATTGAGACAAAAATAAAAAACTAACAGAGAACTGGAAGCCTCAAATGAATTATGGGTAAAGATTATGCAAATGTTACCATGTTAAAAGATACAAACTTGAACATGTAATGAGATGCGAATTTGAAATGGTAATAAGATGCGAAACTAAAAATGTAATGAGATGCGAAAAATAGCATGTAAAGAGATGCAAAGTTGAACATGTAATGAGATGCGCAGTTGAACATGTAATGAGATGCAAATTTGAAAGTGTAATGAGATGCGAAATATAACATGTAATGAGATGCGAAATATAACATGTAATGAGATGCGAATAGGAACATGTAATGAGATGCGAATTGTAATGAGATGCAAATTTGAAAGTGTAATGAGATGCAAAATATAACATGTAATGAGATGCGAATTAGAACATGTAATGAGATGCGAATTGTAATGAGATGCAAATTTGAAAGTGTAATGAGATGCAAAATATAACATGTAATGAGATGCGAATAGGAACATGTAATGAGATGCAAATTGTAATGAGATGCAAATTTGAAAGTGTAATGAGATGCGAAATATAACATGTAATGAGATGCGAATAGGAACATGTAATGAGATGCAAATTTGAACGTGTAATGAGATGCAAAATATAACATGTAATGAGATGCGAATTGTAATGAGATGCAAATTTGAAAGAGAAATGAGATGCGAATAGGAACATGTAATGAGATGCAAATTGTAATGAGATGCAAATTGTAATGAGATGCAAATTGTAATCAGATGCAAATTTCAGAGAAAGTATAATATGATGGAGATTTAACATGATTCATCCATTAATAGATACAAATTTAAACAGTATACTATGCTAACAAGCAATAATCCACTTCCTGTGTAAACCAGAAAACTCACGGAGACAAAAATAAATGAAACAAAGAACTATGGATAATGATTTGCAGATCTGCATATGTAATGACATGTAGATTTAGCCCCACCAAAGAAGTATGGGTAAAGAGATTAATATTTACATAGATAAGAATATTAACCAAAGAAAGAAAGAAGAAGAAAACCAAAAAACATTACAGGGCCATTTCATTTTGGTAATTCATGTCTTGGTTATTAAAGAAAAAAACCTCACAGACAAAAAAATAAATTTAAACAAAGAACTACAAGCACCACCGAGGGTTAAGGCTAATTATTCGCAGATCTGCTTATGAAATGTAGATTTTGACCAAGCAATGTATCATGGGTAATGAGATATACATTTACATACATACAAATATTAACCAAAGAAAGAAAAGAAAAAAAAAAAGCATTAAAGGGCCTTTTTATTTTGCCGATTCTTGTCTTGGGTATTAAAAAAACATCTCAACAATCTCACAGACAAAAAAATTAATTTAAAGAAAGTACTACAAGCCCCATCGAGGGCTACAGGTAATGATTTGCAGATCTGCATAAGAAATGATATGTAGATTTAGCCCCACCAAAGAGTTATGGGTAATGAGATATACATTTAAATATATAAGAATATTAACCAATGAAATAAAGAAGAAGAAAAACCAATAAAAGGCCTTTTCATATTGGTGATTATTGCCTTGGATATTGAAAAAAAAAAACTCATAGAGAAAAAAAATGAATCTAAACAAAGAACTAAAAGCAACACCGAGCACTAAGGGTAATGATTTGCAGATCTGCATAAGGAATTGTATGTAGATTTAGACTCAGCAAAGAATTATGGGTAATGAGATATACATTTACATATTTAAGAATATTAACCAAAGAAATAAATCAAAGGGGGGTAAAAAAAAATCATTAAAGGGCCTTTTCATTTTGATGATTCTTGTCTAGGGTATTCAAAAAACAAACAAACTAAAAAATTAATCGGAAAAAAAAAATACAAGCACCACCGAGCGCTATGGGTGATGATTTGCAGATCGGCATATGAAATGAAATGTAGATTTAGCCCCACCCAAGAATTATGGGCAATAAGATATACATTCACATGTATAAAAAAATTAAGCAACTAAGAAATGTGAAAAAATAAAAATAAAGTGGCATAAAGGGCATCATCATTTTGTTGACTCTTGTTTTGGGTACTCAAAAATAGATCATTTCAAACTAGCTCATTACATAAAGATAACCTACAAAACTTAGGAACTAGCATTTCCTATAGAAGAAACTTTACTCACATCTTGGGTTTACCATAAAAAGTCATTGAGACAAAAATAAAAAACTAACAGAGAACTGGAAGCCTCAAATGAATTATGGGTAAAGATTATGCAAATGTTACCATGTTAAAAGATACAAACTTGAACATGTAATGAGATGCGGATTTGAAATGGTAATAAGATGCGAAACTAAAAATGTAATGAGATGCGAAAAATAGCATGTAAAGAGATGCAAAGTTGAACATGTAATGAGATGCGCAGTTGAACATGTAATGAGATGCAAATTTGAAAGTGTAATGAGATGCGAAATATAACATGTAATGAGATGCGAAATATAACATGTAATGAGATGCGAATAGGAACATGTAATGAGATGCGAATTGTAATGAGATGCAAATTTGAAAGTGTAATGAGATGCAAAATATAACATGTAATGAGATGCGAATTAGAACATGTAATGAGATGCGAATTGTAATGAGATGCAAATTTGAAAGTGTAATGAGATGCGAATTGTAATGAGATGCAAATTTGAAAGTGTAATGAGATGCAAAATATAACATGTAATGAGATGCGAATAGGAACATGTAATGAGATGCAAATTGTAATGAGATGCAAATTTGAAAGTGTAATGAGATGCGAAATATAACATGTAATGAGATGCGAATAGGAACATGTAATGAGATGCAAATTTGAACGTGTAATGAGATGCAAAATATAACATGTAATGAGATGCGAATTGTAATGAGATGCAAATTTGAAAGAGAAATGAGATGCGAATAGGAACATGTAATGAGATGCAAATTGTAATGAGATGCAAATTGTAATCAGATGCAAATTTCAGAGAAAGTATAATATGATGGAGATTTAACATGATTCATCCATTAATAGATACAAATTTAAACAGTATACTATGCTAACAAGCAATAATCCACTTCCTGTGTAAACCAGAAAACTCACGGAGACAAAAATAAATGAAACAAAGAACTATGGATAATGATTTGCAGATCTGCATATGTAATGACATGTAGATTTAGCCCCACCAAAGAAGTATGGGTAAAGAGATTAATATTTACATAGATAAGAATATTAACCAAAGAAAGAAAGAAGAAGAAAACCAAAAAACATTACAGGGCCATTTCATTTTGGTAATTCATGTCTTGGTTATTAAAGAAAAAAACCTCACAGACAAAAAAATAAATTTAAACAAAGAACTACAAGCACCACCGAGGGTTAAGGCTAATTATTCGCAGATCTGCTTATGAAATGTAGATTTTGACCAAGCAATGTATCATGGGTAATGAGATATACATTTACATACATACAAATATTAACCAAAGAAAGAAAAGAAAAAAAAAAAGCATTAAAGGGCCTTTTTATTTTGCCGATTCTTGTCTTGGGTATTAAAAAAACATCTCAACAATCTCACAGACAAAAAAATTAATTTAAAGAAAGTACTACAAGCCCCATCGAGGGCTACAGGTAATGATTTGCAGATCTGCATAAGAAATGATATGTAGATTTAGCCCCACCAAAGAGTTATGGTTAATGAGATATACATTTAAATATATAAGAATATTAACCAATGAAATAAAGAAGAAGAAAAACCAATAAAAGGCCTTTTCATATTGGTGATTATTGCCTTGGATATTGAAAAAAAAAAAACTCATAGAGAAAAAAAATGAATCTAAACAAAGAACTAAAAGCAACACCGAGCACTAAGGGTAATGATTTGCAGATCTGCATAAGGAATTGTATGTAGATTTAGTGTAATGAGATGCAAAATATAACATGTAATGAGATGCGAATAGGAACATGTAATGAGATGCGAATTGTAATGAGATGCAAATTTGAAAGTGTAATGAGATGCGAAATATAACATGTAATGAGATGCGAATAGGAACATGTAATGAGGTGCGAATTGTAATGAGATGCAAATTTGAAAGTGTAATGAGATGCAAATATGTACATGTAATGGGATGCAAATTTGAAAGTGTAATGAGATGCGAATTGTAATGAGATGCAAATTTGAAAGTGTAATGAGATGCAAATATGTACATGTAATGGGATGCAAATTTGAAAGTGTAATGAGATGCAAAATATAACATGTAATGAGATGCGAATTAGAACATGTAATGAGATGCGAATTGTAATGAGATGCAAATTTGAAAGTGTAATGAGATGCAAAATATAACATGTAATGAGATGCGAATAGGAACATGTAATGAGATGCAAATTGTAATGAGATGCAAATTTGAAAGTGTAATGAGATGCGAAATATAACATGTAATGAGATGCGAATAGGAACATGTAATGAGATGCAAATTGTAATGAGATGCAAATTTGAAAGTGTAATGAGATGCGAAATATAACATGTAATGAGATGCGAATTGTAATGAGATGCAAATTTGAACGTGTAATGAGATGCAAAATATAACATGTAATGAGATGCGAATTGTAATGAGATGCAAATTTGAAAGAGAAATGAGATGCGAATAGGAACATGTAATGAGATGCAAATTGTAATGAGATGCAAATTGTAATGAGATGCAAATTGTAATCAGATGCAAATTTCAGAGAAAGTATAATATGATGGAGATTTAACATGATTCATCCATTAATAGATACAAATTTAAACAGTATACTATGCTAACAAGCAATAATCCACTTCCTGTGTAAACCAGAAAACTCACGGAGACAAAAATAAATGAAACAAAGAACTATGGATAATGATTTGCAGATCTGCATATGTAATGACATGTAGATTTAGCCCCACCAAAGAAGTATGGGTAAAGAGATTAATATTTACATAGATAAGAATATTAACCAAAGAAAGAAAGAAGAAGAAAACCAAAAAACATTACAGGGCCATTTCATTTTGGTAATTCATGTCTTGGTTATTAAAGAAAAAAACCTCACAGACAAAAAAATAAATTTAAACAAAGAACTACAAGCACCACCGAGGGTTAAGGCTAATTATTCGCAGATCTGCTTATGAAATGTAGATTTTGACCAAGCAATGTATCATGGGTAATGAGATATACATTTACATACATACAAATATTAACCAAAGAAAGAAAAGAAAAAAAAAAAGCATTAAAGGGCCTTTTTATTTTGCCGATTCTTGTCTTGGGTATTAAAAAAACATCTCAACAATCTCACAGACAAAAAAATTAATTTAAAGAAAGTACTACAAGCCCCATCGAGGGCTACAGGTAATGATTTGCAGATCTGCATAAGAAATGATATGTAGATTTAGCCCCACCAAAGAGTTATGGTTAATGAGATATACATTTAAATATATAAGAATATTAACCAATGAAATAAAGAAGAAGAAAAACCAATAAAAGGCCTTTTCATATTGGTGATTATTGCCTTGGATATTGAAAAAAAAAAACTCATAGAGAAAAAAAATGAATCTAAACAAAGAACTAAAAGCAACACCGAGCACTAAGGGTAATGATTTGCAGATCTGCATAAGGAATTGTATGTAGATTTAGACTCAGCAAAGAATTATGGGTAATGAGATATACATTTACATATTTAAGAATATTAACCAAAGAAATAAATCAAAGGGGGGTAAAAAAAAATCATTAAAGGGCCTTTTCATTTTGATGATTCTTGTCTAGGGTATTCAAAAAACAAACAAACTAAAAAATTAATCGGAAAAAAAAAATACAAGCACCACCGAGCGCTATGGGTGATGATTTGCAGATCGGCATATGAAATGAAATGTAGATTTAGCCCCACCCAAGAATTATGGGCAATAAGATATACATTCACATGTATAAAAAAATTAAGCAACTAAGAAATGTGAAAAAATAAAAATAAAGTGGCATAAAGGGCATCATCATTTTGTTGACTCTTGTTTTGGGTACTCAAAAATAGATCATTTCAAACTAGCTCATTACATAAAGATAACCTACAAAACTTAGGAACTAGCATTTCCTATAGAAGAAACTTTACTCACATCTTGGGTTTACCATAAAAAGTCATTGAGACAAAAATAAAAAACTAACAGAGAACTGGAAGCCTCAAATGAATTATGGGTAAAGATTATGCAAATGTTACCATGTTAAAAGATACAAACTTGAACATGTAATGAGATGCGGATTTGAAATGGTAATAAGATGCGAAACTAAAAATGTAATGAGATGCGAAAAATAGCATGTAAAGAGATGCAAAGTTGAACATGTAATGAGATGCGCAGTTGAACATGTAATGAGATGCAAATTTGAAAGTGTAATGAGATGCGAAATATAACATGTAATGAGATGCGAAATATAACATGTAATGAGATGCGAATAGGAACATGTAATGAGATGCGAATTGTAATGAGATGCAAATTTGAAAGTGTAATGAGATGCAAAATATAACATGTAATGAGATGCGAATTAGAACATGTAATGAGATGCAAATTGTAATGAGATGCAAATTTGAAAGTGTAATGAGATGCGAATTGTAATGAGATGCAAATTTGAAAGTGTAATGAGATGCAAAATATAACATGTAATGAGATGCGAATAGGAACATGTAATGAGATGCAAATTGTAATGAGATGCAAATTTGAAAGTGTAATGAGATGCGAAATATAACATGTAATGAGATGCGAATAGGAACATGTAATGAGATGCAAATTTGAACGTGTAATGAGATGCAAAATATAACATGTAATGAGATGCGAATAGGAACATGTAATGAGATGCGAATTGTAATGAGATGCAAATTTGAAAGTGTAATGAGATGCAAAATATAACATGTAATGAGATGCGAATTAGAACATGTAATGAGATGCGAATTGTAATGAGATGCAAATTTGAAAGTGTAATGAGATGCGAATTGTAATGAGATGCAAATTTGAAAGTGTAATGAGATGCAAAATATAACATGTAATGAGAGGCGAATAGGAACATGTAATGAGATGCAAATTGTAATGAGATGCAAATTTGAAAGTGTAATGAGATGCGAAATATAACATGTAATGAGATGCGAATAGGAACATGTAATGAGATGCAAATTTGAACGTGTAATGAGATGCAAAATATAACATGTAATGAGATGCGAATTGTAATGAGATGCAAATTTGAAAGAGAAATGAGATGCGAATAGGAACATGTAATGAGATGCAAATTGTAATGAGATGCAAATTGTAATGAGATGCAAATTGTAATCAGATGCAAATTTCAGAGAAAGTATAATATGATGGAGATTTAACATGATTCATCCATTAATAGATACAAATTTAAACAGTATACTATGCTAACAAGCAATAATCCACTTCCTGTGTAAACCAGAAAACTCACGGAGACAAAAATAAATGAAACAAAGAACTATGGATAATGATTTGCAGATCTGCATATGTAATGACATGTAGATTTAGCCCCACCAAAGAAGTATGGGTAAAGAGATTAATATTTACATAGATAAGAATATTAACCAAAGAAAGAAAGAAGAAGAAAACCAAAAAACATTACAGGGCCATTTCATTTTGGTAATTCATGTCTTGGTTATTAAAGAAAAAAACCTCACAGACAAAAAAATAAATTTAAACAAAGAACTACAAGCACCACCGAGGGTTAAGGCTAATTATTCGCAGATCTGCTTATGAAATGTAGATTTTGACCAAGCAATGTATCATGGGTAATGAGATATACATTTACATACATACAAATATTAACCAAAGAAAGAAAAGAAAAAAAAAAAGCATTAAAGGGCCTTTTTATTTTGCCGATTCTTGTCTTGGGTATTAAAAAAACATCTCAACAATCTCACAGACAAAAAAATTAATTTAAAGAAAGTACTACAAGCCCCATCGAGGGCTACAGGTAATGATTTGCAGATCTGCATAAGAAATGATATGTAGATTTAGCCCCACCAAAGAGTTATGGTTAATGAGATATACATTTAAATATATAAGAATATTAACCAATGAAATAAAGAAGAAGAAAAACCAATAAAAGGCCTTTTCATATTGGTGATTATTGCCTTGGATATTGAAAAAAAAAAAACTCATAGAGAAAAAAAATGAATCTAAACAAAGAACTAAAAGCAACACCGAGCACTAAGGGTAATGATTTGCAGATCTGCATAAGGAATTGTATGTAGATTTAGTGTAATGAGATGCAAAATATAACATGTAATGAGATGCGAATAGGAACATGTAATGAGATGCGAATTGTAATGAGATGCAAATTTGAAAGTGTAATGAGATGCGAAATATAACATGTAATGAGATGCGAATAGGAACATGTAATGAGGTGCGAATTGTAATGAGATGCAAATTTGAAAGTGTAATGAGATGCAAATATGTACATGTAATGGGATGCAAATTTGAAAGTGTAATGAGATGCGAATTGTAATGAGATGCAAATTTGAAAGTGTAATGAGATGCAAATATGTACATGTAATGGGATGCAAATTTGAAAGTGTAATGAGATGCAAAATATAACATGTAATGGGATGCGAATTAGAACATGTAATGAGATGCGAATTGTAATGAGATGCAAATTTGAAAGTGTAATGAGATGCAAAATATAACATGTAATGAGATGCGAATAGGAACATGTAATGAGATGCAAATTGTAATGAGATGCAAATTTGAAAGTGTAATGAGATGCGAAATATAACATGTAATGAGATGCGAATAGGAACATGTAATGAGATGCAAATTGTAATGAGATGCAAATTTGAAAGTGTAATGAGATGCGAAATATAACATGTAATGAGATGCGAATTGTAATGAGATGCAAATTTGAACGTGTAATGAGATGCAAAATATAACATGTAATGAGATGCGAATTGTAATGAGATGCAAATTTGAAAGAGAAATGAGATGCGAATAGGAACATGTAATGAGATGCAAATTGTAATGAGATGCAAATTGTAATCAGATGCAAATTTCAGAGAAAGTATAATATGATGGAGATTTAACATGATTCATCCATTAATAGATACAAATTTAAACAATATACTATGCTAACAAGCAGTAATCCACTTCCTGTGTAAACCAGAAAACTCACGGAGACAAAAATAAATGAAACAAAGAACTATGGATAATGATTTGCAGATCTGCATATGTAATGACATGTAGATTTAGCCCCACCAAAGAAGTATGGGTAAAGAGATTAATATTTACATAGATAAGAATATTAACCAAAGAAAGAAAGAAGAAGAAAACCAAAAAACATTACAGGGCCATTTCATTTTGGTAATTCATGTCTTGGTTATTAAAGAAAAAAACCTCACAGACAAAAAAATAAATTTAAACAAAGAACTACAAGCACCACCGAGGGTTAAGGCTAATTATTCGCAGATCTGCTTATGAAATGTAGATTTTGACCAAGCAATGTATCATGGGTAATGAGATATACATTTACATACATACAAATATTAACCAAAGAAAGAAAAGAAAAAAAAAAAGCATTAAAGGGCCTTTTTATTTTGCCGATTCTTGTCTTGGGTATTAAAAAAACATCTCAACAATCTCACAGACAAAAAAATTAATTTAAAGAAAGTACTACAAGCCCCATCGAGGGCTACAGGTAATGATTTGCAGATCTGCATAAGAAATGATATGTAGATTTAGCCCCACCAAAGAGTTATGGGTAATGAGATATACATTTAAATATATAAGAATATTAACCAATGAAATAAAGAAGAAGAAAAACCAATAAAAGGCCTTTTCATATTGGTGATTATTGCCTTGGATATTGGAAAAAAAAAACTCATAGAGAAAAAAAATGAATCTAAACAAAGAACTAAAAGCAACACCGAGCACTAAGGGTAATGATTTGCAGATCTGCATAAGGAATTGTATGTAGATTTAGACTCAGCAAAGAATTATGGGTAATGAGATATACATTTACATATTTAAGAATATTAACCAAAGAAATAAATCAAAGGGGGGTAAAAAAAAAATCATTAAAGGGCCTTTTCATTTTGATGATTCTTGTCTAGGGTATTCAAAAAACAAACAAACTAAAAAATTAATCGGAAAAAAAAACTACAAGCACCACCGAGCGCTATGGGTGATGATTTGCAGATCGGCATATGAAATGAAATGTAGATTTAGCCCCACCCAAGAATTATGGGCAATAAGATATACATTCACATGTATAAAAAAATTAAACAACTAAGAAATGTGAAAAAATAAAAATAAAGTGGCATAAAGGGCATCATCATTTTGTTGACTCTTGTTTTGGGTACTCAAAAATAGATCATTTCAAACTAGCTCATTACATAAAGATAACCTACAAAACTTAGGAACTAGCATTTCCTATAGAAGAAACTTTACTCACATCTTGGGTTTACCATAAAAAGTCATTGAGACAAAAATAAAAAACTAACAGAGAACTGGAAGCCTCAAATGAATTATGGGTAAAGATTATGCAAATGTTACCATGTTAAAAGATACAAACTTGAACATGTAATGAGATGCGAATTTGAAATGGTAATAAGATGCGAAACTAAAAATGTAATGAGATGCGAAAAATAGCATGTAAAGAGATGCAAAGTTGAACATGTAATGAGATGCGCAGTTGAACATGTAATGAGATGCAAATTTGAAAGTGTAATGAGATGCGAAATATAACATGTAATGAGATGCGAAATATAACATGTAATGAGATGCGAATAGGAACATGTAATGAGATGCGAATTGTAATGAGATGCAAAATATAACATGTAATGAGATGCAAAATATAACATGTAATGAGATGCGAATTAGAACATGTAATGAGATGCGAATTAGAACATGTAATGAGATGCGATTTGTAATGAGATGCAAATTTGAAAGTGTAATGAGATGCAAAATATAACATGTAATGAGATGCGAATAGGAACATGTAATGAGATGCGAATTGTAATGAGATGCAAATTTGAAAGTGTAATGAGATGCAAAATATAACATGTAATGAGATGCGAATAGGAACATGTAATGAGATGCGAATTGTAATGAGATGCAAATTTGAACGTGTAATGAGATGCGAAATATAACATGTAATGAGATGCGAATAGGAACATGTAATGAGATGCGAATTGTAATGAGATGCAAATTTGAAAGTGTAATGAGATGCAAAATATAACATGTAATGAGATGCGAATAGGAACATGTAATGAGATGCGAATTGTAATGAGATGCAAATTTGAAAGTGTAATGAGATGCGAAATATAACATGTAATGAGATGCGAATAGGAACATGTAATGAGATGCAAATTGTAATGAGATGCAAATTTGAACGTGTAATGAGATGCAAAATATAACATGTAATGAGATGCAAATTGTAATGAGATGCAAATTTGAAAGAGAAATGAGATGCGAATAGGAACATGTAATGAGATGCAAATTGTAATGAGATGCAAATTGTAATCAGATGCAAATTTCAGAGAAAGTATAATATGATGGAGATTTAACATGATTCATCCATTAATAGATACAAATTTAAACAATATACTATGCTAACAAGCAGTAATCCACTTCCTGTGTAAACCAGAAAACTCACGGAGACAAAAATAAATGAAACAAAGAACTATGGATAATGATTTGCAGATCTGCATATGTAATGACATGTAGATTTAGCCCCACCAAAGAAGTATGGGTAAAGAGATTAATATTTACATAGATAAGAATATTAACCAAAGAAAGAAAGAAGAAGAAAACCAAAAAACATTACAGGGCCATTTCATTTTGGTAATTCATGTCTTGGTTATTAAAGAAAAAAACCTCACAGACAAAAAAATAAATTTAAACAAAGAACTACAAGCGCCACCGAGGGTTAAGGCTAATTATTCGCAGATCTGCTTATGAAATGTAGATTTTGACCAAGCAATGTATCATGGGTAATGAGATATACATTTACATACATACAAATATTAACCAAAGAAAGAAAAGAAAAAAAAAAAGCATTAAAGGGCCTTTTTATTTTGCCGATTCTTGTCTTGGGTATTAAAAAAACATCTCAACAATCTCACAGACAAAAAAATTAATTTAAAGAAAGTACTACAAGCCCCATCGAGGGCTACAGGTAATGATTTGCAGATCTGCATAAGAAATGATATGTAGATTTAGCCCCACCAAAGAGTTATGGGTAATGAGATATACATTTAAATATATAAGAATTTTAACCAATGAAATAAAGAAGAAGAAAAACCAATAAAAGGCCTTTTCATATTGGTGATTATTGCCTTGGATATTGAAAAAAAAAAACTCATAGAGAAAAAAAATGAATCTAAACAAAGAACTAAAAGCAACACCGAGCACTAAGGGTAATGATTTGCAGATCTGCATAAGGAATTGTATGTAGATTTAGACTCAGCAAAGAATTATGGGTAATGAGATATACATTTACATATTTAAGAATATTAACCAAAGAAATAAATCAAAGGGGGGTAAAAAAAAATCATTAAAGGGCCTTTTCATTTTGATGATTCTTGTCTAGGGTATTCAAAAAACAAACAAACTAAAAAATTAATCGGAAAAAAAAACTACAAGCACCACCGAGCGCTATGGGTGATGATTTGCAGATCGGCATATGAAATGAAATGTAGATTTAGCCCCACCCAAGAATTATGGGCAATAAGATATACATTCACATGTATAAAAAAATTAAGCAACTAAGAAATGTGAAAAAATAAAAATAAAGTGGCATAAAGGGCATCATCATTTTGTTGACTCTTGTTTTGGGTACTCAAAAATAGATCATTTCAAACTAGCTCATTACATAAAGATAACCTACAAAACTTAGGAACTAGCATTTCCTATAGAAGAAACTTTACTCACATCTTGGGTTTACCATAAAAAGTCATTGAGACAAAAATAAAAAACTAACAGAGAACTGGAAGCCTCAAATGAATTATGGGTAAAGATTATGCAAATGTTACCATGTTAAAAGATACAAACTTGAACATGTAATGAGATGCGAATTTGAAATGGTAATAAGATGCGAAACTAAAAATGTAATGAGATGCGAAAAATAGCATGTAAAGAGATGCAAAGTTGAACATGTAATGAGATGCGCAGTTGAACATGTAATGAGATGCAAATTTGAAAGTGTAATGAGATGCGAAATATAACATGTAATGAGATGCGAAATATAACATGTAATGAGATGCGAATAGGAACATGTAATGAGATGCGAATTGTAATGAGATGCAAATTTGAAAGTGTAATGAGATGCAAAATATAACATGTAATGAGATGCGAATTAGAACATGTAATGAGATGCGAATTAGAACATGTAATGAGATGCGAATTGTAATGAGATGCAAATTTGAAAGTGTAATGAGATGCAAAATATAACATGTAATGAGATGCGAATAGGAACATGTAATGAGATGCGAATTGTAATGAGATGCAAATTTGAAAGTGTAATGAGATGCAAAATATAACATGTAATGAGATGCGAATAGGAACATGTAATGAGATGCGAATTGTAATGAGATGCAAATTTGAAAGTGTAATGAGATGCGAAATATAACATGTAATGAGATGCGAATAGGAACATGTAATGAGATGCGAATTGTAATGAGATGCAAATTTGAAAGTGTAATGAGATGCAAAATATAACATGTAATGAGATGCGAATAGGAACATGTAATGAGATGCGAATTGTAATGAGATGCAAATTTGAACGTGTAATGAGATGCAAAATATAACATGTAATGAGATGCGAATTGTAATGAGATGCAAATTTGAAAGAGAAATGAGATGCGAATAGGAACATGTAATGAGATGCAAATTGTAATGAGATGCAAATTGTAATCAGATGCAAATTTCAGAGAAAGTATAATATGATGGAGATTTAACATGATTCATCCATTAATAGATACAAATTTAAACAATATACTATGCTAACAAGCAGTAATCCACTTCCTGTGTAAACCAGAAAACTCACGGAGACAAAAATAAATGAAACAAAGAACTATGGATAATGATTTGCAGATCTGCATATGTAATGACATGTAGATTTAGCCCCACCAAAGAAGTATGGGTAAAGAGATTAATATTTACATAGATAAGAATATTAACCAAAGAAAGAAAGAAGAAGAAAACCAAAAAACATTACAGGGCCATTTCATTTTGGTAATTCATGTCTTGGTTATTAAAGAAAAAAACCTCACAGACAAAAAAATAAATTTAAACAAAGAACTACAAGCGCCACCGAGGGTTAAGGCTAATTATTCGCAGATCTGCTTATGAAATGTAGATTTTGACCAAGCAATGTATCATGGGTAATGAGATATACATTTACATACATACAAATATTAACCAAAGAAAGAAAAGAAAAAAAAAAAGCATTAAAGGGCCTTTTTATTTTGCCGATTCTTGTCTTGGGTATTAAAAAAACATCTCAACAATCTCACAGACAAAAAAATTAATTTAAAGAAAGTACTACAAGCCCCATCGAGGGCTACAGGTAATGATTTGCAGATCTGCATAAGAAATGATATGTAGATTTAGCCCCACCAAAGAGTTATGGGTAATGAGATATACATTTAAATATATAAGAATATTAACCAATGAAATAAAGAAGAAGAAAAACCAATAAAAGGCCTTTTCATATTGGTGATTATTGCCTTGGATATTGAAAAAAAAAAAACTCATAGAGAAAAAAAATGAATCTAAACAAAGAACTAAAAGCAACACCGAGCACTAAGGGTAATGATTTGCAGATCTGCATAAGGAATTGTATGTAGATTTAGACTCAGCAAAGAATTATGGGTAATGAGATATACATTTACATATTTAAGAATATTAACCAAAGAAATAAATCAAAGGGGGGTAAAAAAAAATCATTAAAGGGCCTTTTCATTTTGATGATTCTTGTCTAGGGTATTCAAAAAACAAACAAACTAAAAAATTAATCGGAAAAAAAAAACTACAAGCACCACCGAGCGCTATGGGTGATGATTTGCAGATCGGCATATGAAATGAAATGTAGATTTAGCCCCACCCAAGAATTATGGGCAATAAGATATACATTCACATGTATAAAAAAATTAAGCAACTAAGAAATGTGAAAAAATAAAAATAAAGTGCCATAAAGGGCATCATCATTTTGTTGACTTGTTTTGGGTACTCAAAAATAGATCATTTCAAACTAGCTCATTACATAAAGATAACCTACAAAACTTAGGAACTAGCATTTCCTATAGAAGAAACTTTACTCACATCTTGGGTTTACCATAAAAAGTCATTGAGACAAAAATAAAAAACTAACAGAGAACTGGAAGCCTCAAATGAATTATGGGTAAAGATTATGCAAATGTTACCATGTTAAAAGATACAAACTTGAACATGTAATGAGATGCGAATTTGAAATGGTAATAAGATGCGAAACTAAAAATGTAATGAGATGCGAAAAATAGCATGTAAAGAGATGCAAAGTTGAACATGTAATGAGATGCGCAGTTGAACATGTAATGAGATGCAAATTTGAAAGTGTAATGAGATGCGAAATATAACATGTAATGAGATGCGAAATATAACATGTAATGAGATGCGAAATATAACATGTAATGAGATGCAAAATATAACATGTAATGAGATGCGAATTAGAACATGTAATGAGATGCGAATTGTAATGAGATGCAAATTTGAAAGTGTAATGAGATGCAAAATATAACATGTAATGAGATGCGAATAGGAACATGTAATGAGATGCGAATTGTAATGAGATGCAAATTTGAAAGTGTAATGAGATGCAAATATGTACATGTAATGGCATGCAAATTTGAAAGTGTAATGAGATGCAAATTTGAAAGTGTAATGAGATGCAAATATGTACATGTAATGGGATGCAAATTTGAAAGTGTAATGAGATGCAAAATATAACATGTAATGAGATGCGAATAGGAACATGTAATGAGATGCGAATTGTAATGAGATGCAAATTTGAAAGTGTAATGAGATGCAAATATGTACATGTAATGGGATGCAAATTTGAAAGTGTAATGAGATGCAAAATATAACATGTAATGAGATGCGAATAGGAACATGTAATGAGATGCGAATTGTAATGAGATGCAAATTTGTAAGTGTATTGTGATGCGAAATATAACATGTAATGAGATGCGAATAGGAACATGTAAGGAGATGCAAATTGTAATAAGATGCAAATTTGAAAGTGTAATGAGATGCAAAATATAACATTTTATGAGATGCAAATTGTAATGAGATGCAAATTGTAACAAGATGCAAATTTGAGAAGAACTATAATATGATGGAGATTTAACATGATTCATCCATTAATAGATACATATTTAAACAATATAATATGCTAACAAGCAGTAACCCACTTCCTGTGTAAACCAGAAAACTCACGGAGACAAAAATAAATGAAACAAAGAACTATGGGTAATGATTTGCAGATCTGCATATGTAATGACATGTAGATTTAGCCCCACCAAAGAAGTATGGGTAAAGAGATTAATATTTACATAGATAAGAATATTAACCAAAGAAAGAAAGAAGAAGAAAACCAAAAAACATTACAGGGCCATTTCATTTTGGTAATTCATGTCTTGGTTATTAAAGAAAAAAACCTCACAGACAAAAAAATAAATTTAAACAAAGAACTACAAGCACCACCGAGGGTTATGGCTAATTATTCGCAGATCTGCTTATGAAATGTAGATTTTGACCAAGCAAAGTATCATGGGTAATGAGATATACATTTACATACATACAAATATTAACCAAAGAAAGAAAAGAAGAAAAAAAAGCATTAAAGGGCCTTTTTATTTTGGCGATTCTTGTCTTGGGTATTAAAAAAACATCTCAACAATCTCACAGACAAAAAAATTAATTTAAAGAAAGTACTACAAACCCCATCGAGGGCTGTAGGTAATGATTTGCAGATCTGCATAAGAAATGAGTTATGGGTAATGAGATATACATTTACATATATAGGAATATTAACCAATGAAATAAAGAAGAAGAAAAACCAATAAAAGGCCTTTTCATATTGGTGATTATTGTCTTGGATAGTGAAAAAAAAAAACTCACAGAGAAAAATAAAATCTAAACAAAGAACTAAATGCAACACCGAGCACTATGGGTAATGATTTGCAGATCTGCATAAGGAATTGTATGTAGATTTAGACTCAGCAAAGAATTATGGGTAATGAGATATACATTTACATATTTAAGAATATTAACCAAAGAAATAAAGCAAAGGGGGGTAAAAAAAATCATTAAAGGGCCTTTTCATTTTGATGATTCTTGTCTTGGGTATTCAAAAAACAAACAAACTCACAAACTAAAAAAATAATCGAAAAAAAAAAACTACAAGCACCACCGAGCGATATGGGTAATGATTTGCAGATCGGCATATGAAATGAAATATAGATTTAGCCCCACCCAGGAATTATGGGCAATAAGATATACATTCACATGTATAAATATGCAAAAAGAAATGTTGACTTAGCCGCACCATAGAATTATAATTAATAAGATATATTTTTAAATACATAAAAATATTAAGCAACTAAGGAACGCGAAAAAATAAAAATAAAGTGGCATAAAGGGCATCATCATTTTGTTGACTTTTGTTTTGAGTCTGGTAAATGAATGTGGGCAAAATAATGTAATTAAAAAGTAATGATGGCCTGTGCCTTTGTTAGAGACACAGACAAACCTGGAATGGAAATGCCCCCTTTAACTGCAATGAGATATAGCAGCAGGGAGGGGGGACATATTGATCTACATTTTATGTATTTATTTATTTATTAAGATTAAAAAAAAAAAAAAAAAACTGCTCATTTGTATGTGTTTATGTGACTGACTGTAAATGTGTCTATGTGACTGAGTGTGTGTGTGTGTGTGTGTGTGTGTGTGTGTGACTGACTGTATGAGTGTGTGTGTCTGTGACAGACTGTATGTATGTATGTATGTATGTATGTATGTATGTATGTATGTATGTATGTATGTATGTATGTATGTATGAATGTATGAATGAGTGTATGTGAAAGACTATGTATGAGTGTGTGTCTGACAGACTGTATGTATGAGTGTGTGTCTATGTGACAGACTGTATGTATGTATGTATATATGTGACTGACTGTATGTGACGTATGTGTGCCTGTATATGACTGGATGTGATTGTGTGTATATGCTGTTGTCTGGCTCCTAGATTTTTTTGCTGTCTCCTAAAACTCAGTTAAGTTTGTCAAGCGCTGGTATAAATGTAACTAGTTATATACATATATTTGGGGTCCACCTCAAGCTTTTGAAAAGGCTGGAAATATTTAATATTTTACCGTTTCTTTTGTGGTCAGAATCTTAATATTTGTTTGCTGAGAGGGTGGTGGGTGCATGGAATAGTCTTCCAGTAGAAGTGGTAGAGGTTAATACAGTAAAGGAGTTTAAGCATTAATGGGATAGGCATAAGGCTATCCTTGAAATAACATAAGGCCACGGAATAATGAAAATATTACTTTACTGAGAGGGTAGTGGATGCATGGAATAGTCTTCCCGTAGAAGTGGTAGAGGTTAATACAGTGAAGGAGTATAAGCATAAGGCTATTCCAGATATAAGATGAGGCCAGGGATTAATGGAAGTATTACTTTCTGAGAGGGTAGTGGATGTATGGAATAGCCTTCCAGCAAAAATGGTAGAGGTTAATACTGTGGAGGTCAAAAACTTAGCATTACTTTACTGAGAGGGTAGTGGATGCATGGAATAGTCTTCCAGTAGAAGTGGTAGAGGTTAACACAGTGAAGGTGTTTAAGCATGCATGGGATAGGCATAAGGCTATCCTAGATATAAGAAAAGGCCAGCGACTAATGAAAGTATTACTTTACTGATAGGGTAGTGGATACATTGAATGGCCTCCCAGAAGAAGTGGTAGGTTACTAATGTATGTTTTATGGTGTACACACAGCTCTCTGACTGAAGCACATCTGAACCAGGTCTTACTATATTTCATGTAAAAGTGATAATATCCATATGCCTGATGTAGATGTTGTGCTGTGAATGTATCTGTTGTATACCAAGGATGCATGGTAATGTTGGTGGGAACTTGGAGATATAATCTACACTGTGACTAGTAGGTGGAGTTACATTATGCTAATTATGTGAATTGGGCGGAGCTTTGGGCAGTAAGAGTGGTCAGTCTTAAAGTAAGTAATTGGAAGCTGAGCTGCAAAGTGTCCCTGGAAATTTTTTCCAAATGTTGGCAACTATGCTTTACTTGTTAGGCATGTCAGCAACACACACACACACACACACACAGAGCAATAGGAAACGATTCAATTCGCTTCCTATTCTCTTTCACACCGCAGACGGTTTTAAAGGCTCTGCACCTTTAAATCCGCCATTTTTAATCGCTCACCGGAGCTATCGGGCGGTGATTTCCATATTGCACCATTTATCTCTACCAGAGGCATTGTAGCAATACACTGAAGCACTGAAAGTGCCTTTAAAACCAGCATTTAAATCGCTCTTCGGAGCGATCGAAATGTGGGTGGTGGGTTTTTTTTGTATTGCACAATGCTTCCAAATGGAAGCATTGTGGCAATACCGAACAAGCACTGAAAGCACTAAAAAATCGCTTTCAGAGCTTGTTTCAGCACAGGATGTGTCAGGCACGTCCTTTGTAGTTAAGGGAGTTTCTCCCAGGATGTGCCTGACACGTCCATTGTCGGGAAGGGGTTAAGGTATTACAAAGACATGAGTGCTGCTCTTTCGCAAAAATGATGAATACTAGATATTTTTGCTCACTTTCATGGCTGGTGCCATGTTGGTATTGTAATAATAATAATAATAATAATAATAATAATAAGTGTTAGGGATAGGTTTAGGAGACAGACTGCATTAACCTTTCTTTCTTAATAGGCATGTGATGTGTATATGTTGCAGGAGTGTGGTTTACCTTTTTCTCAGTCCTATCATCATCTGTGCAGGGCCCCATGGCCCTTCCTTTTGGTCTGGGGGTAACAGCTGTATGTCAGCAGGGGTAGCTATTCTGATCCGGGGGGCTAACTTCATGGTGGAATCTGTTCAGGAGCTTGTCTGCGGGCGCCTTCTCGTTGTAGACGGCTCCTGGGTGGGAGAGCCTGTTCATCACTGTGTATGCCTCCCCGGAGAAGAATCAGCAAATGGAATTATTCCAGACCCTGAGGGCCCAGCTGGCGACTACCAGGGCATTAGTAATTGGTGGGGACTTTAACTGTCTGGGCAAAGCTCTGGATACATAAATTTAACAAGACATCCAAACTGCTTAGGGAGATGGTCGCGGAGGCATCCTTGCGGGACGCTGTGGGATCCATGGGGGCTGGCTCTGTGAATTACACGTGGAGCCGCCCTGATGGCTCACTGCGTTCCTGGATAGACTTTGTGTTCACTTCCCGAACAGTTCAGCACACGCAGTACTCCATGGCCCCTGTTTCTTCTCAGACCACAGGGCCATTCACTTTCAGGGTGCTCTGGGCAAAGGTTTTCCTCCTGGCCCTGGCTCCTGGAAGCTGAACTGTACCCTGCTGCAGAGGCAGGAGATTGTGGAGGAGCTGCGCAGTATATATGAATATTGCAAGACTGATAAGCACCGCTTCTCCTCTGTGTCCCAGTGGTGGGAATTTACTGAAGTTAAACTCCACAGTTTCTTTCAGGCAAAAGGCAGACGCCAGGTGTGTGTGAGGAGGAGGAATTTCAGAAGGCTGCAGCGCAAGCTCCAGTCCCTGCTGGACCTCCAACAATGCGGATGGGACGTGAGCGAGGAGCTGGATGAGACCAAGGAGGGCCTGAAAAATCACTTTGAGGGGGAGTCCAAGCAAATCATTTTCCGTTCCATAGTGGAGAACCTAGAGAAAGGTGAGAGATGTAACTCTTTCTTTTTCAGGAAACTCCATTCCGCCCACACACACCTGAAAGAGATACGGGATAGCCAAAGTGTAACAAGACACGGTAATGAAGACATTAAGAAGGTGGTCACAGACTACTATCGAGACCATTACTCCCCGAAACCAACAGACGCGACAGCCGTGGATAAGTTCCTGTCAGGTATCACTAACACCATTGATCCCCCAGGTAAAGCAGCTATGGACGCACCTCTGATGCTGGAGGAACTGCACTCTGCCGCTAAATCCTTTAGGCAGGGTAGGACCCCGGGCAGTGACGGTCTCCCAGCAGAGTTATACGTAACGCTGTGGGACCTCATTGGGCCGGACCTACTCGAGCTGTACGAGGAGATGGTGGTGGAGGGCAGGATGCCCCCTACACTAAGAGAAGGACTGATCATAATCTTGTATAAGTGGAAGAGGGAGAGAGGGGATCTAAAAAATTGGCGTCCCATCTCTCTCCTGAATGTGTACTACAAGATCCTCGCCAAGGTACTCGCCACAAGGCTAAAGGGCGTCATTGGGCAGTTTGTTGAACCGGACCAGACAGGTGGCATTCCAGGCCGCAGATTCGCTGACAGTCTGTCCCTTATCAGAGACACGATCCACTACATCAAGGACTGCCGCGTTCGTGCAGCCCTGGTCTGTCTGGACCAGGAGAAGGCCTTCGATCGAGTTTCTCATGAGTTCATGGGCAGGGTATTACGAAAGTTTGGCCTGGGGGAGATGCTCTGTTCTTATGTTAACCTGATGTACCTCGACATTTGCAGCTCAGTGTTGGTGAATGGCTGGAAGACTAACCCCTTTTCTATTCTGTCAGGGGTCAGGCAAGGTTGCCCTCTCTCCCCTTTCCTTTTTGTCTGATGTATAGAGCTCTTCACCGAGTGCATCAGACGGAATCCAGAGATCAGAGGAATCACCACACCAGGCAGAGAAAAGAAAGAAGTTAAATGCTCACTGTACATGGACGATGTGACCATCCTCTGGGCAGACAGCCGGTCGGTGAGAGCGCTTGTCCAGATGTGCGAGGATTTCGGCAGAGCTTCAGGAGCCAAAGTCAACTGCGGGAAGTTGGAGACTATGTTGTTCGGGCGTTGGGACCTGACTTCTGATCCAATCCTCTTCTCAGTCAGACCGGCCTCATCAAAATAATGGGTGTCTGGTTTGGCGGAGAGGGCGCAGCCCTGAAGCGCTGGGACGAAAGACTCGCAAAGGTGAAGCAGAAATTCGGACTATGGAGCCTCAGAGACCTTACTATCGAGTGGAAGAAGCTGGTGCTGCTGAATGAGATACTTCCTGTTCTTCAGTACACAGCGCAGGCCTGGCCACCGCTGATACGGTCTGCAGGGCCATTACGAGGGACGTTTTCCACTTCATCTGGGGCTCCAAGATGGACAGAGTAAAGCATGTACAAGAAGCCTCAGAAGGGAGGAAAAGAGATACCTGACATCCCTACAATGCTGAGGGCCTTTTTTTGTATGTAACTGTGTGTGAAGGACGCTTTCTGGAGGAAGAAACAGCTCAGCAGGAAACTCTATGTCTCGCCTTTTCCTGTTGCCCTTGTGGAGGGCATTAGGATGGGACAAGTGGGACAGCTCCATTCCTTACAACTGGACTACACTGTGGTTCTACCTGGATGTGCGCAAGTTCGTGAAGGAATGCCATCTGGAGGGAGTTACTGTCAATCTGTGGAAATTCAGGATTTTTTACAAGCTCCTTCGTGAGCAAGAACCCGCCGAGACTATTGCAGGGTTTCCTGCCGCCACAACAGATACTGTCTGGAAAAATGTGGCATCAAGCAGGCTGACCAACCGACACAAAGACTTGGCATGGATGGCCATTCAGGGAGGTCTCCCCCTCAGGACATTTATGCATGCAAGGGGGCTGTGCAGATACAGACATTGCCCACACTGTGTAGTGGCAAAAGAAACTGCCCTGCACGCCTTTTGGCAGTGCCCGTTTGCACAGGCTTTGATGAATGCTCTGACATTGGAACTAAGTGACTCTGTCGACAGGAAGCACCTTTCTTACCACTCTGTGCTATATGGATTATTTCCATGAACACACACAGAGGACAATATTGAAAACACTTGGCGCCTCATGTTCTGTGTAAAGGACGCTTTGTGGTTTGCCCGGAATCGCCAGGTGCTGAAGAATCAGAGGGTCACCATTCAAGACTGCCGCAGGCTGATCCACAGCATGCTCAGGGACTATTCCATCATTGACAGTCTTGAGGAGGAAGAGAATTAAGCCCTGCCCCCTCAACCGGAAATTTTTTCACTCAGCCCCCACTGTACACCTGCCCAGTGTTTTTTTATGCGAATAAAAAACACATTTCAATCAAACAAAAACATTTTTGTTCATTTATGCAACTGTATTTCTCACTACCCATAGTTCCTGGAGGGGAACAATTTGCATTACATTACATAATCACATCCACACATTATAACTCATGGTGCTCGGTTGTGCTTCCAATCGTTGGTTTCTTTTTCTCTCCGTAAATCGTTAAGGTATTATAAAGACATGAGTGCTGCGTATCCATGGATTTTATTGTTTAAGTGCCACCCTTTAAAGAGCACACCACCACCTTTTTTTGTTGTTGACCGGCTTACTGAAATTAGCCATTTTATACCTGCTCAACAGACTGAAGACTTAGTTATTTTGGAGCTATTTTGTTTGAATGTTGTTCCTGATGAAGTGATTTCTGACAGAGGGGTACAGTTTACTTCATGCTTTTGGAAAAATGTTTGTTCTGGATTTGAAATATATGTTAATCTGTCATCATCTTTTCATCCTCAAAGTAATGGACAGGCTGAGAGAACCAACCAAACTCTGGAGCAATATTTGCGGTGTTTTATTAGGGACCTGCTGGATGACTGGCTAGACTTTCTACCCACGGCATAGTTTGCCTACAACAATATCCAACACAGCTCTACTTGTCAGAGCCTATTTTTTGCCAATTATGGTTACCATCCAAACTTTCTAGTGACTCTTCACAATTACTACTTCTACTCCTGCAGTGGCAGACCAGCTTACTACCCTACAGCAATCCCAGGAACTATTGAAAGAGACGCTTTTGAAGGCTCTGGGTTGTTACAAAAGAGCTGCTGATAGGCATAGGAAAGAGGCCCCTGTTTATTGCATTGGTGACAAGGTATGGCTTTCCACTAAGAACCTCAAGTTTCAGATTACGTCTCATAAGTTGGGTTAGAAATAGATTGGACCTTTTGAGTTCATTGCTCATATCAATTCTGTCACTTTCCGCCTGCAACTCCCAGATTCCATAAGAGTACACTCCATATTTCACACTGCATTGCTAAATCCTTTTCCTGAACGGACCTTACCTGCCCCTGCACCAGTCCTGGTGGATGGTGAAGATGAATATAAAGTGGAAACAATTCTCAAATGCAGGATCTTCTGCAATAAACTACAGTACTTGGTTCATTGGAAAGGCTATGGTGATGAGGATAGGTCTTGGGAACCAGTGGAGAATGTTCATGCCCCACGTCTGATTACGGCTTTACACCAGCGGTACCCTGATAAACGAGTAAAAAGTGTGTACAGAGGACTATCCTGTAGAGGAGGGGGTGATATCAGGAACTGACTGTACCTGGACTTGAACCCTGACTTCCACGTTCCTAGCTAACCTATGTTCTAGTAACAATTAATCTACAGGGCCTTGTTATAACTGTCAACTCTCTGCAGCAGCTGTGTCTGGTCATGTGCTTACTCTCTGCCTATAAAAGCCACTTCCTGTCCCTTTGCCATATTATTATGGTTCCTTTCTGCATCATAATCAAGCTTTCTACTGATCTCTATTTACCTGTTACCGGTTTGGACATCTGAAAACTCTGCCTTCTCCTACTTACTGACCTCGGCTTGCCTGACTTCACTTCTACTCTTTGTTCCAGCCTCTCAGCTCTGCTAAAGACCAGACTGTCACTCAGAGCTCAGGGGCTCAACCACCTGGGTTACGAGTGGCTACTTCTGGCAGAAGACTTTGCTGATCTGGCTGCTGGACTCCAAAACCTGCTAACATCAGTATCATTACAGGTTCACAGGCGAGGTCTCTTTTTTCTCAACGTATTGTCAAAGGCAATGTCTCCCAAACCATACCATCACTCATCCAACAGAACTCACAAGTTCCTGTGATACCAGCATCCTACAGCCTACACAGTGTTCGACAAAAAAAGAAGCAGAACAATTATCTCCACACAGACGATTGTCCCATAGACCTGTTACCAGGAGCCAACATCTCATTAGGTCGAATATTTCCGCTGTCTGAACCAGAACTCAGCGTCTTAAAGGAGTACATCGAAGACAGTTTGAGGAAGGGCTTTATCCGACCCTCCACGGCACCGGCTGGTGTGGGAATATTCTTCATGGAAAAAAAGATGGTGGCCTGAGGCCCTGTGTTGATTATAGGGAACTCAACAACATTACAATCAAAAATAAATACCCTCTTCCTTTGATACCAGAACTCATGGACTGTCTCAGCGGAGCCAAAATCTTAATGAAAATCGATCTATTAGGTGCCTGCAATCTGGTCCGAATCTGCGAGGGGCATGAATGGAAGACGGCCTTTACAACCAGATATGGGCACTTTGAGTATTTAGTCATGCCCTTCTATCTGTGTCCCAGCAACTCCGCAGCAACCTTCCAACACTTCCTCAACGATGTGTTCCGGAATATGTTGGATTCTTTCGTAGTTGTTTACCTGGACGACATCCTTGTCTATTCATCGTCACTCCAGGAACATCGGAAAGACGTTACCAAAGTCCTTGCTCAGCTACAAGATCACCAATTATATGCCAAACTAGAAAAATGCATATTCGAGACTACCTCAGTGGAATTCCTCGGGTATGTCATCACACCCGGAAAGATAGAGATGGATCCCAAAGGTCTCATCCATACTTCAATGGCCAATACCCACATCCGTCAAAGCTGTTCAAAGGATTGTGGGTTTTGCCAATTTCTACCGACACTTCATCAATTTTCTTGTCTGGTCCAACTCATCACCTGTCTCACCAAGAAGGAGACTCATTTTATTTGGACCCCACAAGCCCAAAAAGCCTTTGAGGAATTAAAGCAATGATTTACCCAAGCTCCTGTCCTCATCCTACCAGACCCTAAGAAAGCATACTTCTTAGAGGTAGATGCCTCGGAATATGCTGTAGGTGCCATCTTATCCCAACACCACGGAGAGAAGGACTTTCTCCATCCTGTTCCCTACTTTTCCAAAATGGATTTGGAGATCCACTGTGACGGGGGTTCTTGGAGGTGCCTGAGGGCCAAACACCTCCCTATTGATTATGGGCCCTGGTTCATGTGCCATAACTCTATACTTTAATATTGTTATTTAGTCAGATTCTGTTAGTATATTGGTTTATATGTAATGCATAATTCTGTGAGTAGACCACTCTCAAGGATTACAATGAGTCAGTGACAATAATTGATAGTTTATTCCAACATACATTGTTCTGTGTTAATTGAATTTACTGTTAAACTGATTATGATGTGGTTTTCTTTACCTGCTGGTTAATTGCCGTTTGGTTTCTGTGGTTGTCAGGGTTCAACACTGACCTTCTGACTCATGCATTTAAGTCATTATTTATGTGCTTATTTTCCTCCTGCCTCCTCTAGAGGTCTCCCTACCTTACTTTGCTTGTATTCCTTCCCCTCTGTTTGGTGTCAGGTGGGCTCGTTACCTTTTGCTCACACCCAGGTTAAATAGCTGCAGTTTCTGGCAAACAGTGTTTTTGCATTGAAGTTGGATGTCTGATTTCTGAGAGCTGCTGCTTCTGTTCCTGATACTCTCCTTAAAGCCCATTCGTCCGAAAAACGAAAATGTTAACTAACAAAATCCGAATGAACGAATGGTTAATAAACGAAAATCATTCGTTCATTCGTCCATTCGTGCTATTGGCATTCTAAACCGAAATAGAGTCGGTTTATAGAATACCAATAGCATTACATTACATTCCATAAACCGACATGAATGACTTTCGGTTTATGGAATGCATGTAATGCTATTGGCTTTCTATAAACCGAAATTGAGTTCCCATTCATACGAATAGGTCAGTTGACCTATTCGTATGAATGGGGACTCTTTCGGTTTATAGAAAGCCAATAGCATTGCATGTATTCTATAAGCCGAAAGCCTTTTAACCGAACGACGTTCAGTTTATAGAATACACAGGTAATGCTATTGCTGTTCTATAAGCCGAAAGTCTATAAACCGAACGTTGTTCGGTTTATAGACTTTCGGCTTATAGAACAGCAATAGCATTACATGTATTCTATAAACCGAACGTCGTTCGTTTTAAAGACTTTCGGCTTATAGAATACTATTGGCTTTCTATAAACCTAACTAGAGTCCCTCCTCATTCATAAGAATTTCTTATTTCTTATATTTAATGGGGACTCGACTCTAGTGCGGTTTATAGAAAGCCAATAGCATTACATTACATTCCATAAACCGACATGAATGACTTTCGGTTTATGGAATGCATGTAATGCTATTGGCTTTCTATAAACCGAAATTGAGTTCCCATTCATACGAATAGGTCAGTTGACCTATTCGTATGAATGGGGACTCTTTCGGTTTATAGAAAGCCAATAGCATTGCATGTATTCTATAAGCCGAAAGCCTTTTAACCGAACGACGTTCAGTTTATAGAATACACAGGTAATGCTATTGCTGTTCTATAAGCCGAAAGTCTATAAACCGAACGTTGTTCGGTTTATAGACTTTCGGCTTATAGAACAGCAATAGCATTACATGTATTCTATAAACCGAACGTCGTTCGTTTTAAAGACTTTCGGCTTATAGAATACTATTGGCTTTCTATAAACCTAACTAGAGTCCCTCCTCATTCATAAGAATTTCTTATTTAATGGGGACTCGACTCTAGTGCGGTTTATAGAAAGCCAATAGTATTCTATAAGCCGAAAGTCTATAAACCGAACGACGTTCGGATTATAGAATACATGTAATGCTATTGCTGTTCTATAAGCCGAAAGTCTATAAACCGAACGACGTTCGGTTTATAGACTTTCGGTTTATGGAATGTATAATGTAATGCTATTTGCAATGGCATTACTATAAACCGAAATAGAGTCGGTTTATAGAATGACATTGCCAATAGCATTACATTCCATAAACCATAATTCGTTCATTATGTCGGTTTATGTAATGTATGTGTATTGGCTATTTTGCTATTGGTATTCCATAAACCGACTCTATTTCGGTTTATAGAATGCATTGCCAATAGCATGAAATGATTTGAATTTAGTATTAAAAAATACATTGAAAAAAGTGGAGAGGTTTAACCCCTTTGTGACGCGTGGTGCTTGCGTCCCAAATGACGTAAGCACCAAAACGTCACGATTTGTTCCTGGCCACTGATCACAAGGTGATCGTTAGCCAGGAACACTATGGCAGAGACCCAATCAGGGTCTTAATAGACCCTGTGGGTCCCTGCCCAAAAATTGCAAGCCCTTCGGACGTCACGCACGATTTAGAGAAATGTAGCTGGTGCTCGTATTGTGACCTTGTCCAGGAACTGGGAATCTGAAACCTGAGTGGCTCAACCATCTCAGTAGATGATTTTCAGCATCTCCTGAGACCCTCTGAGTACATCAAGATCTCTGGGCCTTATATTTCACTATATTCCAGCTTCATATCACTTATCGCCCAGGCACTCTCAGTGGGAAAGCCGATGCCCTTTCTCGCATTCACAAACCTTCAAAAGAAACACCACCCATAGACATGGTTCTATTACCCAGTCATTTCTTTGCTTTATGGTCCACTCTCCTCTCCAAGATAAAGAGTCACAGTCAAGACCCTCACCAAACTCCGGGAATTCCCACTCTACGCCTTGACAAAGGATTATAGTATAAAGATACCTACCACTTCATACCCACTCAAGCAAGAACAGATGTGCTACATTCTGTACACGACCATCTCCTACCAGATCATGGTGGCCTAAAACCCCACTGAACTGGCACAATGGTCATTCTGGTGGCCTGGGATGAAACAAGACATCCAAAGATACATCCAATCATGCAATATCTGTGAACGGACTAAAGGAACCAATGCACGTCCTTATGGATTATTACAACCTCTGCCAATCCCCAACAGACATTGGGAGGACATTACCAATGATTTTATAGTTGATCTGCCTCCATACCACCAACAGAACACCATTATGGTGGTGTCTGATCGATTAACTAAGATGGCCCATTTGTTCTTATTTCTGAGCTACCTACTGCAGCCACCACCGCAGACCTATTCATCAATTCCATTTTTTGTCTTCATGGTATACCCCGTTCAATCTTCTCTGACAGAGGAGTCCAGTTCACCTCAAGATTCTGGACTGCCTTTTGTCAAGGTCTTCAGATAGAGCACCATTTGTGGATATCTGAAGACCTCGACAAAAGGATCCTCGAAAAAATGGACAAACAGAAAGAATAAATCAAATACTGGAACACTATCTCAGATGTTAAGTAACCCATACCCAAGACGACTGGTTTCGCATGCTTCCTCTTGCAGAATTCTGTTGCAATAATCAACTACAGCGCTCCATTGGCATCTCCCCCTTCAAAGCTAACTACGGATTCAACCATACCTTTCTCCAAAACATCCCTGAGACCCAATCCGTTCCCCCTGTTACTGATCGTTTGCAACTCATTAATCAAGGACTCACTATGCTAAAGAGAAAACTCCTCTAACGCAATCAGATTACAAAAGACAAGCCGACCATAGACTCCGACCAGCTCCTTCCTACCAAGTGGGGGACAAACTCTGGCTCTCCTCTGCTCATCTTAAATTATCTGGTCCTGCCAAGAAATCAAATCCGAAATATGTGGGTCCATTCCCCATTTCAACACTGATAGATCCAGTAGCCGTTAGACTGGAACTACCTAGATCTTGGAGTATTCATCCATCATTTCACACTTCCCTCCTTAAAAGATGGTTTCCAGATCAAGATTCACAAAGACAACATCCTCCTCCTCCCCCAGTTCTAGTGGATGGCTCAGAGGAGTATGAAGTAGACGAAATCCTTGACTCCCGGGTAAGAGGGAGGGTCTGAGACAGGGCCGGACTGGCCTACCGGGATACCGGGAAATTCCCCGGTAGGCCGCCGGCCCTGGGGCCGCTCCGACTGGCCGCAGCCGCATGTGTAAAAAAAATAGTCCGCTCCCCGTGGCCGGCCGCATAGGTTTTTTTCAGAACGCGATCAGCCGCAAGGGAGGAAAGATGTCTTTCTTCCTCCCTTTGCCGATCGCTTAATGCTCTGCTTTCAGTCTTGCCGCCGGATATGACGTAATTTGCGCATTTCCGGCGGCGCTCTTTCCCACACCCTCAATGCTCATCAGTCACTTCCCTTTGCATGCAGTGCCTGATGAGCAGAGCGTTTGGGAACTGCCCTGCAAACATTTTGAGGTACCAATTGTTTAAAAACACACCACATTATGCAATTAAACACTTAATTATAATAAACTGTGAATAATAAAACGGGCTGGTAAGGGTGCAGAAAGTCAGTAAATGCAAAAAATGCTGTTTTATTATTCACAGTTAATTACAATTGAGTGTTTGCAATATATTTCTGGTCCATTCATTTAATACTTGATCAATCATAATTCCCACTGACTTCTATAATAAAGTGCATTTGCAGCATCACAGTAGATTTTTGAGTGAATTAGATATGTTAATATTATATTTTTGTGTGGAGAAGGAACTGTAAATAGAGGGGGCTGCAATGGAGAGCGAATTGTAATTTGTAATGTATTTATTAGGTACGTGGAGGGAAGGGGATGCATTAGATAGTGTAATATATTTATGGGGGTATGCACTTTATGTGGAGGGAGGGAGTCTAGGGTGATGGTATTATATATTGTAATATATTTTGCTTTACAGTGATTATTTGAATATGACTAGTTAGCGAGCTATGACTACCCTTTCTGTTATGCCTAGCCAGCATCATGGAAGCCCTTTGGCTGGCTATGTATAATAGGAACTGTAGAGATTAGCTAGACATTACTGGGCTTTTCCACGCCCGTAGCTATTACTGTGTGTTATTAACAGGACTTTGCCACACAAGTGGCTGGCAGACTGTGTGTTATTAACTGGACTTTGCCACGCCGCTGGCTGGCAGACTGTGTTTTATTAACTAGACTTTGCCATGCCTGTGGCTTGCAGACTGTGTGTTATTAACTGGACTTTGCCATGCCGGTGGCTGGCAGACTGTGTGTTATTAACTAGACTTTGCCACGCCGGTGGCTGGCAGACTGTGTGTTATTAACTAGACTTTGCCACGCCGGTGGCTGGCAGACTGTGTATTATTAACTGGACTTTGCCACGCTGGTGGCTGGCAGACTGTGTGTTATTAACTGAACTTAGCCATGCCGGTGGCTGGCAGACTGTGTGTTATAAACTGGACTTTGCCACGCCGGTGGCTGGCAGACTGTGTATTATTAACTAGACTTTGCCACGCCGGTGGCTGGCAGACTGTGTGTTTTAAACTAGACTTAGCCATGCCGGTGGCTGGCAGACTGTGTGTTATTAACTAGACTTTGCCACGCCGGTGGCTGGCAGACTGTGTGTTATTAACTAGACTTTGCCACGCTGGTGGCTGGCAGACTGTGTATTATTAACTGGACTTTGCCACGCCAGTGGCTGGCAGACTGTATTATTAACTGAACTTAGCCATGCCGGTGGCTGGCAGACTGTGTGTTATAAACTGGACTTTGCCACGCCGGTGGCTGGCAGACTGTGTATTATTAACTAGACTTTGCCACGCCGGTGGCTGGCAGACTGTGTGTTTTAAACTAGACTTAGCCATGCCGGTGGCTGGCAGACTGTGTGTTATTAACTAGACTTTGCCACGCCGGTGGCTGGCAGACTGTGTGTTATTAACTAGACTTTGCCACGCCGGTGGCTGGCAGACTGTGTATTATTAACTGGACTTTGCCACGCTGGTGGCTGGCAGACTGTGTGTTTTAAACTGGACTTAGCCATGCCGGTGGCTGGCAGGTTGTGTGTTATTAACTGGACCTTGCCATGCCTGTGGCGCAGGGGGATGGTGAATCAGTCAACATGTTTTTTTATTCACACATTTGTAAAGTACTGCATTTTGATTTGTTTCTTTTAATTATTGAAGCAGCATTTCTGATGACATTACCAGTGGGGTGAGACAGAAAGAACCTGGACCCTGGATTATTGCAGAAGCTGAGATTTTATACTTGCACAGAAGGCAGAGTATAGGGTGAGCAGTCATTCAGAGAAATATAGTGAAAAAATGGGTATATGCTATTTTAAACATGTAGATTGTGTTAGCATAAGTGAAAAAGCTTGTTGGACAACTGGGTAACAATACCTTATTTGGTCCCATGATACATATGATTCACAACTTACAATGAAAATTCTACATTCCAGTTGTACTTGCAATGCAGGGATTTTTCCAGAGATTGACAAACTTCTGTACCCTTTAAGAGCCAGGCCAATTCAGGTGCCAGTCTGGTTATTTTAAGGAAATATAACTTCCAGAACATTTTATGAAATAGAATCAAAAAAGTTAGGAGCCAGCAGTAGCGATTTTAGGAGCCATGGCACCTGGGATTTGTCAAGCTCTGTGTTATTCTTTATGTGCGATGTGGGTTTCACACGTGTTCTCCTGTTGATCTATACAACTTGCCGTTGCAGGTTTGCATGTGTTATTCAGTTGATCTATACTTGCCATTGCAGGCTTGTATGTGTTATTCCATTGATCTATACCTGCCATTGCAGGCTTGCATGTTTTATTCAGTTGATCTATACCTGCCGTTGCAGGATTGTATTTGTTATTCAGTTGATCTATACCTGCCATTGCAGGCTTGCATGTGTTATTCAATTGATCTATACCTGCCATTGCGGGCTTGCATGTGTTATTCGGTTGATCTATACCTGAGGTTGCAGGCTTGTATGTGTTATTCAGTTGATCTATACCTGCCGTTGCAGGATTGCATGTGTTATTCAGTTGATCTGTACCTGCGGTGCAGGGTTTGGTTGTGTTTTTCAGTTAATTTGTTTTTCTCTATCAAGTTATTCTATATGCTTCATGTTTTTTCCCTGCATTGCTTACTTTGGATAGTCGAGTTTTTTTTTGGCTGACTTATAAACATATTAGTTTGGCTTAAAACGTGGTCTGATGTTCATGCGCATTTTTGATACCAGGTTTTATCCCTGGCAAACTTTTTTATTTCTGAATATATCAGAAATTATTATTTTCTTCATTGAGACATGTTTCAGTCTCTATTATTTTCACATGGACCCAGCAACCTTTCTACACTATTATAGTTTGATTAGAATTACCATTCTAATCTATCCTCTCCCAATGTTTGGGATTCTGGATAGTTTTTTGCCCTTGGTTCAGATTTTAATTGATTTGTGGGTTTTTTTGCTGAATCAAATATAGCAAATATATCTATTGTTTTTAGTGGTTGCCATGGATAAGAAAGGTGAAGGTAAAAGAAAACAGAAAGGAGGAGCAGAAAAAGAGCGTGAAAAAAAGAAAAAACTATTAGAAAAAGATGCAAACCAATATCAAAAAGTCAGTAGCTTGTTTAAGATACTGGCAACAAAGCATGACTTACCACCTGCATCTCCGCTCGAAGACAGTGGTGCTAGCTGTAGCACAGCAATGCAAAGCACTGTTCAATTGGATACTGGTGTAAGTGAAGATATTCATCACAGTATTGGAGCTCCTATTGCGCTAGACACTGATGAAGAACATGAAGCTGTGGACGAATCGTTAGCTGGAGAAGAGATTCTAGCATTAGCGAGCATTAATGAGGGCATGCCTGACCCAGTTGATGATAAAATGATGTTTATCAGACCAAAATCAGAAACTTTGGATTCGTTCTTATTATTTCATCCATGTCAACCAGACGTCCTTTCTTTTAATTCAAAAAAGTTATACCAGAGGAGAGATGGAAAGAAGCGTCACTGGTTGACATATTCACGTGGAAATTGTGCTTTTTTCTGCATGGTGTGTCTAGCTTTCAGTAGAAAGACGGACAGCAGTGCTTTTATTGATGGATGCATTGATGAAAAACACATGTATCAGAGAATTGAAGAGCACGAAAGAAGCAACCTCCACAATAATAGCTCTGAATCCTTATTGTTGAGATCTAAGAATATGGACATATCTAGTCATTTCTTTGAGAAACAAACAACAGCCAGAAAAGAAGAAGTGAAGAGAAAACGTGCCATCCTGGAAAGAGTAATTGAAACCATCAAGCTGATTGGAAAAAGAGGTCTAAGCTATCGGGCAACAACTGAAGCAGCATATACTTTAGATGATGAAAAGTTGGACCATGGAAACTTCCTTGAGATTTTGCTACTCCTAAGCAAGTTTGATCCCTTGCTGAAAAATCACCTTGATACCGTTATTAAAAAAAGTAAAAAGCAGCATGAAAGTGCAACGAGTAGCAAAGGACGGGGCGGCTTTGTTACACTCATTTCCAAAACTACAGTGAACAATATCATCTGTGTAATTTCAGCACTTTTAAAAAAAGGTATTGCCCAAGAGATCAAAGATACTGGCATGTTCTCTATACAGCTAGATACAACACAGGACATAAATGTATCAGACCAGTGTTCAATAATAATTCGATATGTCACAGATGTGGTCCATGAACGTCTGGTCGCTGTGGTAAATTGCACATCCACGACAGGGAAGGCTTTGTGTGAACTGGTTTGCAATGTATTGGAATCCATGGAAATTGATGTTAAAAACTGTGTTGGGAACTCAACAGATGGAGCTTCTAATATGCAGGGGCAGTACAATGGATTCAGCACATGGCTGAGTAATAAAGCACCCGGCCAGATTCATGTGTGGTGCTATGCACATGTGCTAAATCTGGTGATGATGGATGTCACAAAAATATCTGTTCAGGCAATATTATTGTTTGGCGTGTTAAATTCATGTGCTGTGTTTATCCGTGAATCCTACCTCCGGATGAATGTATGGCGGGAAAAGTCTTATGAAGAAAGATTTCGATCTCTTTCTGTGATTGGAGAAACAAGATGGTGGTCCAAAGATGCAGCACTTACAAAGGTGTTTGGTTCGTTTAATGATCCAAGTCGAGCCTTGTACGTAGATTTGATTCAGACCATGGCAGAGATATCATGTTCTGATCATTTTAATGCTGACATAAGATACAAGGCTGGAACGTACTTAGACTCCCTCAAGAAATTCAGCACAGTTATAACAGCGCAGCTGTACTTATTTATTTTCAAGAATACCACTCCATTATCCCTCTACCTACAAACACAGGGTATGGATGTACTGCAGGCATACCGGATGGTGACAGAAACAGTAGACAACTTGCAAGCACATGATCGTGATTCCCAAATCATTATGGATGCTGCAAAGAAGTTCTCAACCTGGGCAAATGGCAAGTTGGATCCAACTGAGTGCAAAGAAGTGATTGAGGAAGACTTTCCGCCACCTCGAAGAATTCAGCGGAAGAAAAGAATGCCTGGTGAACGTGCAGTAGACGAACCAATCGTGTCGGCAAGTGATCAGTTCAGGGTGGAGGTGTACAATGTGACCTTAGACAAAATTATTAATAGTCTGCAAAGCCGATTTACAACACACGGGCAGCTATTTGCAGATTTGGCATGTTTGGATCCCAAGCATTTTGAAGATATTTTAGTACACCTTCCGAACCATGCATTGGAACGACTGAGCTGCCTTGTTGTTAAATTTGACTCCATGGCAACTAAAGAGAAATTGCAAAGCGAGCTACTTGATTTTGCCTCAAAGTGGCAAAGACTGAAAATGTCCATTGACGAGGAATATACTGATGCCAACAATGAAGGTCAAGATGAAGACGCCATCCAATCTCATCTTATCGCTGAAACTGAGGAACAGTCATACTCAAATGTTGCTGATAAAAGTGGAAGGTGCAAGACTTGTAAGAACTGTATAGCATGCTGCTACAATGTTTTACTGCGTTACAACTTATATAGTCTGGCGTATAGTTCGCTTTTTAATGCATACAAATTGACACTGACGCTTTCCTCTTCACAAGTAGCATGTGAAAGGTCATTTTCAAAACTTAAATTTATCTTGAACAGACTTCGAAATTCCCTCTCCCAATCACATTTGGAGGCCTTTATGCTCATGTCTGTGGAAAAAGAGGCCTTAACTGGACTAAGCAATGAAACCATCATTGATGTTCTGGCTTCCAAAAGCAGCTTGTTACAAGGGATGTTACTTACATAGCATTACAAGCATATCAGTAGGTTACCGTGCTGGTTAGTCTTCTTCAAAATTTTGACTGGAATAGTTATTTGTTTATAGACATAATTACGTTTTTGTATAATGTTTCCTTTAAAATTTTAGAAGACAGTTTGCACATTGAAACCTCCTACCAATCTACAGTTATCTAGTCATTTACTTGTTTTAAAGCACTTTTTTGAATAATGTTGAGTTGCTTCCCATCATGCGTGTGATAGATGCATATTAAAAAGCCCCAACCTTTTTCCTTTTCTAAAATTGGCTACAAAGCTAGTTAGCAGTATGTTTTCAAGTTATACTGTGGAATTCCAAAAGTGTTTTGCACATTATGTACTGTTACAGGATTAAAAGCAGTATATTTGCACTTTTTTATCTCAAAAAATGTATCAGAGTTGTTACAATATTTAATTACTGTGTAGTGGAGCTTTTTGCTCCTACAATTTTATTAGTACTCATAATTTACTACCCTTTGTGAGTTTGAGTAATTTATATATGTTAAGTTAATAAAGTTATTTGAAACTATCCATACTTTGAAATACATTTTTTTTGGACAGACACAATTGGGATATTGGTCTACTGTGATATTCGGAAACATAAAGATTTATAGTGGGGGTACAGATTATAGATGTGGTTTAATCCCCATAGAAATAAATGGACTGTGCTTACTGACTGCTCCACTTTTACTACTTTCCACCAGAATTTGCTCATTTTATATCAATCCCTACGTGATTTCTTATCTATAAATAATCCACTCTTGAAATGCATGGTTTTCCCTTTTATGAACAAGAAAATACTGACGTTGCGCTGTTGGGCTGGTATAATGATGCACTGCTATGGGGCTGGTATAATGATGGAATTATATGGGGCTGGTATAATGATGGAATTCTTTGGGACTGGTATAATGATGCACTGCTATGGGGCTGGTATAATGATGGAATTATATGGGGCTGGTATAATGATGTAATGCTATGGGGCTGGTATGCAATTTTTTCCAGGGCTGGTTTTCATTCCCAGTCCGGCCCTGGTCTGAGACCCACTCTGCCGCCAGCCAGGGGGCCCTTACCTGGTCCTGCAGCTCCCCAGTCCTCCTCTGCCCGCAGGTGAGAGCTCCACAATGCACTAGGCAGCATCCCCGGCCTCTAGTAACACAGGCACCGCAAAGCTTGTGTGCCTGTGTGTTGCAGCCGTCGAGGGGGTGTCGACTACCGCAATCTCATTTTTGGATTGGGGAGAAGGCTGGAAACTTTCTTAATAGAGTACCAGCAAGTATGAGAAGGTAAGGTGTCACTCTAAACTGGTGGGAGGGGTTTTGGTCCTCCAGCCCTATTTAAACCCAGCAATGCCTTCAATCAATGCTTGGTTGTCAAGCTGTTCATAGCTCTGCTCAGTCCTTGTTACCCACTTGTGGATATCCATATCTTTCAATTTTCACAGCAAAATCATAACATATTGTAATATCTCATAAAGGGGAGTGCGTATGACACATCTGCACTGACAGCATATTGGTCAAATTGAAGATTTCTAAAACAAATGATTTAGAATGATTAAATAGTGTCTGTTTGTAATCAGTGGGCTGGTATATGGAGCTGTACATCTTTAAATTTCCACAGTTAAAGTATGACACATCTGAATTGATATCATATTGGTCCAATTGGAAATTAATTTTAAAATGAAATAATTTAGAAGCGTCCATTTGTAATCAGTGGGCTAGTAGTTGGTGAATATCCTTAGGTTTCCACAGTAAAATCATACCATATTGTAATCTATCATAGAGGGGTGTGTGTATCACACATCTGAATTGATATAATATTCGTCCAATGAGAGATTTAAAATAAAATATATATTGTCCATTTGTAATCAGTAGGCTATATTTGGTGCTCTATATCTTTACATTTCCTCAGTAAAATTATACCATATTTTAAGATATCATAAATGAGCATGCATATGACACATCTGCATTGTCAAAAAATTAGTTCAATGGGAGATTTTTAAAATATAATTATTTAGAATGATTAAATAGTGTCCATTTGTAATCAGTGTGCAGGTATTTGGAGCTTTATGTCTTTAAAATCCCACCATATTGTAAGATATCATCATAATATATCATAGAGTGGTGTGTGTATGACATATGAATTGATATAATATTGGTACAATAGGAGATTTAAAAAAAAAAAAAAAAGAATGAATGTCCGTTAAATATATATCTTTAAATTTCCACAGTAAAATCATACATTATTTTAAGATCTTGTAGAGGGGTGTGCATATGACACATCTGTATTGACAACATATTGGTCCAATGGGAGCTTCTATTTTTAAATTATTTAGAATTATTAACCCCTTCATGACCGGACTGTTTTTGGAATGTTGTGCGTTAGTGACCGAGGCTGTTTTAACACTTCTGAGGTGTTTGTGTTTAGCTCTAATTTTCTTCTTTGTCGGTTGCTGTACCTACACAAATTGTATATTATTTTTTTCAGGACAAGAAGTGCTTTCTTTTGATGACATTATTTTGTTCATATCATTTATTGTATTATGAAAAGAATAGTAAAATATGGTTAAAATTCTTAAAAAAAACAAACACTTTTCCTTCCTCCAAAAGCTAATGAAAAAAACCTGCTAAATCGATTCTAATATTGGTCCTGAGTTTTGAAATACCCAATGTTTTTATGTTTTTTTTTTGCATGTTATAGGTTAATAAATACAAGTAGCATTTGGCTTTTTAAAAAAAAAAAAAAAAAATTGCGTTAGCGACACTTTAGCACAGATATCGGTCATGAATTTCTGAATAACCCCTCTACATGTACACATTTTTTATAAAGTAGACATCCCAGGGCATTCAACTTGTGGTATTTTTACCCTTTTCATTAAGTCATTTTTTTCATTTGTCAATTTTTGGCGTAGTAATTTTGTGTGTATTTTATTTCCACACAATTTGAAATTTAGGTATGAATTTAAAGGGGTTGTTCTTTTTTATTGCCAAACAAAACCCCAATACATGTTCAGCAACTTCCTCTGAGTATAGTGGTACCCCACATGTATAGGTTTGCTAGGTTTATGTGGCTGGTACAGGACCAAATTAAGGATACGGTCATTGCAGCTTTAAAATGTGTATTTATTATGTAATGCTTGTGACTACATTTCCTATCATGCTCAGCCAGCCAAAAGCTACCATAGCATCATAGTAAATGTAGTCTATAGTAGGAAGCACAGTTTGTTGATATCCTTGCGGCTGCACGGATCATATATCCAGCTGCTGGGGCCACTAGCAGTCTTTTTTTTTTTTAATAAAATATCCCTAGAGGACCACTAACAGACATAACATGTCATTGGTCTTCTACGGAATAGCTTCTTATTTTTTATATAATTTATTATTTTTACATTTTATATTTATTTAATTTTAAACATTTTTTTTATTTTTATTTAACTCTTACCTTAATCCTAAGGTTAGGGTTAGTACAAACCCTAATTCTAACTCTGGGATTAGGGTTTTGATTAACTCTAACCTTAACCCAAGGGTTAGGATTAGCACAATAAAAAACAAAAAAAAAAATGTTTAAATTAAAAAATCCTTGGGGGGACCAGGAACACTATATTTAGTCTCTCCGGACCGTCATCGGTCACGAAGGGGTTAAAAAGTGTTCGTAAACAGTTTATTTTGAGCTCAATTTGTTTACCTTTCCACAGTAAATTCATACTGACATATCATAATATATAATAGAGGGGTGTACGTATGACACATCTGCATTAATAACATATTGGTCCAATGGGAGCTTTTTAACCTATGTAGATATATTTGCAAATGCCAATTGCTGGTAATGGGCTTAAATGTGAAGCTCTATACCTTTCAATTTTGATAGTAAAATCATATAATATTGATGGGTTTATAGAGGGTGCTGTACACGTGACACCTCTGCCAAGTCTAATCATTATTTAATTTATTGTTAGCTGTAGATTTTCTGTGTTGCTTATGTGAACAAATCTGTCTGGTAGCATGACCACTGTTTTGAAACTGTCTGATAGCTTGACTGTGGTGTTTATTAAATCCAGTTACAATCACGAGGACGGCAAATATTTCTGATTAATTGCCTCCCATTATCAAGGTCATCTATCACCACGAAGTTTGCATTGAGTGGGCCTCTTTCCAAGTTAGAAAGACATTTGCTGGCAGATCCTCAGTCTGTTCACTTGCTTCCTCTTTTCTTCATTTGGCGCTTGGCGTCCTCCATACCGCTTCTGACTCCTTGGATGAAGGAATTACTGACCCGCTGCGCTCTGCGGCCCACCTCGGGCAGCACCCTTGATGCCCCCTGCTGAATCTGCTGGGCAGTGTCTGAACGAAGGAACTTCTGCGCCGCATCTTTGCCTGAGAGCTCGGCCTTTAGAACTGCAAATGCCGTAAGCTGTGCGGCTCTGCGTATCGCCCGGGACTCGGACAACTTCTCAATCACTTGTGGGTTGTTGAGCAGGTTGAACAGCAGCCGGCGGATAACCATTCTGTGTCTTTAACCAACCAAGGGCAATGTATTCAACCGGACCACTGCTCTAGCAAACATTCGGGCTAAACCACATCCTACATAAGGGGAGGAAAATGCAAATTTAAAGCATGTGCATTATTACCTTCACATTGGTCCAAGCTCTATCCATATATATCGTATTACTGCAACTACCTCCATAGTTTTACTATTATAGTACAAGAGGCAAAATGGTATTCAGTACGTAATCTGATAATCAGACCTTCATCTAGTTATAGCTATTCTCTTACCTATATAGTTTGTAAACTAGCGATGTCATGGACCTTTTAATCCTAAAAAAAAAATTCTTCCCAGTTTGCCCTTTACTAAAATGGGCGGGGATAGTTTAATCTGACCCGGATGTACCTATTTTGTGGCCGTGCTGCTATTGGTTGGTTATTGTCGTGAAAACAGTCTTTACGGCTGTGAAGAGATTGGTTGTTGGTGCGTTAACACTGTATTCTGGTGGAGACCGGAGAGATGTCTCTGAGCGCGCTGAGGAGCGATTCGTACGTGGAATTGAGTCAGTACCGGGACCAGCACTTCAAGGTATGTCGCTGGGGCAAGAGACTGCATTACGGGTAGTTTATGGTTTTGCAGAGAGAAAAAAAAAACGCGCCACACATGGCTACCCCAGTCAAATGCAGACCCGCAGCGTCAATTGCATTCTCTTACTTCCGTTGTGGGTCGCATTAAGCAATTACACACTATATATAGCGGGAGGAGGTAGTTCTGTTACCTTTTTATGTCCTATAATTTATATTGCATAAGGGAATAATTTTTGATGCTTTTATTGATATGTTTCGAAAACAACTATTGTCTCGGTGGGGGTTAACAGACTTTTACCCTTCTGAGGGGATAAAAGTACGCCCATTCCTTTTGAGTAGTAACCTCTCCAGGGTACAAGAATGAGAGATTTCACTGTATAATTCCTGGTAAAATACACAATCATGCAACCTCGTTTTAATTTTTCTGTATTTTATTCCAGGGAAACAGGATTGATCAGGAGAAACTGCTAAAACAAAGTTGCACATTGTATGTTGGAAACCTATCCTTTTACACTACAGAAGAACAAATATATGAACTATTCAGCAAAAGTGGTGATGTCAAGAAAATTATGATGGGGCTTGACAAAGTTAAGAAGACAGCCTGTGGCTTCTGTTTTGTGGAGTATCCTTTTATTTCTGGGAAGTTCATCGTTTGTACGTGAATCTTATTTCTAAATATTTATGCAGCAAAGTTCTAAAAGTGGAGCAATGACAAGGTTTTCTCCTGCATTTACTATATATATATATATATATAATATATATATATAATTTATTTTGCACCCCTTCTCTTTACGTCACTGTTCATCATTGGCCCTGCAAATTGTTTATTATAGTACTGTATGTGCAAGGAATGTCTCCTGCTAGACAAGCTGAGCTGGCCATGGATAATTGCTAAATCTTCTAAACCACTCACTTTTTAAAAATGTATTATGCAAAACCAACTTTCTTCTTGGTGCAGGCGGAAATCTAGGTTTGTGTCTAAACAATGCATAGTTAAATCAATGAGAAGAAATGTTCATCTCAGCTCTTATATTGAATAGACCCCACTAAGTTAGTTTTTCATGCGTTTTTATTTTTGTTTCTCTACTACTGTAGTATAATTTAGTGAATCCAGTGCTGCGCTTGAATACAACTGCTCCTTAACTTTATTCTCAGATACTACACAAGGGCAGACACAGAACAAGCAATGAGGTTTATCAATGGTACACGGCTGGATGATAGAATTATCAGGACTGACTGGGATGCAGGTTTCAAGGAAGGCAGACAATATGGACGAGGAAAGTCAGGTGGCCAAGTAAGATGTTGTAGATTTTTTTTAATCATTTTCTGTTAAGATTTCATTTTAAATATTTCGGTTTCAGAAGGGCTTCACGAACCAGAGACCTCCACATCTCTTACAGTATACAAAGACAGGTCAGGAGCTCGATTCCATGAAATGGTTATTTTATTGCATACAAAATAATGAAAAAATATAATCCTAGCAATGTATTATATTTTTTCATTATTTTTGTATGTAATAAAAGAACTTCATTAAATTGAGCTCCTAGTCACTCTTGTTTTGCTCTTTAAATAGGGATATTTGGCTGGTATGTTATAGTACATTATGGCAATCTCTTCTTTATAAAAAAAAAAAAAAAAAAAAAAGTATATATGTGTCTTGGGTTTCAAAACACTCGTAAATAATGTTCTAAATAGTTTAAATGTATACACAGGCTTTAAACCTTGAAATACTGCGGTTTCTGAGCCTGTACTTTTCTTGATGTTGGTATTGTCAGATTTCCTCATGCATGACAATTTTTGCACAGATTACTAGTTAGCCTAGTGTCAATGCTATCCATCAACCATGAATGTGTAGCTTGAATGCAAAAAATTACTATCACCTTTTAATAGATGCTATTTTACACATTGTACTAGCCAGACTGCTAGGAAATGTACCGTATTTTTCGCTCCATAAAATGCATTTTTTGTTTCCTCCTCAAAAGTAAGGGGAAAAGTCAGTGTGTCTTATGGAGCGAATGTGTGGTCCCTCGCAGGGCCGGAATTCCGTGAAAATTCCGGTGGGCCGCTGTGGCCACTTAAGTAGTTCAGTGGCGGCTGCCGCTATAAGAATTTTCGGCAGCCGCCACCACTGATTTTAAATAATTTGACTTCCTCTGGGGAGGGAGCGAGAGAGACTACAGGGGGCCAAGAGATTCAGAATATTTTTTTTCTTGTTTTTTGTCTTTTGGAGCAAAAAAAATACGGTGTACAAATATATATATAGTTGCTGAAACCAACATCCCATAATTCTTAGTGTGCTGCCATTGTGGTAGGTGTTGAGTGCTAGTATTAACATTTGAATGACCACCCTGGAAGAAGCAAGATTTAGACTATGCGGTGTATAGATTAAATAAGATATGGTATTGCAGCAGCTTGTGAAAATGAGTTTCACTTTAATCACTAACCCTTTATAAATCTACTTCATCTCAGTTGTAACTATAAGTGAATCTTTTACCATGTGCAAATATGTTTTGCTAATGAATTGCATTCTGTGTGTAATTATTTTAAACATTTTCTGTTTTGAAAGGTCAGGGATGAGTATCGTCAAGACTATGATGCAGGAAGAGGAGGATACGGGAAAGTTGTCCAAACATTTTGAAGACCTTAATCTGGATAATAAGAAGCTGATGCTGGGTATTAAGAATTTGAAAATAAAAATATACTCTACTTTGGCAATTCTACTCCACATCTGAAAATGTTGTCTCTTCGGTTAGAGATTTCATTCAAGCTGTTTGATTCAGAAAGTTAACTTTAATGCCTCCCTTTTGGGGTGAATGTTAGTTTGAAACACAAGCTCCTGCCTGGCAGATGTTTATAAAAGTTCATTGTAACTTAATTATAAATGGCCTTTTAATGTATGTGTAAATAACAGGTGGATCTAGAGATGGGGTGTAATCTTCAAGAATGAATTTCTAGGAAAATGTTTTTTTTAATGTTTAAACTATGCTTGTTTATGGAATACTTATGTTTATATCATGGCTTTCCTCTCTTACAATAAAACTGAAAACTGCAAGTGGTTTTGTGTTCTATAAATATAAAAAATATGCAGTTTGTATAGTTGGCTATACCCAATGCAAACATTTCCATGAGGCAACCAGCTACTATGCAAATTTTAGCTTGCTCCATCCTAAGTGTGGTAGAAAATTAGAAAAAAAATGAAAGGGTGCATGGTGACTGTGTGGTGCTATGCACAATTATAAAATGGCAGCAATGACACTGGGAGTGATCACTGTTTTAGGGCCACTTGTTTTTATCCCTTGCTTCCTTAGAAGTAATTAATAAATAAATGGGTGTCTCCTTTCCACATTGAATACATGTAGGTTTACTCTCAGAGCTGGTCGGGAGGATGACTCGCACTGACCATGTCCGTATGTGCACAGCCAATTAGAGTGGGCACTTGTTTGGTGCCCCTGTCTAGTTAAAGTTCTCTTTGCTTGTATAGCTGCTGTATCAGGGCAGACATTTTTAAATCTTTCGCCTGGTGCAAGATAGTACAATACATAAGATACTTTGTGTTTTTAAGCATTTCTGTTAAATTCCTACATGATGTAATCTTTCAATTAAACATACCTTAATTGTTTTCCTATAGTAATCCAGTTTCAAAAACAAAAAGCTTATATTTAAAGTACAATTTCTCAAAAGCTACCAGCAAAGGCAGGCAAATGACTTCACTTGTGACAACCTTTTAAAACTGTGCTTGTGTAGATCCTGTGACTAAATGTAGAAAACATGCCATATTATGCACAAATGTCTACAAAGGGGCACAAAAGCACTATAACAGCTTAAATTCTTCACCTTAGTAACTATTACGGATGCCAGCCTGCCCGAATTTGTTTTTTTCCCCCTTACTAGAACTAGGTTCTCCACTCGTTTACTTTTTTTTTTTGTTAAATGCAGATTACACAAGTCATGCTACATTCAATTTCTGACATTTGATGATTGTCATTGACCGTGCAATATGCTAATTGTGAAAACAGTCATGTGTAAGGTAAAACTGGATTTAAAAGTCACCCAAAGACAGAAAGTGTATCTGTCTTTAGAAGTCAGTTTCTTGATCTAGGGAAATGTGATCTGACAATAGGGACCTGTGTTGACAGAGGTGGTTCTTAATGGCAAAATGTAAGGTATAAGAATTTTAAAAAATCACGTGCCTAGATGCAGGAATACTGGTATCTGCCAAACACAGTATATACACATGCTTAGCTCATTAAATGTTAATTATACTATTACAAATATACCATCTGGGCCCTTGGTGCTACCTAATCAGTTCAACTGATATCAGAGAGACACAGACATGCAATATAGATTTGCAGACAGAAATTACACAAGTGGTACTATCTGGTTCATTTAAAAGTGAAAACTGGTCCAGCTCATTGAATGAAATTAGGGAGCAGCCCCAGGGGGAGGAAGATATGTATAAAATGACAGTGTTAGAAAAGTAATGAACAGGCACAATTACTGCTTCTCACCTATAACAGCAGGTTTTTTTTTTTTTCTGGTACTAAACTACCCAAGCTCTCATAAGTTCTAAACCACAACCTCACAACTTTTGTCAGGAATCAGCATTATCCATTAGGTCACACAGTGAAAGTGCTACTATTTATACATAAACCCCATATTGTTTTAGAACAGACAGGTGTGTGCTTGGCTGGGGAGATGAAAATGGAAAACTCTGCCATGTGCAGAAACTCCATACTGCAACAATCAAGCCTTTTTATTAAAATCAGCATTTACTGTTACACTAGATAACTAGAGCCAGCTTAATGTTGCATTTTATTTAATTAGACCAATAGAAACTAGAGACAATATTCAGTGGAAAGCACAAATTTTAAATCAAATGATATAATTCAGAAAAAAATATTTGATTTGAATTCCACCTGAATATTGGCAAGACAGACAGCAGTCACTATTTGCAGCAAAGATGTTATTTAGTAACATCCCCTGGACATACTTTAAAAACAGAGTATATCTGAACATACCTTTCCTGGTTAAACACTAGGTTTTATTCATGAAAGAGGGAATTCAAACATAAGGCCAAAGTAGCAGAGTTTTTTTTTCCAAGTCAGCTACTTAGGCCTTGAGTTTGAAATTCCCTGGTCAATTCCCCCTTTTTTTTTTTTATGAATAAAGCATTTCGTTAATATCCTTATTGTTTACACATTAGCTGATCCAGTGTAGTGAGCGGTTTTATTATGTACATTATGTAAAATATACCTTTTTAGATATCTGTAAATAAAGTTGAACAGTTTTCATTGAAAAAATGATGTAAGAAACCCAAGTTTGTTGAAAACGCACAGATGGTCAAGTAACATTGGAAGATTCTTTATTGTTTGTGTGTGATTTGTGAAATACCTGGTTACATTTCCGGTGTGCAACCACCTATCTATGCAGACTGTCTTGCGCAGATTCTACAATCAGTGGTTCATACTGCAGAAACAAGAACCTTCAAAAACATTTAAATCATATTCCTTAAACTTTTACCAACCCAGGAAATGGAATACAGACATGGGGTATACTGCAGGATTCAGTTCCTCTTAATGTACACAGGCGTGCTAAAACAAATGTACAAGGGAAGAGAAAAGGAAGCTTAAGGCCCCTGTCATTTTAGTCAAGTATCTTTAGTGGCCTATAATGGTGACGACCATTTCCTCCCACATGTATAAAACTAATTTTTGTATGTCAAACAGTAGTATATGTTTTTAAAGCAAATATTTGATTTAAAATACAAAACCAAACATTCTTTGGAACTGAACAATGTTCTAATTTTTAATAAAATGTAAAGCATAGGACTGGTCGAATGTGGGATTCTGAAAACAACCTACCGTTGAAAGTTTGTTTACTTCATTAAGAAAATGTTTCAGGGTACATCGGAAAAAAAGTATTATGTGGAGAAAAAAAATGGGGTATTTCTGAGGGCTCATGTTTACAGCAGAAAAAAACGGTTACCCCCACGCTGTACACATGAATGTCAAAAAAATCAAAAAACATTGAAGGATTTTGATAAAAAGGTGCCAGTTTAAAAATAGTTGTAATGTAGTTTACCTAACCTGATTTTCTTTAAATGTAAATACATTTTTTACAGACATTGACTGATTACAGAAAAAAAGGTACCTGCTCTATATTCATATAACCAAAATTTAAAGATTTTTTTTTAAAACTATCTACAAGTCAAAGGTGCATCAAATCTACAGTTTTTACTGCTGCATGCTTTTTGCTTATTTGCATGCTTACATAATAAATATTAAATACATGGAACAAAATTATGTCATGAATGCTCATGACAGTTTTGTTAGTGTCCCACAGCTGACCAACTTCATGTCCCAAACAAGAAAAAAAAGGGGAAAAAAAAAGTAGGAAAAGAACATCTGAGGTAACAATGGAGGGTTAATGCACCCTTCAAAAGTTATGTTTGAACGTTATGTTTGAAAGTTGTGGAAGTATTCTGGGATTCAAGTACAGCTTGAATTTTTTTTTTTTTTTTTTTAAACAAAAAAGGATAAGCAGCTTTGAAGTTTAATCCATAAGTCTGCATTCAACCAATTCTTTATAAATCCTTTTCCGAACTCGAGGCATGTCTTCTTGGGAAAACTGGAAAGGCTGTTCTAGGGCGAGGCACTTGCAGTACTAAAAACAAAGATAAATTAAGAGATATAGTAAAACATATTTACAAAAGATTGTACTCTTATTGAAAAAAAAAAAATGTTAGTGCTGATTATTGTTCTTCAAATAATTATAAAAGTGGATATTACACCCAGATTAAGTGTGTCCACATTTTGTTTACGTAAAAAACAATTGGGGATATGTGTAACCACGACAAGTCTGTGCTGCCATCACCACTGGAAAACTACTTCCTGGTTTTGTCGGCCCTCACCATGCATACACGGCCAATATATAAATAAATGTAAAAAATAAATAGGCGTTTAGTATCAGAGATCATCCCTCTCACTGTAAAATGTTGGGGGTTCTAAAAAGATGCAATGCAGTAACACATACCAAACAACGATTGCACCTTTTTATTCCTCTTCAGACACTTTAAAGTGTGGGAATTTATATAAAATGAATGGCTATATTAAGATAGGAATTAAATTATATCTCAGGAACTGTACACTATAACATTCATTAAGCAAAGTATATGTTTAGAATACAACATTTAAACTCCTTGCTGCAGAGGTTCTGTTGACCAACAAGTAAGGATGGGCTGGAAGCCTTTGGCTTGTGGTGGTAAAGAGAAATGCTACTAAAGGGTTGACCCAATATGGGCTGATATTCAGCACCAAAATGGTTCTCCGAAGTCCAGAATGATTCATGACACAGGAATCTAATTACGAGCTATGCAGTATGCCCCAGTGAGACTGCAAATACGTTCGCAATTTGGAAATCATAGACAATTACATAAAGATACTCTGCTGCAAAACACTGCTGGTACCAGAGGAGTACACATCATTGGTATATAAGCTGTGCCAATGTTACAACAGTATAGGGCAACAACAAAAAGCACGAGCCAGAGGAGGAAGAATGGACTCTGGCAGCAGGTTTTGGAAACCCATTAATGCAGTTGGTGGGAATAACAGACCCGAAGAGGTGGTTAAGAAAATGCAAATATATTTAAAATACTCCATTGACACAGAAAATCCTGGTGATGAGTATAGAAGATCCATTGCTATGTTATGCATGTCAATTGATATGTATTAACAGTTTTCTCGCACTTTACTCAAAGCACCCTCAACTCCCAGCAACAACTGACAACAAGGGCCCATGGACACACAAGATCTTCCATTTCCTCTGTAGACTTCACCAGGTCAGTTGGCTTTGGTATCCGTGACCTCTTCACCTGGCTTTGGTAAGTTAAACATACCAATGTACCAAATGTGCATGCCACCTGTAGTAGAAACATGTGCAACAGATAGGGCTTCATTCATGAAAGAGGAAATTGTATGGAATTGTGAATGAAGATCCCAAGTTATGGCCAGAATGGAGAACTTAAAAACAATCTCAATTTCAGCAGCCTTAAACTTGGGAATTCCATTCAGCATTAAATGCAAATCCCTCTTTTATAATGGATGTCCCCTGTAAATGTTGATGTGAGATGTTCTGCATCCAACTGTATGCACTCAATATTAACAATGCATTCTTCATCTGCAACACCTCCTGTACTAGGTTCCTCCCACCAACTGCTCATCCCTGATGTGCCACTACCTCTGGAATATGATCTACATACATACTGTATACAGTTGAACATCAACTATGTGCTTGTGCTACATTGATAAGAATGTGGAAGCCCTCATACCTTCAAACACAGGATTAGAGTACAGAATCAGTTACATAACACAAGCCCATGCTGATTGCAAATAGCTATGATAACTGCAGAGAAAGTTACATTGTTATTCCTATTAATGAACACCTAACATCAATGAACCATAATTCAGGATTCAAATGACCAAGCATGTGAACTGTAAGAACTTGCTGCCTACATTTGCAATGTCCTAAACCTCTTCCTCTTTTCCTGCAGCTACACCGGTGGCGGCAATTATCATGCCTCCAAGGCAGTAAGTCCCATTGGGCAAGATCAACAGGGTAACATTAGGAGCCCTTCCACCATTTGCCAACTATACTCCAATGACGGCATTCTAATCTGCTGTCCCTGGTCTGCCTGCTGGAACCCAGCGTTATGTTGAAAACATATACCAGCAGCTGACCATGATGGTGAGCAACCAAGAACAGTTCCATGCAGAACTGATGAAGCATAATCAGTTGTGTAGTCAGTTAGGTGGGGTAGTTGCGGAGCATGCACAGATGAGATTGATGTATCAACAGCTACAAGACTAGAGCTGAACACTATACACTAATTTGTTCTTGCATAACGCTACTCCTGCAAAAATGCTCAAACCTAACAACCCTCCATCTGCACAGGTGTCTGAAGGTCAGTCTGGTGAGGAAGAAAATGATGCAGTCATGATTGGACAGTTACACATATATCATCCTCCTCAGATAAGGATGAATAAATCACATGGTAGCATCCCGATAGCAGTCATGTAACCCTTGTTTACTTATCATTCCTGTCACTCTATTGCACTCCTCTGTTGTCAAACTGTTTATGAAAAAACATTTCTAATGAGGATTAAGTATATATTTTTTTACATTTTATTCATAAACTTGTCTATTTGTATGTGGGTTGTTATTCAGGTAAATCCACACCTCACACATTACCACAGTTCCTTTTATTTGCACAGCATTGAATCATACTACATGAGTACACCTTCCCTTTCAGTGTGTTACTCATTGGTGTCTGTGCTGCAGAGGCGGCTCTCTAATTAGGCGAGTTAGGCAGCCGCCTAAGGCCTCGCACTCACGGGGGCCTCGCGGCTGCCTAACTCACCTTATTACCTTTGATGTAACAGGGAGCTTAACGCTGCCGTTAAGCTCCCTGTAACACTAACCTGGGACGTTTCCTCTGTGCATCTTCTCTCCTGCACGGAGGAAGGAAGCTCCGATCGCGGTTTTTTTTTTTTTTAAACTTTATTGAACCCGCGCAGCTTCAATAAAGTTTAAAAAAAAAAAAAAACGCTACCGGAACTTCCTTCCTCCGTGCAGGAGAGAAGATGCACGGAGGAAACAACGGAGAGCAGCATGGAGGTAAGTACTAGGGAAGGGGGGGAGGAGGGTGGTACAAACGAGCAAAGCCTGGCATAATGAGTGGCTAAATATTGGCACAGTGTGGGGCAAAATCCTGGCATAATGAGGTGAGGGGCAAAATCCTGGCATATTGAGAGGCAAATTCTGGCATTGTGAGGGGCAAAATTGTGGCATAATGAGGGGCAAAATTGTGGCATAATGAGGGGCAAAATCCTGGCACAGAGTGGCAAAATCCTGGCACAGAGTGGCAAAATCCTGGCATAGAGTGGCAAAATCCTGGCATAGAGTGGCAAAATCCTGGCATAGAGTGGCAAAATCCTGGCATAGAGTGGCAAAATTCTTGCATATTGAGGAGCAAAATTCTTGCATATTGAGGAGCAAAATTCTTGCATATTGAGGGGCAAAATCCTGGCAAATTGAGGGGCAAAATCCTGGCAAATTGAGGGGCAAGATCCTGGCATTGTGAAGGGCAAAATTGTGGCATAATGAGGGGCAAAATCCTGGCACAGAGTGGCAAAATCCTGGCATAGAGTGGCAAAATCCTGGCATAGAGTGGCAAAATCCTGGCATAGAGTGGCAAAATCCTGGCATAGAGTGGCAAAATCCTGGCATATTGAGGGGCAAAATCCTGGCAAATTGAGGGGCAAAATCCTGGCAAATTGAGGGGCAAGATCCTGGCATAGAGTGGCAAAATCCTGGCATATTGTGGGGCACAATCCTGGCATAGAGTGGAAAAATCCTGGCATATTGAGGGGCAAAATCCTGGCATATTGAATGGCTTAATCCTGGCATATTGAGGGGCTAAATCCTGGAATATTGAGGGGGTAAATCCTGACATATTAAGGGGCTAAATCCTGGCATATTAAATGGCTAAATCCTGGCATATTGAGTGGCAAAATTCTGGCATTTTGAATGGCTAAATTACAGTGCATCCGGTGCTGTGAGGAAGAACAAAGTGCCAATCTTCTAGCACAACGTGGTCTGTGAGACCACTTTCAACATTGAGCACCTTTCCTTCTGGGAACAGAGTGTTTCTGTTAGTGTGTGATTGTGTGCTTTCTGAGTGTGTCTGTGAGTCAGTGTGTGCTGGCTGAGTGTATCTGTGAGTGTGTTCTGGCTGAGTGTGATTGTGTGCTGACTGAGTGTGTCTGTGAGTCAGTGTTTGCTCACTGAGTGTGTCTATGAATGACTGTGTGATATGTGTTAGTGTTCACATTTAGGACACAGCAATAACAATGTGAGTTAGTCAGCCGCACACAATTTTATCTATACCAAATATTTATAGATGTTTGTAGAATAATTTTGAGACAAATAAAATTCTAGGAGCTGTTCATTTCTAGAAGCTGGGATTTGAGTCTGATCTTGAAATATGCTATTTCTACAGTTCATTTTTATTATCACTTGCATATATTTTATTTAATAATGTGTGTCCGTGAGGGCCTCATGTTCGACTTTCGCCTAAGGCCTCACAAAGTCTAGAGCCGCCACTGCTGTGCTGCATGTGTATTTTGTTGCTTAACACTTTATGCTGTGTTTTTTGGACATGGCCATAATATACATATATCTTTTTTCACAACTATCATAATGATGGATATTTGTATGAGAAACTATATTAGAGCATGTATGTAGGCATGTCCATGGAAAAAAAAAATCAGTTTCAAATGTTTTGTAGTGTACTTTAGAGAGCTTTGAAGATAAAACTCCTTCCCAGATCAGGATTTTGAAATGGGCAAATTCTGCCTTTCTTAACTGCATATGAAGTGTGCCCGGATGTGATCAGCGTGCATTGGTTATCCAAAAATCTATGTATTTTTTTTTATTACGAAAATGTCTTGATCTGAAGGCATCCAATGCTTTAGTTTCCAAACAGCCTCTCACCTGTGGGATATTGGGTAGCTGCATTTTGAAGATTTGTGAAATTCGGCTAAACTGCCCAACCTGAATCCAATCCAGAGACCGATCTATGACAGCACATACCAGGCCGTGAATGATATCAGCTTGAGGGGATTGCTGACCTACAGGACTCCAGCTTTTCTAGATTACAATTCCCATGCCACTAGGTCCAAATGAAAATTATGACCAGAACATCTAAAACATACTAAAAGCTTGGCAATCGAGGGAAGAAACCAATAATTTTCCATACACTCACCTGAAGCACAAACACGCCACAGTCACTGTCATTCTTCTGTTGTGGAATGCACTATAAAAAAAAAAGAACTTTCAAAAATTACTCTGCAGAAATATTACCACCATAAAAAAAATAAAAATAAACCAAAAAAAAAAACCCTACTCTGTCAAACTGGAAACCTGCAATAAAGTGTTGCACGCAGCTTGCAAGACATTTTTGAAAACCACATTTTAAATAGCTCAATTCCTAAAAATAGTTAAATAAAACTATAAATTACCTCATGATATATACACAACACATACAGCTTTACTTGAGCTTCTAAGTCTGAACACATGGTACATGAAACAGAAGAATAGACTTATTATTGAGATGCACAGAATGTGTTGCAAGTAAATTCTGACTTCATGTGAGGTGGTCAGACAATGGAGACACATCTAAATAAGCAGTATACAATGCCGTGTGTGGACAGGAAAGGAGGAGATAGTGAGGTTGTCTCAAAGATTTGCAAGAATATAGAAATATACCTTCGTAACAGCAGTCTGCCATCCCTGAAGGAACTCTGGATGGTTTTTCTCCCTTGCTTCGGTCAGCAGGTATTTTCGTATGTTCTAAGGAGATGGCAAAAACATAAACAAACAAACTAAACCCAAAAACTTTAAGAAATGCAGAGCACCTTGAAACACCCATTAGTAGACATAAGCTTATAAACAATTAAAAAATAATAAATTAGTATTTATTTACACCCATTAGTAGATAGAAATTCTAAGCTTATAAAACAATTAAAAAAATAATAAATTACACACATATTCAGCATGTAAACCAGATGCCTATGAACCCACCAGTCAATTTTGCGAGAAAAAGTGAGATATAGATATATAAAAATAAAGGATTTAATAGAGAAAAAATAAATAAATCAGGAAATGTATAACTGTAGTTATGACGATGCTATGTAGAAAAGTTCCATATTGGTGTTAGATGATCGGCGCAACAGTTACTTGCTCAATGAGACTAGCAGATCAAGAGGAAGGCACCACTTCCAACTAGAAGGTATACCATGATGCAATCTTTAGTGCAAGGGTATCAAACTCCATTTGGCACAGGGCTGGTTTGAATCTATAGAAAACTATCAAGAGCTGCAGATTTTATCAAATAAAAATGAATACAGTGTTAACTTGCAGAACACAGTATAGCAGAAAGTTCTGTTGGCAACTTGTATTGTGTCACATACATGAAAGTAGTAGTATTGATACAGGGGAAAGGAGCACTCTCAAGGGACCTGAATATTGCAGAATATAGAGGTTTATTTGAACAGATCAACATTTCAGTCCCACACTGGGGACTTTTTTTTTATTTTTTTTTTTAATACATATGGCAATATTCAAGTCCCTTGAGATTTGTATGCCATGTGGCTAGAGTTTGTAGGGTTACAATGCATTCATCTAAAATCACCAATTAAGTAACCTCTGGTATGATTCACTCAGCTCTCACATTTCCTCAATACCTTCCATTATCTACTTCTATTTCTACCTCCCCCATCTTCCTCCTGCCATTTCACTCACCTTATGTATTTCATGTTCCCCATTCCCTTTGGAATGTAAGCTTGTGTGCAGGGCCCTCTAACTCTATGTTTTAGTCTGAAAATGTTTGTGTCATTTTGTTTGTAACTCCTTTTTTATGCTCTGTACATAAGTGCTGCATAAATAGTTGGCACTATATAAATAAATGGTAATGTAAATGCTCGCGCCCGTATCTACATTTTCCTGCTGGAATTGCACCAAGGCATTTAACCCTTCGTGTCTGCAGTGCATGGATCAATGTTCATAGTGATAACTGTTTGCTCCCCGACACCTCCATGTTTATCCAATCTCCCCCTTGTCAGACCTCTTGCCTTCTTCCATCCTTTTCTACATCATCTTCCTTTACTCCACCCCTCTCAAAGCCCCTTTCATCGCTTCAACAATATCCAAACTGCCTTCGTCTCAGCTCTTCTCTGCCTATTTAAACTTTGCCTTTAATTGATGGAGATCTCTCTCTAAATATTCTGGATTTTACGCTGTATAGTGCTTTTGGATTATTTTGGTTACAGACATTATAATATTCACAACATGCTCAAAAATTGTATCAAACATTTTTCTGCATAATAAATTTCTTTTAGGGAGAAGATCCAGAATAGCTTAAATTAGGTCAACAATAGCTTTTACAGAATACAAATTAAATGGAAATCCCAGAAACTAAAATGTACCAAAATTGAAATACTTGAATGATATTGAAAAGAAAAAGAATTCTACATTAAATAATACAAATTCAATGCAGCCACGTACCTCCACGCAAAATTTAAAATGTATGCCTTGGGAGTCATAAAATGAAATTATTTTATTGGGGATGTTCACAGTAATAAGAGACCAGTGGACTTCCAGGTGTATGGGTATTAACAGAAGGCTTTTCTTGAAAAAATCCACCTGCAAAAAAACACAAAATAAATGTAATGTATTTTTTGCTCATCAGAGCACAAAGCGAGATCATAAGATTGGCATTTTGCATCTATTTAAAACCATTGTATTTTAATCTATGCACTGGCTGGCTCACAAGGTAGCCAATTCCAGGGTGTTAACATGTTTTGAAATGAAAGAAGTGGAAGAGGCTGCCTTGCTTGGCCTGTCGCCTTTATCCAAATCAAAAGGTAACAAGGTGCAGGCCTGTTTATGATCCTCCACATCTGCCTCTGTTTTATAGCATTTACTATGCACAACTGTACACTTTCTCATAATTGTGTAAGCAGTTAAAGGAAAATTAAACATTGTTTAACCCTTGGTGCCTTGAAGGAAGCAAGGATTAAACAATACATGTCCCGGTGGAATTAAGTAAATCCGACGTGTATCTTAATAGATACACGCGGGTTTACTAACTGCTGTGTCTCACATGCGAGACACAGAAGTTCCTAGTTGTTGCGTGCCGACAAACTTCAGCACACGCACAGCCAATCAGAGCGGGGGCTCACCCTGCTCTGACAGCTGAATGTGAGGGTCCCCCTGCTGATCTCATGCAAAAATGAGGGTCTCTCTCTCTCTAGGCTAGCATGGCAGCTGTCAGTCAGAGGCCATCAAAAGTACACGCCAGTTCATCCTCATCCTAGGGACAACTAACTTTTCCCTTTAAATAGCACCAATAATTTTATGTGGATACATTACAAATGCAATAAAATGAATAAACTGGGCCCATAGTGGAAGGTAATAACCTTTTCTATTTCCACAATGACTGTTTATTTTGTGCATAAAGTTAATTTCCATTTTAATATGACCTGGTCATCAACCCAAGAAAATTGCAAGGTCTGCAAAAGAAATTGCTTTGTTTAAAGAATATAAATACTCAAATGTAACTAGCATGACATACGGATAAATTGGATTTTCCTAAAAAAACAAACATTCATATAAAATTACCTTTTTAGTCCATCTTTTTACTCCATTATAGCCTTTGGTCACCAGTTGTCTGTGGAAAAAACTGTTTAAGAAATGAACCTGCAGGAAAAACAAAAAAAGATCTAAACAAATTTTTCCAAATCAACCCACTGTATTAAAATGCATTTGCAAATAAGACACAATCAACAAATTTGTTTTTATGCAACAAGTTCCGATTTATTTTCATACAGCTAGTTTATTGCCTATATTGTATTTTATTTATAAATGGATTTCCTCTGACATCCATTTTGATTGGTTAAGTTTTTCAAAAGTGCTAATCAGTCTTGCTCAAACTATTGAATTATATACTAAATGTAGAAAAGTACGATAGAATATGTTTTACAAGCTACAACAGAAATTATTAACTGCTCTGTACACTGTTTTATTGAATTTGAATTAAAAAAAAATATGTTAGTAGGTCAGATTAATCACCTTGTCAGGTACAGCATCCATTATTAGCTCACCATACATGTTAATAACCTGCAAGAAAAAAAAAAAATCCAGTCATATACATACACACAAGGAATTGCAACTCATATTTGGAAAATGCATAGTACCGTATTTGCTCGATTATAAGACGACCCCCCCAAATTTGTACATTCCTTTAGGAAAAAAACTAAAAGCCTGATTATAAGACTACCCTATAGGAAAAAAGTTTAACTTGTATATTTGTAAATTTCTTTTTAATATTTAATAAAAAATGTATATTATACAAATGCATTATTTGCTTTTATGTGCCAATGCGGCCTCTCTAACCGCTCCCCCAGCGGTCTCTTTCCCCCCCAGCGTTGTCTCTCTCTCTCCCCCCAAAACTTCTCTTTTGTCTCTATCTATCCCCCCTCCCCTTTTCTCTCTGTCCCCCTCCCTCCCCTTGTCTTTATCTCCCCTTCCCTCCCCTTGTCTGTCTGTGTCTCCCCCCCCTTGTCTGTCTGTGTCCTTCCCCCTCCCCCTCCCTTTGTGTGTCTCTCTATCCCCCCTCCCCTTTTATCTCTGTCCCCCTCCCTCCCCTTGTCTGTCTGTCTGTCTTCCCCCCCCTCCGCTTCTCTGTCTGTGTCCTCTGTCCCCCCCCTCCCCCTTGCCTGGATTCGTTCCCTGGTGGCTAGTGGGGGCAGCTGGGGGATGTCTGCACCTCCATGCTGCCCGACACAGCAGTCTATTATGACGGACAGCTGGTCCGTCATAATAGACTGCCGTGTCAGGCAGCATGGAGGATGTCTGCACGTATCGTGTACGTATCATGCAGACATCCCCCAGCTGCCCGATTCTCCCTGGTGGCTAGCGGGGCAGCAGAGGATGTCTGCGCGACGAGCGCAGATTTCCCTGCTGCCGCACGGCACGATCGCCGGGACTTCTGTGACGAAAGCAGAAGTACCCGGCTTCATCATAGAAGCCCCGGCGGTCGTGCCGGGCGGAAGCAGGGGAGTCTGCGCTCATCGCGCAGACATCCCCTGCTGTTAGAGAGGAGGATCCAGGTCCCCTGCAGCTCTGCTGGGGACCTGGATCCCTGTCTTATAGTCTGACCTCAATTTGAGGTCAGATTATAAGACGACCTCGAATGTAAGACGAGGAGGATTTTTCAGAGCATCTGCTCTGAAAAAAAACCTCGTCTTATATTCGAGCAAATACGGTAATTCCCTAAGAGTTTAATATCAACCTTCAGATATCCCCACACCAATGACTATTTTTAACAAATCAGAATTGTAGTTTAAATTTAAATCTTTGTGTCTCTCATGCAACACATACAAGGCTATACTGCTAGGGATCCATGGGGGCCGGGTGGGTGTTAGAATGACCTGATTGATGCATATCAATATGCTAACACAGAGTAAAAGGGGCAGTACACTGCAGGGGCCCAGTGAGCCTGCTACTTGAACCCGATTGTTTCTGCCTCCTTTTCTTTATATTCCCACTTGGTGGAGTGGATAACATTATACATTTAATGATTTACATTATTTTATTCTTTCCTTCACTTACCACTACACCCCTTTCATTATGATGTATTGCCCAGGATCCCTTAGCGTATTCCTGCTATCATTGTTTCTCCTTCACCAAATGAACTCTATCCATCTTTCACCCTAAGGCCAGCTTCCCTTAGATCCCTTCCTTTCATCCTATTGGCTCATCTCTCATTCATTTTCTTACCTTGGATAGCTGGCTTCTGTTTGCACCACTTAGACATAATCAGCATCAATGTTTCAGTCCCATTCCAGGACTTTTACCAAGACTCAAAGTTTTGATGAAAGACCTGGAGTGGGACTGAAACATTGTTGCTAGTTATGCAATTTTTCAGTGTTTAAAGAATTGAAGACCACAGAGTGCTCGTCACCATTGTTTCATTATAGAAAAGTTTGCATCAGGCAATTTGCCAATAGGGACTTGTTGCATAAATGAAAGTAGATAAAGGGGAACTGGTGCACTACCCAAATGTTTGTGCTGTGTTTACTAAATACAATTGTAATTGAACTGTAATGTAGAAATACTATATATTATACAATGCTGATCAACCGATAACTTTAATCCAACACAGAGCCCACACAATAGAAAAAAAAATATTTATATATATTTACCTGATCATTGAGCCAATTCTGTCCATCTAGGGTAGCAAGATCATCCATATCAAGCATGTGTTTATTATAAAAGACACGGAAATTGCACACAGTAGCTTTGGAATGTTTGGCTCTGTACTTCATTATCTCTTTGCTAATGAATGTTGTCCTGCAAAAGAAATACAAAGAAAAAAATTTAATGTCAGAAGCTGGAGGTTGCCAGATGACTAGGATTATAATAAAGAAGCATTATTTTTCTGTTGGTTAGAATCACACCTGAACATGTGAATGCAGCTTAACTTTCTGAATAGCTCTTCATAGCTAAGAGACGAAGTTCATTCCTCAGATAACCAGAACCTTATTCACATTAGCAGTTGTGCTAAATGATGATCGTAAAGGATAATGAGTCATGAATCAGGAACTGTGATGAACTGACTAAACCAGGGAGTACTGGCAGAGCAGGAAACATTATCCAACTTGCCCATCTTTCCAACTCAGCTCTGTCTGTGCATTTTGTTGAGGAATTAAACTCTAATGCTTTGGGACTTACGTTTAAAGTGGAAACACACAGGGAGTCAGTCCATTAACCTTCTAGACTTAATTAGCATTAATAAGGATAAAAAATACATTTGAAACAAAGACATTTTTAAGAGTGTGTACAAAAATAATTACCATAGTATTAAAAGTTATCATGATAGTATTCGATTGTGCAAGAACTGCTCTACATTTAATATTTTTGACAGAATGGCTGATATCAGTAAAAGATTAGAAAAGGGATCCAAGAACAAGAGAGAAAAAAGAAAGCATTGAAATATACAATTAATGGGATTTTAATAAATATGGATAGGCAAGTAAGGATACGTTTGAGACTGGTCTGATCACAAAGTATTCTAATAAAACTAAGGCCATAAAGACAATACTTGACAAACACTGTCAAGCATGTAATGAAAACATATCAAATATTAACAAAAATCTTACCAGGACTAGGAAAAATGCAAACCTTGACCATTCTTGTCCCTTCAGATTTAACTAAATTTCTGCAGTGTAACCCTGCAGTGTAACCCTACCCCCCAGATTTGAAATACATGTTTTTAGGAACAAAGGTTAGTAGCACTGTGGATTCTGTGGTATATGCCAAAGAAAAGACAGCTTTGTATGTTTTGTGACTGAGTGGATTACAAAATATAGAGATATATCTTGTCTCCAAGTTTGGGGTCTACATGCTGGAGTTTCCTCGCAGCCTGCATTATGTAAGCCAGACCAGTAGATGCTTCCGCAAAGAAAAAAAAAAAAAAAATACTATATGAACATAGATATAATGCAGAGAATAAATACTTAAAACATGCTGTATTAAAACACTTTAGAGAACATCATAATCGAAATTACAGATTGTTAAAAGTGTGGGCTTTAGAGCAAATTGTTATGCATTTAAGGAACGAACATAGGCACATAATACTAAGAAAAAGTGAGATATTTTGGATTCTTACTTACTCTAGCTTTGACATAACATCATAGGAAAGAGGGCAAAAAATAAATAAATAAATATATTTCCTATGATGTTACGTCAATTTAATCTATACTTTTCCTGCCAATTTTGCTAGTAAATATATAGAATGATTTGCATTCCCAACCTGAAGAGGACATGTTCTTTTGATACTTGTGAAGCTTAAATTTTACATTAAAAATACTACAGCCATAGCACATACATAGTGCCATACCATGTGAACTGTTCTGGAAATTCAAACATTAAGACTTCAGCACTCTTGACAGTAAATCTTAAAATGTAATTCCCAAAATGAAATATTATGTAACATACCTGCTGGAAAAATCCTCATTGAAGACCTCCTTTAATCGACTCAACACATCCTTCTCAGACAAAGGAATTAAGCTGCCATATTTCTTAATGATTTCATTCAGAAGACCTTCAAAAAGAGATTGGAGATTTTTTTTTTTAAATACCTATAAACCTTATCACTTGCTACATGAAATTAATAAAATAAATTAACCAACAACCTCATATACATTTATGAATAGAAGGCTTTTTCAAATTTTAGCAGTAAAGGGCACCTACAAATATTTTTACTTTGAATATAGAGAATTAAAAAAAAAAATTTGTATATTGTGTTAGCAAAAACTGGAAACAAGTGGCTGAATTAAGAGAAAATTGTGTCATAGACATCACTTGTGGCTTGATCACACATATCTGATTGAAACAGTTCATTTGAATATCAAGTCACTGGTAATGTCATAAAGAACCAGCACAGTCCCTTTTCATGACTTTTTGTGGTGATGAACTTGTAGGCAACTAGCTAGTAATGGCACAGAACTGCAATCAAACACCACTTTAGTTTGGGATAAATGTAGCCACAAATCAATGCCTGTACAATTTGTTTAAACATTTTACTATCAGATTTCCGCCATTTCTCCACGTGTTATGAAGCAACCTTTTTCTTCTACTTGTCTACATATAGACCCAATTTTTAAACAGTGTATTTTCACTACACAGCTGGCTACAAACACACCATCCCAGAACCCAAAAAACAAAAACAAAACCATTTCCAAGGACCTCACAAACCCAGTCATTGCTAAGGATTTGAAAATCCATCCCATCCAATGGGACCAAAACCACAGGATCAGCATCATGTTATATCTGTTGGGAAATAAACACTTCGTTCAAACAAGTCCTAACCAGGATCCCGCCACAGATTATTTGCAAAAATAAGGATTTCTCTGCAGTGGATCAAACGATACACCTGACAGACCTCCATTTGATGAGAGGCAGTGCTGAATGTAAATGTGCATCTTCAAAGATACAGTTTTAGTCTGGCTCAGTTTAAGGAAAAAAAATGTTTAGTGCCCCTCCAACACTGATATAATATTGTTGGTAGATTTTGAAGTCTATTAAACCTTTTAGGAAAAAGGTGAATACAGTAATGCTATACTGAAAAAAAACTATATGATCAAGAGCAGATATATGCAACGTTCGTGTAGAGCAGTGCTTCTCAAACCTGTCCTCAGGACACCCCCCCCCCCCCCCCAACGGTCCATGATTTAGCGATTAACCAGTTGTATTTAAGAATATGTACACCTGGTTTGGTTCTCTAACCATCAAGCAACCATACCAGGTGTTCTACATATTCTTATTTAAATACAACTAGGTAATCCCTAAATCCTGGACCGTTGGGGGTTCCTGAGGACAAGTTTGGGAAACACCGGTGTATAGTATCATAGAATGTGTTGGAAAATAAGAACCCTTCGGCCCATGTAGTCTGCCCAATTTTTTAAATACTTTCATTAGTCCCCGGCCTTATCTTATATCTAGGATTTCCTTATGCCTACCACTTCTGCTGAAAGGCTATTCCATGCATCCACTACGCTCTCAGTAAAGTAGTACTTCCTGAGTACAGGGGGCAAAGATTTAAAAGCTATTTGTCCTCCTGCTGTGGTAGTTTTTCTTCTTTTAAATATACTCTCCTCCTGTCGATTCCCTTTATGTATGTAAATATTTCTATAATATCCCCTTCTATTTCATCTTTCTTCCAAGCTATAAGTGTTAAGATCCTTTAACCTTTCCTTATAAGTTTTATCCTGCAATCCATTAACCAGTTTAGTAAAACCTTTCTCTGAACTCTCTCCAATGTATCAATATCCTTCCAGAGATATGGTCTCCAGTACTGTGTACAATACTACAAGTGAGGTCTCACCAGTGCTCTGTACAATGGCATGAGCTCTTCCCTCTTTCTAATGATAATACCTCTTCCCTATACAACCAAGCATTCTGCTAGCATTTCCTGCTGCTCGATTACATTGTTTACCTACCTCAAAGTCCTCTGAAATCATTACTCCTAAATCCCTTTCCTCAGATGTTGAGGTTAGGACTGTTTCAAATATTATATCCCCTGCCCTTGGGTTTTTACACCCAAATTAAGAATCTTGAATTTATACACGTTAAATATCAGTTGTCACAGCTCAGACCCTTTTAACCCCTTCGTGACGTTAGGACGTTCTATGCCGTCCTGACTTTAAGCGCCTTAAAGTCGTTAGGATGGCATAGAACGTCCTTTGTTAAACAGCTCATCGCGGCTCCCCGCGATGAGCTGTTTTCGGATCCCGCTGCAGGTACTTTGAATGGCCTCAGTCCGACAGGAAAAATGTAGCCGGTGCTCAAAGCGAGCACCGGCTACATTTTTCTAAATCGCTCCATGCCCGAACTTCCGAGTTCGGGCACGCCTCCGTGACGTCACACGTGACGTCCGGAGGTCTCGCGATATTTTGGCAGGGTCCCACAGGGTCTATTAAGACCCTGATCGGGTCTCTGCCAGAGTGTTCCTGGCTACCGATCACCTTGTGATCGGTGGCCAGGAACAATTTGTGACGTTTTGGTGCTTGCGTCGTTTGGGACGCAAGCACCTAGCGTCATGAAGGGGTTAAGGAAATGCTTTTAGAGGAAACAAATCAATCTAAAAATAATTTTACAATTAAGATACATTATAGTTTAAAGGTTATTCAGCATGAAATAAAGCTTAGCTATTGTAGCATAAGGCTGTACATTCATGTAATATTTACATTTTTTAATAAACTAATTTAATTAATCCAAGCGGAGATAACATTCACTTTTTCACAGTAAAAATGGTATTATATAAACAAAGTTCAGGAAAATACGTTAATCTCATTGTTGTTCTGTAAATCTATGTACAAAGTACACATTACCACTTCAATTATTAAAATGTTGACATTTAAGCAAATATGTGCTATATGATGTAATTGTTTTAGGTCTATAAAACAATTTAAGTAGTTCTACAAAGTGAGTGATTAATCTACTAAACTAAAATCACCTCTGATATAGCCATTTTACTAATCTGACAGGTTATTATATATGAAATCTTCATCAGTTTACAAATATTAACCCATTCACAACTTTATGACAAGTTAACTCGTCATAAGAGCCGCAGCATTAGCGACCTTATGATGAGTTAACTCGTCATGCAGTCTAGTCGGCGGTGCGCTCCGTGCCAGTCTGCAATGGGTCCAGGACTAAGCCTCACACCCGAGGCAAAGCTCCTGGACCCGATCGGTGGATTTCCGGGCATGTGATCGAGTGATCACTGCGATAACATGCAAATTAGATGCAAAGTCAATGTGTTCTCACACTGACTTTGCCTCTAATTCACTCTCTGTGCTTCACGTTCTTATAGTGAAGCACAGAGAGTAACCTGTAAATAAAAATAAATAAATAAAGAACATAGCCCCCATGGTGGGGGAAACATTAACCCTTTCATTGCTGATCAGTTTGTAACTGTGATCAGTTTCCTTCCACTTTATGGCCCTCATTTAGTTTTTTTTTTTTACAATTTTTTTTATTTTTGCAATTTAAAAAGTTTTTTTTAATAAATAAAGGTAATTTTAATATATTTAATAAAATTTAACCCCTGCATGCCTGTTGCGTGATTTTTATGGATCTGACATCGCACTCTTCAGAGTTTTTTTTCCTGTCTTTTTTGTTTAGGGGGGTTTGGGAACCAATATTTTTCTTTTTTATTAGTTAGTTAATTAGGCGGGATAAGTGGGTTAGTGTTGCACTAGTTGTGTAGCTTATCATTGGGAAAACCTTTTTTCCCCCCCCACAAGATTTCCTCTTTTATATGTATCTTTTAATACTAAAATGTAAATAATTTTTATGTATAGGGTATCAAAAGAAAGCTCTAACTGTCCTTTAATTGTATTGGTGCGTTAAATGAGAGAGAGGAAAATTGTGTTTCAAAAACCGCATATTAAAAATTGAAAAACGCTCTGGTCCTTGGCCTTGGAAAATCCCTGGTCCTTAAAGGGTTTAAGAATAAAACTACCTGTAAAAATGACTTGGTATCACTATACAGGATTGGGTTTAGATTGTGGTAAATACACTATTTGGGGCAGGTGGAACCTCTTGCAGGAAGAAGCAATTATCAGGTAATTAGATCTTTGAACCTATGCACATCAGATGGCACATTTATCAGCAAAATAAAAGATTCAACTTGTATGCTGATCTGATGACAAGTTTACTTTCCCTGATATTTGCATTCTGCTATGTTCTCTTGCCTACTAATAATGTATTTGATTATATATATACCAAAAAGACAGGATGCCAACTGCTCATCAGGGACACAGCTGATAATTTTCTTCCCATTCTTTACTCCTTGTTTCCCTATAGCATCCAATGCCTTTTCTGGAGTTGAGCCGTCTGGTGGACTTTTACAGTAAGGGTGATCCAACAGCTTTGTGTTACAGACTTCAGAGTTTGTAGACTCCTCTGCATTTAAGTGGCAGGAGTCTTCACCATTTTCCACTACATCCATGGGAATGTTTTCCTCGTATCCAGCATTTTCATTTGTGCAGACCTTTAACTTGTCAGGAGCTAGCAACATTAGTTCATCACCCTCCTCTGCCTGTGTATCTGTATCCTCCTGACAAGATATGGAAACTTCTTTCTCTGTTAGCAAAATATATACATCATCATGATAACTATTCAGTGCAGGAACGTCACTTGTTTTTCTTGATAAGCACTCGCCTCTTTCACTCTGAGCAGTGATGCCATGCAGTTGCTGCTGGCTGGATTTGGATGTATGCTTACTAGATGCAACATTTACCAACTGGCCCTCAGCATTTTCTAGTCTAACAGGGTCATCTTTTAGGCAACTGTTGGATGCACGTTGCTGGCTTTCACATAAAATTCTTGATGTGTTATTGTTCATATCGAACACCCTGCTTATGTACTGAACAGGTCTCTGAATTGTTGATTTCAAATAAGAAATGGCTTTATAAACCTTGCTTTTCAGAGATTTCCTGCAGCCTTTCCAAAACACTTTCTGTATCCACGGCTGACTAATCTCCTCAAGTTTAAAGCTTCTGTTTCTTGCTCTGAGTTTCTGGGACTGCAATCTACCACGAACTGTAAACACAGAAAGTTTTTTATGCATCATAAATAAGGGTACCTTTCCTCTAGAAAACAAATTGCAGGTTCTTGATAGCCATAGGCCGACAAAGCATTTTTGCTTTAATATGTGGGAAGGATTCTTTTTTAAACTTTTTAAGATCACAAGACAACTGTCACCTTCATTATCACTTTTAGGAGTCTGAGAGATTTCCTTTTTTATTTCCAAACTCGAAACATTTTTATTGTCAAGATTGTTTGATGCACGTTTTGGACTCAAGTGTTTTTCTGTTCCATTGTTCACTTGCTCCGATGTCTTCAATGGTTTGTTTATCCGTCTGCTTTGTACTACTCGTCTGAATGAGGAGTTACAAAATGATCTTCCACTTCTATGATTCTTGACAACTCTTCTATGCTTGAAAGCGTCCTTACCTCTTGCACAAATGCCTTCCTGAGTAGGCCTGGATTTTCTCTGCGGTATAGAAACACCTTTATGAAAGGCTTGTTTCTTCAAGCAGCCAGCAGATTTAACATACCATCTATTGGGCGAGAGAACATTTTTCCTATTCTGGAAGAATCTTCTAAACACTCCAAATGGTGTTGCCCATGATTGTTTCAACACCAGCAATCGACCTCTTTTATGGTGGAAGGCTTTCCTATGTTCTTTCATTTTTCTGCCACATTCTGAACTTTTATTGAACCTGTGATACAAAAAGAAGATAATTTTACATCTTTGTCTACACAGATTTTTCAAACGAAAGATTGAAGTCCTGCTATCTACTTTGTTAAGAAAGATATCTTAATTGTCTATTTAATACTTTCTCTAAATAAAAACAAGGTTTGTAGAATATTAGCAGTAAAACCTGTGCTTCAATGGAGGGGTGATAAACACAGTGTCATTCCGGAGAATAGAGTGAAGACTTTGAAATAATAATAATGCTATACACACACTCACAGGTTTGTAGAGGATGGATAAAATAATGGAAACACCCAACAATAGATTCATAGATCAGCATTTTGCCTTTAAAAAAATCGTTAATTCTTCTTGTAATGCTGCTGACAGTTCTATGACCTACCTTGCCCTATTTTAACTTAGGGTGACAGCAAAAAAAAACATTTTAAAATAATGTATTGTGTTGAGTAAGGAATAGAAACAGATCTATCATCAGTTTTTCTTCTTCCACACTTTCTGTTGTCCTGTCGGTGCAATATGTGCTGGGGCACGTCATATGGGTGCAATCAGGTGCTGTGGGTACAATGTCAAGGGATTATTTTTTCTAGTCACCAGCATATGGTAACCCTTACTTAGTTGTTATAACAAAAGTCTTGCCTATCTTCTCAAGCTTTCCTTATTGTGTTATATCACAGCACCTAAAGCTGGCTGAAACCACACCTCTCCACATTACAAGCACTTGAAAACATTTCAGCGGAGAGAATCTGATTTCATAGTAATGGCTGATGAAAAATGATGTCCTGGTTTAATATTCTATATTCTGTTATGGGAACATGCAGTTTAACAACTGAACCCATTAGCTGCAGCAATATGGCTGCCCAAATATGTCATTTTCCCCACTATTTTTAACATCTACCAGCAGTCACTATAAGTTTAACCCATCTTTTGGGTATATTTTCCTGTCTGTGTCTATGGCACAAAATGGCTTTAAAGACTATATTACTTTTTCCCTTGTTCAATGTTCAGATTTCAGGGGAATGTGTGGAAACTACAAAAAAACTTTTCCAGGGAATAAAGCGGTACCGTATTTAAATAAGGGCTTGATAGCAACTTAGGAGACAGACATAGCAATACGTAAATGCAACCAACAAATACAAGTAGGTATCCAAATGAGAATTGTTGCTTACTTTTGCAGTCATTTGCCCATGCAAGCACAGTCATATACTCATACAAGCATGCAGTCACCGGAAATCATTATATTAGATATAGATACGATTAAAACGGACATTTATCTCTTGGAATTACCTATTGAGAAAACAGTCTCATTCAGTAGCAGTCTTTTAAAAAAAAATTTTTTAAATAAAATATCCCTATTGGAGTACTGGCAGTATTAACATGTCACTGGTTCTCTATGGAATAACTTATTTTTATATAAATTTGATTAAATTATTTATTTATACTGAACACTAGTTAGTTCTGACCCTAACCTTAGAGTTGGAACAAAAAACAAAGGGGGGGGGGGGGGGGGAGTATTTTTCTTTTATTTAAGATAAATTAACTTTCATTTTATTTATTTATTTAACCATAACCCTAGGATTAGAACAAAAAAAGCTTTTATTTCTTTTATATCATTCATTTGTATTTTTTTTTTTCATAGTGACCACCTTTTCCTGGGGGAAGGTGGACTGGGGGAGGCCTCAGCAGACATGGCTAAGTGTCTCGGTATCAAGGCACTTAGCCATGTCAGTTTCACTGCGATCTTCCGAGCGTGCATTCTGCAACTGGCGGTCGGGAAGGGGATAACCTTGCTGCTTGCCCACAGCATGGCTAACGGTAGAAAAAAAATGAATACCAGCCCAGCACCGGAACTGCATGTCCCGGGTGTCGGGCAATAGGAATTGTGCATCCTTGGACCATTTTTTTTTTAGCTTGGATTTGGATACAAGCAGTTTCCCAATGGCATCTTTTCTAAAGATCACTATGGAGCTGGTTCATAGAGGCGCTGGTGGACAAAGCCAAAAATTTTGAAGCAACTTTCTTCTCCCAAAAAAACTAGAATGCAATATTAGCACCCTTTAAGACAGTGATGTCCATACTAAAACCCTTGAGGGAACATCCGGTCCACGAGTTGGACATTACTACATTGGATATTGAAAGTCACTTTCTTGCTTTAAGAACACCATACGCATTACACATAACTTGATTTGGCAGAATATTCTCATTTTGGCTCTAAAAATACCGCTTTGATTTTTCCAGGGTATGAAAAGCAGAAAAAAACTTGTGGTGCTCCACCCAAATTAAAACAAAACCTTTTTTCCAACTCTGGTACTTTGGCCTAAATGTTTTAATTCCCCTCTCATTTACCTGAAATTGTCTCTTTATTGATTATACCCTCTACTAATCGCCTAAATGCACACAACTAAAACATTTTGAAAAGTTATTCTAAAGAATTATAGTATACTCCTGAGTTACCCTATGCTAGCCTATTGTACCTTCCCAGTATTACTGTGGTTATCCCCTATGCATGGTAAAAGCAACATTATTTGTAGCAAACCTCAAAATGGTGAAGAGACTTCACAGAAATATCAAAATATAGATGCAGGAAAACATTAGAATATGATTAGGTAGTGCCAAGCAAATTGAAGGCAAAAAACACACACAGGACAGGCAAAATCAAAGACAGCTAATTAGAGAAATTATGTTTGGACACAGAAGGTTAAAGCAGATAGGTCCACTTTCAAAACACAAATACATTTTAAGTAGCTGTCAACCTAAACATTTTTTATACTGCAAATGCAAAGTCTAAAAAATGAATGACACCCACAACAGTAAACTTTCTTTTAGTACTCCAGTATGTGTTACATACACTGTTATCCCACTGGGTTAGGTCTTTAGAACAGCAAGTAACAAAGTCAACAATTGTTATACATAACACAGGGCTGATCCTGGGCGGGTTGAAGTTTATGAGAGGAGGAGTTGCTGGGATGAGCATGTCCTCCTCCTGCTGTCAAAGTACCTAGACCGAGGTCAATTATATTTAAGCACAGTATATTTTCCAACAGTAACATTTCTATAATCATTATTCAAAATTTTATTAAACACGGTTATTCATATTGAATATGATAATAAAGTGTGAAAATAGATGTGGACCACATATTGCGTCTGAGCACCTAAGGCCAAACGTGTGTGCACATGTATGTATGTGCGTGTATGATTGTGTGTGCACCTTTCAGAAGCAACTCGTTTGATTTGAAAATAAAAAACACAGACATCCAGTCATCTATTTCCCAGACATGGAAGCACTGACTGGTGAGTGGCATCTGTGATGCTTTTAGAAAGACTAAATGAGAACATCTTTTCAATAGTGCACAATTAGCGCATCATTCAAATTACTCTTTTATCGCCTTGGTGATGCATGGTGCTTGCGTCCCAGAAGATGCAAACACCAAAACGCCATTTTTTGTTCCTCACCCTGAGCGGTGGCCAGGGACACAGTTGCAATCAGGGTATTAATAGATCCTGTGGATCTCTGCCAAAAAATCTCAAAACAGAGGCGTGCCTGAACCCGGAATTTAGTCAAATGGAACTGGTGCTCACCTTAAGCGTCGGCTACATTTTTCCTGTCAGTCTGAGGCCATTCAAAGTGGCCTTTTCTGACAAGTGAGATCCCGCTACAAGTCCCTGCAGGACGTTCTATGCAAAAAATAGAAGGTGGAGGGCCGGGGCTCAGGCCAGCACCGGACGGAGGCCCGCGCCAGCACCGGACGGGGGCCCGCGCCAGCACCGGACGGGGGCCCGCGCCAGCACCGGACGGGGGCCCGCGCCAGCACCGGACGGGGGCCCGCGCCAGCACCAGACAGGGGGCCCGCGCCAGCACCAGACAGGGGGCCCGCGGGGGCTCGGGCCAGCACCGGACGGGGGCCCGCGGGGGCTCGGGCCAGCACCGGACGGGGGCCCGCGGGGGCTCGGGCCAGCACCGGACGGGGGCCCGCGCCAGCACCAGACAGGGGCCCGCGGGGGCTCGCGCCAGCACCGGACAGGGGCCCACGGGGGCTTGCGCCAGCACCGGACATGGGCCCGCGTGGGCTTGCGCCAGCACCGGACAGGGGCCCGCGGGGGCTTGCGCCAGCACCGGACAGGGGCCCGCGGGGGCTTGCGCCAGCACCGGACAGGGGCCCGCTGGGGCTTGCGCCAGCACCGGACAGGGGCCCGCGGGGGCTCGGGCCAGAACCGGACAGGGGCCAGCGGGGGCTCGGGCCAGCACCGGACGTGGGCCAGCACCGGACAGTGGCCCATGTCTGTACCAGACTACTATATATGTTAGTAGTATAATTTTACATTGCTTTGGACTGTACAGGATGGCTGTAGCATATGGCTGAACCTAGGGTACTTTGGGCTTACAAAAATACTGATGTAACTAGGACGGCATATATCAGGCCTACGTAAGAGCACTGCCCCCAGCTGTAACACTAACAGCAACAGCTAGCAGGAGGCCGAAGCACAGCAGGGTAGGATCCTATTCCTGGTCCAGCTTGTCTGATAAAATGGCTTCTCTTGTTGTACATCCTCCAATAGTCCGAATCTGTTGATGTAATTACCTGGTAAGCAGACCCGATACACACAGCACATCGGCCCAATTTCGCTGTGTTCCTTTCAGTAAGAAAACAGTCCGACGCCTCCGGTACGGCTCGTCACAGGGGACAAACAAGCAACGCAGTGTAAAGCACGGCAAGGAAGAATCACGTGACAGTCCACACACAGGGCACTGATTCGTTGGACTGGTAGAGGGGCGGTAACTCTTTTGCACATGGTATTACCATTTTAACTCCTGATGTTCTGAAAAGACTGGATTCTACTACCTGTTAGTTGTTTACATTCAGCTATTATTTAGCTGAACTTAGGTGTTATTTCAAGACACTCTTGTAAAAAGCCGTACAATATCGAAAGCTAGCACTAGTGGCACCATTACCCCATATTACCAAACGCAACCTGACTGACATCGCTCCATTTTTAAAAGGGCGGAAAAGGATGTAGGAACGCAACCAATACACATTGATTTCAGTGTAGGAAATACCTAGTCTCGGAGTGAAAGTGTAAACAGTACTATGTTTTACAATATTTTGCGTACTGAGAAAGATAAGCTCTATAACTGTCAGATGAGATGGGGAGGATTCCGAGTTCTATGCTGCATACCATGAAGACCAGAATTCCTTTATTTTTGTCATATGTTTGTTTAAACTGTGCTTTTCTTTCTTCATGTTTAGTGCACCCACGCAACTTTCTATACATTATTTTCAATAATATAGTATGAAAAAAAACCTGTAAAAGATGACAAAATGCAAAACAAATCCATTTTTTAAACTTTGATCTGTAAATTAATAATATTATTAATTACAAAAAGTAAAAAATAAAAATATAGTTTATAATATTTGCCGAGTGTCAAATTACCTTTGGTCCCCAACCCTTACTCTACCCCTAAATCTAACTCTAATTTTAACCATAACTCCAGGGCTTAAGACATCTTGCTGCCCTGTGTGCTGCCCCCCCCCCCCCCCAAAAAAAAAAAATAAGAAGCCTGCAGTCATGATAATTCAAACTAAAATGAAACTTATCAGGAAGTGATAATTTAATGCAAGAGAACCTTGTTTATATGCAAAATTATGTGAAATACTGTATTGGCCCGAGTATTGGCTTGCCATGATTGAAATTTGTTCCCTAAATATTTGAACAAGTCATGTTATAGGTCAGTGGTCACATATTATGTTTTGCGGAAAAGAACAACAGTGGGAGTGGTCTTGTCCCTTTAAACCCTCAGCCAATAGGAAAGTGAGCTACTCCGCTTTCCAGACAGTAGGGGGAGCTCTTACCCAATTTGGCTGTAGCCGAATACGAATGTTTTGTGGGATTTAACTGACAACGAGCCGCAGCGGAGCTCCTCCGGTTGGGGACATACATGTTCCGAAAAGGGCTGTATACACCGGGCACACCAGGAAGATAACCAGGGACATAGGTGAGAGATACGGTGAGACAGATAGGGGAGAACAGGGAACATAAGCAGTAGATCATGGAGATGACCAAATGCATTAACTTGCTCGAGTGTAACAAAGCTCATGGAGATGGGCTCCGCCTCAATCCTGTAGCCACCTGCCTGATGCCCTGGCTGGGCACCCTGCTACAGAAACTCCTGTGTCTTGGAAAGAAGATTGCAACCAATCAGATGCAGAGTTACATTTGTTCCACTGGGGGTCAACCAATCCGTGAGAGAGCTACCTGTAAGCCTGGAGGCAGGATATTTAAACAAACCAATAGGAACAGCGCCTACCCAGGACTTGTCCATAGTATCCAAAACAGGGCTCTGCTCGCTCCCTATAAGTATTTAGCCCCAAAACAGCATCCGTATCCGATGGCTCACTAAATAGCCGACATCCTTCTCAAAGAGCAACGTGCTAACTCTCCTTATGAAGGATGAGCAGCCCCCGGTAGTTTTAGCAGACCGCTACTGACTAGCGATCTGCTTAGCAGTTCCAGAGCATTTTTCCCTTCTTATTGGTCAGGAGCTGGAGGGAAGGTCAAGGTGGCGGTTAGTGAACATAGCTCATTTCGGGTACAATTCCGATGTCATTTCAGATCACACTTTCGGCTGCCTGGGCCAATCAGGAACCAGGCTGATGGGCGGGGTGTTCAAATGGCCCAATAATGGACGTGCCTACCTGGCACTTTCCCTTAGTAGTCTCCAGCGGCCGTTTTAAATCTGTAAGCCACCTGATAGTTCCAGGAGGTTTCCACCAACCTCCGGTAGGGTTAGCAGGGCACAGCGGGCTGGGTTTTGGGGCAGGGCTGCTTTAAGACCGTAATGGGCCCTGGGAAATGTCTTTAGCAGTGGGCCCCCCTCGACCCAATTTTTCTAAAGTCGCATTGTAAAAAATGTAAATGTCAATGTGCGCTCCCCTCCAGCCAACAAAGTGTGTTTTTTTTTAACAAACTTTATTGTTCTGGGCGGCTGGAGGGGAGTTCACAACGCTTCCCTCACAGCCACGGACCTTCAGAGCACCGGGAGACGGAGCAGGAAAGAGGTAAGTACTGGGGTCTGGGGGAGGAGGGTGGCATAACGAGCATACTAAGGGGCAATATCCTGGCATATAAAATGGCACATTTGGGGCAATACCCTGGCTTATTAAAATGGCACATTGGGGGCAATATCCTGGCATATTAAATGGCATATTGGGGGCAATATCCTGGCATATTAAAATGGCATATTGGGGGCAAAATCATGGCATATTAAATGGCATATTGGGGGCAATATCCTGGCATAATAAAATGGCATATTGGGGGCAAAATCATGGCATATTAAATGGCATATTGGGGGCAATATCCTGGCATATTAAAATGGCATATTGGGGGCAAAATCCTGGCATATTGGGGGCAATATCCTGGCATATTAAAATGGCATATTGGGTGCAAAATCCTGGCATATTAAATGGCATATTGGGGGCAATATCCTGGCATATTAAATGGCATATTGGGGGCAATATCCTGGAATAATAAATGACATATTGGGGGCAATATCCTGGCATATAAAATGGCATAATGGGGGCAATATCCTGGAATATTAAATGGCAGATTCGGGGCAATATTTACCAGTAGCTGCCTCATTTCCCACCCTAGGCTTATACTCGAGTCAATATTTTTTCCCAGTTCTTTGTGGTGAAATTAGGTGCCTCGGCTTATATTCGGGTCGGCTTATACTCGAGTATATATACGGTATATGCAACTATTTTCATATCACATTCAACTATTTGTATTGTAATGAAAATGTTATTGAAAAATTGCATTTCTTGTTTTCATTCCATTTTTCTGCACCCATATTGCACCTAAAGGACGTAACACAACACCATACAGTACCCACAGCACTTGCCATGCACGTATATTGAACCCACAGCACTTGGCTTGCACTCATATTGCACCTGCACAATTTAGCATGCCACAGTGTCAGTTTGCCCCACAGAACATACCACAGTGTACCTTTGTCCCACAGAACTCCCCCTGCAGAACAAGCCACAGTGTCACTTCCCCCATAGTACATGTTATTTTGCCCCACAGAACCTGCCAATTAAAATAAGCAACTGTCATGTACCAATTGACATACCACAGTCACTTTGTCATTAACATATGCAGCAGTCAGTTTGCCTATTAATATATTCTACACTTTGTCCATTAAATATGCCACAGCTTGCCAATGAATATGCCAGTGTTATTTTCCCATTAATATACCACAGCCATTTTTCCATTAGTATGCCAGTATTATTTTGCCATTAATATGCCAGTATTAGTTTTGCTATTAATATGCCATATATGTGTTATTTTGCCTTTATTAAGCCACGGCCAATTTGCCCAATAAAATGCCAGTATTATTTTGACATTTAATATGCCCCAGCCAATTTGCCCAATAATATGCCAGTAATATTTTGCCATTTAATATGCCCCACCCAATGTGCCCAATATGCCAGTATTATTTTGCCATTTAATATGCCCTAGCCACTTTGCCCAATAATATGCCAGTGTTATTTTGCCATTAATAAGTCCCAGAAAATTTGCCCAATAATATGCCAGTGTTATTTTGCCATTTAATATGCCCCAGCCAATTTGCCCAAGAATATGCCAGTGTTATTTTGTCATTTAATATGCCCCAGCCAATTTGCCCAATAATATGCCAGTGTTATTTTGCCATTAATAAGTCACAGCCAATTTGCCGAATATTATACCACCCCCCTTCCCCAGTACTCACCTCTTGGCTACTCCATGTACCCGGTCGAGGGAAGTATAGCCACCGGATATGATATACTGTCATATCCGGTGGCAATGATTTTTTTTTTTTAAACTTTTTTTTTTCTTTCCATCCGCAGCATCCAGCAGATGCGGCTGCCAAGAAAAAAGAAGTTGAGCAGTGATTCACAGCAGGGATGCCGAAACCACGGTTGTCTCCCCTGCTGAGTGACACTCATGGCCAGCAGAGTCCCCCTTAACCAGTGGGCCCTGGGCAAGTGCCCAGTTCGCCCATTGGTTTAAGCGGCCCTGGGTTGAGGCAGCAATTATAGTTCCTTTGGGGAAAGGTCTGACTCTGGAAGGGTCCATAATCCATGGTTAGATGTGTGGCTCTCGGGAGCCTTAGTCACGGAGACAACTCACACTGACACACACACACTCTCACTCACACTGACACAGAGACACACTCACACTGACATATACAAACTCTCTCTCACACACACACACACACTCTCACACTCACAATGACACACACACTCTCACATACTCTCTCACTCACACTGACACACACTCACACTGACACGCACACACACACTCTCTCACTCACACTGACATGCACACACACACTCTCACTCACACTGAGACTGACACACTGTCAGTTTTTACGTTACCTAGTGCATGCATCTCTTGCTTTGAGCTCCGTTTGAATGAGCCAGTCAGGAGAGGCTTATGAACTGTCAGCCAATCAGGAGAATTGAGAGGTCTCACCTGATTGGCTGAGACTTCCTTCTGTCAGAACTCTCAATCCGGGACTTTGCATTGTCCCAGACTGAAGCTGTCGACACAAGAAAAAAAACAAGCAACAAAACAACACCTCATGGAGCAGCAAAGTGCCACCCATGCCAGGATGCCACCTGGGACAGTTGTCCCAGTCTGCCCCATGGAAGGATAGGTCCTACCTAATATGTAACCCTAACTGTATGTCCAAGCTTAACCCCAACCCTAGATCTAGGGTTATCTTTTTCCTTGATCTATGGTTTTTCCTTTCTTATAATGTAGTGTTGCTAACCACCATATTGGAGGAGCATGCTCCACTCCCATATAGCAACTGCGATCACCGCATGGCATTGAGGCATTATAGCACCACTGGCAAAGCATAGGCATGCTCATTGCCAGTAATGCTGATACTCCACCATTAGCCAGACTTAGACATGGTGCAATGTAACTTCAATCTGTATATAGGTAGCCAGACAAAGACTAAAATACAGCATAGCTTTCGTAAGTGTATATCTATCCCAGACTCCACAATTTTTCCACTTTATGCTTGACAGTGCTGATTTGGTACTGCAATCCTGTGGTCATGATTTTATTGACCACAAAATGCCACAGTCAGGAACCAATTAACATGCCACAGTCAATTTGCTATTAACAGCTAGTTTGTCCATTAAAAATGCCATAGTTTGCCCATTAAAATATTTCCCAGCCAGGTGCCTATTATAAAATGCCACAGCCAGTTTGCCCATTAATATGCTATTTTTAGTTTGCCCATTGAAATGCCACTGTTAGTTTGTCTATAAATATGCCACCACCAGATTGCCCAATAAAATCATTACCCCCCTCTCCCCCCTTTTCCAGTACTCACCTTGCTACTGCTCTTTTGTGTCCCCAGCCATCTCCTCCGCACAGTCTTCCCTCCATGCACATTGGTTAAAGTAGCCCTGCCCCCACACATAAATACACAGTCACCCTTAACCCCTTGACGACAAAGGACGTGCCAGGCACGTCCTGGGAGAAACTCCCTTAACGACAAAGGACGTGCCTGGCACGTCCTGCAGTGAGTGAAGCGGTTTTCGCGATCAACGATCGCGAAAACCACTTTAACAGTGCTGGTCTATTTAGCCAGCACCGACATTTCTATTTTGGGACCCCCACGATCGCCCCACAGAGCGATTGTGGGGAGCCATATTGACGGAGCATGCTGCTCCATCAATATGGCTAAGCCCTCTGCCGGTCTGAGCTTCGGAAGTGAAAGTAACTTCACTTCCGTCGCTCTGAATATGCTACTTGACTGCCCCCAGTGGTAGTTTAGTAGCATTGCAATGGAAAATATTTAAAATACATATTTAAATAATTAAAAACAGGTTATTTAGCTATATTAGCCTATAGAGTTAAAATTAAATATTTTTTAGCATAAGGGATAGGGTTAAAATTAAATTAAAGTTAAAAAATATTAATGGATATAATAAGGATTAGAGTTGGGGTTAAATTTAGTGTTAGGGTTAAATTTTGGGTTCGGGTTGGGGTCAAAAGATCAATATAGGAAAAAAACAAAAAACACTATTTTTGCCCCATAACTCGCAAAAAAATACCGAAAAATATGGAAACATGCATATTTTTGAACTCGGGAGAACATTTAGAAACTATTTAGACGGGGTCTTTTTTAATGATTTTATTTGTGTAAATTATATTTTAGGTCAAAGTTAGAAAAAGTGGGTTTTTTTAAATTTTTCATCATATTTTATGATTTTTTTTGTAGTAAATTATAAGATATGATGAACATAATGGTATCTAATAAAAACGCCCTTCTTATGACGATAAAAACAACATATCATTTGTGTGGGTACTGTATGTGAGAAAAAAAAAATTACAGCTAAACACAAACACCCTAGAAATGTCAAAACAGCCATTGTCACCAAGGGAAAGTCAAGGTGAAAATGTCTTGTCACTAAGGGGTTAAACACATAAATATACACACTTATACAGACACTTATATACACTCACTTTTTTATATACTATATATTTTTATTTGGATTTATTAGGTTATAAACTTATCTTCTAAATATTACATTGTCTAAATGGGTCATTTATCAAATTGTTTGACAGATTATAGAATTTATCAGAATTATTTTACAAAGTATATGATATCAGATATACAACTTAATATTAATAAAAGGGAAAAAATAAAAACTCAAATAAATAAAATAGAGGTTTGTAATTACTTAGCTTAGCTTAATTAATAATTAGATGACATTAGTATTGACAGATCTACCATAAGGACTAGAAAGTCCATATTTTCAGATATATCTTGTATTTGGCATTCACAATATTCAATAGCTTTTCATTCACACAAATGTTATTTATTCTTGTAATCACATCATACCAGGGTAGGTCTAATTTATTCCATCTACTTGCTATATATATTCTTACACCCATACATAATGATCTAATTAATATATTTAAATTTTTTGTAGGTTATTAATTTTTATATTGAGTAGCGCATTCCAAGGTGTTTATGTCACTGGGATGGGTATGATCACGTTAATGATGTTATTTAATTTGGTCCATATTCTTTTTATTTTTGGACATTTCCACCATATATGTATGTTGTTTCCTCTTTTTACATATCCTCTAAAGCAAAGAAACATTTTGCTGTCTCTTCTGATATTTCTGACCACTTTTCATCATCTATTGGTTCACCTATATCTTCCTGCCATCTATACCTGCACAAAAGTTCCTAATTGTTTATATTGAACATTTTATATAGATATGACACATCTCTGAATCCATAGTTCCAGTGTTTTAGATATCTTTCAAAATCTGAGTACTTATCAATAATAAGATGTCCTAGATATCTGGATAAGAAATTTGATAAATGATTACGATTTTCCTCTGTAATATCATTTCCATCATTTAGTTTTGTCATAAATTAATGGTATGTTAAGATTCTATTGTTTTCAATAAAATCTTCAATTTTATAAAAAGCCTTTATCAGTCAGAACTTTACTTGTGTCAAACAATATTTTACTATTTCCAGGTATAAATGCTAAAAGGGGTGACAATTTACTTATTAGAGACATTTTTTGCAATATAAGATTTTTAACCAAATTTTTAAACTGTGGAATGTGCTCTGGGGTAGATTTTAGTTTTTAAAGAGAGTAACTCTTGGAAGCCACATTAAATAACTTAAACTGTTACCATTACAAACACTATATTCATGTTCTGCCCCCCAGACATATTTTAATGGGGCAGACTGGGGCAGCACTTTGCTGCTTCTTGCAGTGTTTTTTCTTTTCTTTCCTGTGTCTGGGGGGGGAGCTTGATAGAAGGAGGTCTCGGCCAATCAGGTCAAAACTCTCAACTATCCTGATTGACTGAGAGTTCTGAAGCCTTCCATGATTGGCTCAGTCCCTCCTTCACACGAAGAGCTCAAAGCAATAAATGCCTGCAGCAGGTAAGGTAAAAGGTGACAGTGTATGTGTGCAGTGGCGTAGCGTGGGTTGTCAGCACCCGGGGCAAGGCAAGTAATTTGCGCCCCCTAACCCGTGGATTTTAGCACTCGAGTCTCTTCTACTAGATTAGTTAAAGAAACCCTTACCCCCCAAGCACATGTATTGTTTGTTATGAAAATACTTATGTAATTAAAGTAAAATGCATCTAAATACAAGTTTATTTTCCAACACTTTATTGAGTGCGAACATGCATTACACACATTCTCCACATTTTCAGCAGGTCTATGAATACAAATATACACATGTAGTAACCTAGCATGGGCCATGCTATTATATGTCGTCTCACAACCATCGTAAACGACAAAAAATATCAAGAACAAAAACTAAACATCAAAATGGAACCATACCCTGGAGATGATCCAAGACTGGGCTAGATGGAGCCAACTTCCTCAATCCTGTACCTCTAATGTTACCCCCCCCCCCCCCCCCCACACACACACACACATATGCCATAATTGTTGTGCCATTCAGATGCCAGTAATATTGTAACTTTCGGATGCCAGTAATATTGTGCCAGTCAGAGCCCAGTAATATTGTGCCAGTCAGAGCCTAGTAATATTGTGCCAGTCAGATGCCTGCAATATTGTGCCAGTCAGATGCCTGCAATATTGTGCCAGTCAGAGCCCAGTAATAATGTGCCAGTCAGATACCAGTAATATTGTGCCAGTCAGATACCAATAATATTGTGCCAATCAGATACCAGGAATATTGTGCCTGTCAGAGCCCAGGAATATTGTGCCTGTCAGAGCCCAGGAATATGGTGCCTGTCAGATGCCTGTAATATTATGCCAGTCAGATGCCTGTAATAGTGTGCAGTCAGAGGCCAGGAATATTGTGCCAGTCAGATGCCTGTAATATTGTGCCAGTCAGATGCCTGTAATATTATGCCAGTCAGATGCTTGTAATAGTGTGCCAGTCAGAGGCCAGGAATATTGTGCCAGTCAGAGGCCTGTAATATTGTGCCAGTCAGATGCCTGTAATATTGTGCCAGTCAGATGCCTGTAATATTATGCCAGTCAGATGCCTGTAATATTGTGCCAGTCAGAGCCCAGTAATATAGTGCCAGCCAGATGCCTGTAATATTATGCCAGCCAGATGCCCAGTATTATTGTGCCAGCCAGATGCCCAGTAATATAGTGCCAGTCAGATGCCCAGTATTATTGTGCCAGTCAGATGCCCAGTATTATTGTGCCAGCCAGATGCCCAGTAATATAGTGCCAGTCAGATGCCCAGTATTATTGTGCCAGTCAGATGCCCAGTATTATTGTGCCAGCCAGATACCCAGTAATATAGTGCCAATCAGATGCCCAGTAATATAGTGCCAATCAGATGCCAAGTAATATAGTGCCAATCAGATACCCAGTAATATAGTGCCAATCAGATGCCCAGTAATATAGTGCCAGTCAGATGCCAAGTAATATAGTGCCAGTCAGATACCCAGTAATATAGTGCCAATCAGATGCCCAGTAATATAGTGCCAATCAGATGCCCAGTAATATAGTGTCAATCAGATACCCAGTAATATAGTGCCAATCAGATACCCAGTAATATAGTGCCAATCAGATACCCAGTAATATAGTGCCAATCAGATGCCCAGTAATATAGTGCCAATCAGATACCCAGTAATATAGTGCCAATCAGATACCCAGTAATATAGTGCCAATCAGATGCCAAGTAATATAGTGCCAATCAGATACCCAGTAATATAGTGCCAGTCAGATACCCAGTAATATAGTGCCAGTCAGATACCCAGTAATATTGTGCCAGTCAGATACCCAGTAATATAGTGCCAGTCAGATACCCAGTAATATAGTGCCAATCAGATGGCCAGTAATATAGTGCCAGTCAGATACCAGGAATATTGTGCCAGCCAACACCCCCCCCCCCCCCCCTGTACTTACATGAAGCTGCCCCGTGTCCCCCGCCGGATGTCTCCTCCGTGCAGTCTTCCCTCTTGCACGGAGGAGGGAAACAGAAACCGGATGTGACGCGACGTCACATCCGGCGGCAGTTTTTTTTTGTTTTTTGCCGGAAAAAAGCGTTCACAAGCGCAATGCGCTGTGAACGCGGCAGCAGGGGCTGGGGGCCCACGGGACAGCTGCCTTGGGGCCCCCCAGGAGTAAATGGGCCCAGGGCAGCTGCCCCGTTTGCCCCGCGTTAAAGACGGCCCTGGCGGCCGCATAGGGCTAGTGCGCCCCCCCAGATATTGCGCCCGGTGCGGCCGGCCCCCCCTGCACCCCCCACGCTACGCCACTGTATGTGTGTCAGTGAGTGTGTGTGTGTCAGTGTGAGTGAGAATGTGTGTCAGTGTGAGTGAGAATGTGTGTCAGTGTAAATGAGTGAGAGTGTGTGTCAGTGTAAATGAGAGAGTCTGTGTATGTCAGTGTGAGTGAGTGAGTGTATGTGTATGTGTGATTGATAGACTGTCTGTGTATGCGTGTGAGTGAGTGGATAAAGGGATTTGATACTGCCTTTATCTGTCTAGCCACTTAAGGGGTTAACTCCTCTGACCCTGCCTATATTTGTCTAGCCACCCAAGGGGTCAACTCCTCTGACACTGCCTAAATCTGTCTAACCACCCAAGGGGTTAACTCCTCTGACACTGCCTGTATCTGTCTAGGCACCCAAGAGGTTAACTCATCTGACACTGCCTATATATGTCAAGCAATCCATGGGTTAACTCATCTGACTACCTATATCTATCTGGATGTTATTATAGGTCACTGGTTGCATTATGTTTTAGGGAACTGCACAGGGTATTATCATAATAATGTTTTAACATTACTTTCTTTTCACCTTTTAGTTTTAGTCGGCATATAAAATTAAAATATTTTTTTCTAATAGCTCACCCATGAGGTGAAAAGAAAGAAACATAGAAATATAGAATGTGTCGGCAGATAAGAACCATTCGGTCCATCTAGTCTGCCCAATTTTTCTGAATACTTTTATTAGTATTATATTATATTAGTATAAGAAATGGTAAAACAAACAGTATTATGAAAATAGGCTGTGCAGTTTCCCTATAAATAATATGTGACCACTGACCTATAACATGACTTGTTCAAATATTGTACATTAAGTTTAAATGCTCAAACATTTAGTGTACACATTTTAATCATGGCCAGCCAATACTTGGGCCAATACAGTATTTCATATAATTTTGCATTTAGAAAACTTTGCATATTAAATTATCACTTCCTGATCTCTTCATTTTAGTTTGAACTATCATGACCGTGGGATTTTTTTGTGGGGGGAGGGGGGGCAGCTTTTAGTTTTTCGACCCAGGCAGCAGAGTGGCTTGGGCCGGCCCTGGCTTTTCGTCCCCTGCAGTCTCCCCAGCAGTGTTTCTTAATGTACGCATGCTTTGTGCCGGAAATACAGCCGCCGGATATGACTTGCTGTCATTTCCGGCAGCTGTGACAGAAAGCTGGGTCCGCTGGCTGCTGCCCGAATGCCCCCAGGAATGAATGGACCCGGGCACCTGCCCCATTTGCCCATGCTGTGCCCACTGGGCCCACAACAGGTCTATCGCCATCACCCCCTGATGGTGGCCCTACTGTTTACAATCAGAGATACAAGAAAATTAAATTAAGACATTTGATTCTGGCACTCTTCCTTGATTTTGTAGAAAAAAGGCAATGGCCCTTTTGGTAGAATATATCTTTTAATTCATAGTAAAACAATGTCAGCATACTACTATCCAAATAGTGTCCGCACACACCTGACGCATTTTGTCCTGGACAATAGGAGTTACTTTTGGGTATTCAATATGCTAATCCTTGGACCCAATCAAGGTCTTTGGAAAAGTAAACCAGTATAATATGTTCAGCCTATACAAACCCTACAGATTGTTCTTATTGATAACAGAAAATGAGATCACAAATAAGCCATAACTTTTTAATCCATTAATGTAACTTTCCTCCCTTTTTTTGCATTTTAAAAATGGCTGAGTGCATTTTTAGCATTTCCAGGGTGAATGTAAATTACTGGGCCTTCCCTTATTTTTGTATAGCTCAACAGAATATCAATCACAAAATATGACAATTCCCTGTGCGGAATCTGCCAGTAAAATTGTCCTTCGAGGGTACCTTTAAAATGCTGAAAAACTCCACTTTGTTATGGTTATTGCTGTGTTCCTTTTCTGGACAGCTGAGGGCGCCCTAGGGTTACATAAAAAAGGAAGTTTTCCTATGTCTTGGTATCCATCAACATATTATGAGAACCTTTATTGAGGTGTGGTACACTCTCATTTCACACATCACCCACATTTAATGGAATCCATGGGAGTATTAATTTACTAATTTCCTTCTCGACACTCATGCATATGGGTCCACTAAAAAATGACTATTCTGACAGTGATAACGGCCAAATATAGATAATCCTAACCAAAATAGATGTCCTATTTGACCCATTTTGCATTCTGGTAGTAGCTGTTTTGATCATCTGATCTGACCAAAAATTAAGGTTACATTAGCATTACATTAGTGCAGGCCAGCTGTGGCAAATTGTGATACAGCAGACTATTTACCTATTTACTGGTTGAATAGACCCTGGGAAAAGACATTTTTGTTCATAACTATTCTTACTTTATGGATGAGTCCATATCTTTTGCTTATATCTGGCAGGAGCCAGGGCCACCATCAAAAATTGTGGGGGCCCCTTACAGACCAATTGGGCAAGCATCTCCTCCACCCCACTTCTCCTTTAGTTATTGCCCCCAAATAACTTACTATAGTACTACATTACACACCCAGGACTTACCCAAGCCCCCACCCACAGGACATGCCCCAGTACCAGCAGGACATACCTCAGCACATGCCCCATCACCCACATTGCATACCCAGGGCATGTCACAGTACCCACATTGCAGTCATAGGACTTTCCCCAGCACAACAGGACTTGCCCCTGCACCAACATTGCAGGCTCAGGATATGCCCCATCTCCCACTTTGCACACCCAGAACATGCCCCAGCACCCACCAGGACTGTCACTTACTCCAGTACATGTCCCATCACACACATTGCACACCCAGGACATGTCCCATCACCTACATTGCACACCAAAGACATGCTCCATCACCAACACTGCAGACACATGACTTAACACAGTCAGCACCCACAGCTCATGATTTATGTGCACTGCCCAGCCACACAGACATCCTACCATACTGCTTCGTGCTTTCCCCGCTTGGTCTGAAGTTTGAGCACCACCAGGTCACATGACCCCCAACGCTCTGGCTTAAAACATGCACACAACTAAATAATGTATTGCATTTTTAATTGTAAAGCTTTCCAGTGTTCTGATTTTGTCTGTCCAGACTCACTTCTCTTTCTGTAGCACATTTTGCATGGACAATATTTTCCAATTGTCCCTCTTTAGGAGGAGCAGACCCTACTTTGTAACCAAATGGCGCTGCTACATTTTCGTTGAGCTCATAATTTATGATGCATGTGAGAGTATCACAGAGCTCTAGATTGTTGTTAACCCCTTCACCCCAATGGACGTGTCAGACATGTCCTGCCAGGAACTCTGTTCCCGACAATGGACGTGCCTGGCACGTCCTGCGGTGAAACGATCGCAAAAAACGCTATAACAGTGCTGGTCTATTGCCTCAATGTGGAGGCAATAACCAGCACCGAAATGTCCTTTCTAGGGCACCCAGCATGCTCCGTCAATATGGCTATGCCCTCTTGTGCTCAGAGCTTCGGAAATGAAAAAAAATTAACTTCCGTCACTCTGAATATGTTGCTTGACTGCCCCTAGAGGCATCATTGCAATGAAAAAAAAAGAAAGATTTAATTAGCTGAAAACTAGGATTAAAGTTACATAAGCTGTTAGGGTTAAAATTGAATTAAAATTAAAATATATTAAGGCATAGCATAAGGGTTAGAGTTGGGGTTAAATTTAGTGTTAGGGTTAAATTTAGGGTTCAGGTTGGGGTCAAAAGGTAAAAAACACTATTTTTGGTTTTTGCCCCATAACTCGCAAAAAAAAAATACAGAAAAATATGGAAGCATGCATATTTCTGAACTTGGGACAACATTTAGAAACTATTTAGATGGGGTCTTTTTTAATGATTGTATTTGTTTAAATTATATTTTAGGTCAACGTTACAAAAAGCGGTTTGTTTTATTTATTTTCATCATATTTTATGATTTTTTTGTAGTAAATTATAAGATATGATGAACATAATGGTATCTAATGAAAGCCCTTCTTATGACGATGAAAACAACATATAATTTGTGTGGGTACAGTATGTGAGAAAGAATATAATTACAGATAAACACAAACACCTCAGAAATGTCAAAACAGCCATTGTCACCAAGGGAAAGTGTATTGTCAGTAAGGGGTTAATAGATGTTTTCTATATACATCAAAGATGGGGCAAAGTTCTAAAAATGGAGCAGTCACTATGAAAAGCAATGAGATGTTCCGGCTGATTACATCACTTTTACAACTTTGCAGCAGAAATGACACAGAAATGACTAACCAAATTAAAGGAATAGCCATCAAATTTCTACAAACAGGGCTAGTTGAAGTGAACTGATAAGTAAACTGCAAAAAACAGGCATTAATAGAGGAACTGTGAATATAAGCAAGTTGGAGAATTTTACCAACACAGCTATTAAAATTGGATTTTTTCAGTTCCCCTTTAGTAAATTCCCCTCAAAGTCATCTAAAAAAAATCTCAGTAGAATCAAGCCCATAGCCACACCTTCAGTCATTCCAAAAACAAAAGTGCTCCATTTTATTTTAATGTTCTTTCCCAATACGTGTTTTGACAATAATTATAGCATATTTATCATTCCAATAATTACATTGTTTATAGAAGACACAAAACCTTTCATTAAAATGAAACATTGGGCACAATCAATGCTCCTGTAATCATTATGTATCAATAGGTTTATGATAGATTTAGTTACATTTAGTCTACTGCAACCAGTTTCAAAGATGCTGTGTGGCTTCATGGTCACTCACCCTGTCTAATACACGGTGTGTCTTTCAGTTGTTTAACTTTAATGTTGTTGCACTTGGGTGCTTTTACAAATGTCACCTATTCAACTCCTCAACCATGAGGGGTGAATAACCCTGTTGCTACTTTGTACTTATATACAAACAGGAGTCCACTGATAATGAAGTATGATTCCTGCAGTGAGGAAAAATCCACTTCAAACTGTTAAACTAGTTACTAGCTGAATAAAAAAATAGGAAAGGGGAAGTATCTTAAAAACATTAAAAATGTATATACATTCCTTCCTGCAGGAATAATTTATAATTGGCTACTCTGGAGCAACACCCAGTACCCAATTAGTGCTACTCCAGAATACCAAAACAAGGAAACCTATTACTGTGCATCCACAGTGTATACCTATAGAGGAAAAAAGCTTTTTTTGTTGGTTTAACATAGAAATTATTTTCCTCTTGATGGTAAATTGTATTTACAAACCCAGGGTACAGCAATGGGGTCCAATGTGGCCCCTTCATGTGCAAATATTTTTATGTTTTTCTTGTTTTGTTCCATTCTGGGGCTGTTACATAGACAATGTGTTTTTTCTCTGGTGCAGTAGCTTTGCACAGTTGGCACAATTTAAAGATTTCCTGGATAACAGAATTCTAAGCATCTCATTCACCCTTGAGTCCGACGAAGATAGTGTTAACTCCCTTGATGTTGAGGTAAGTTGTAGTTCCAGTGGCGTCCCGGGGGGGTGGGGGGTGCGGACCGCACTTGGTGACACCTCCAGCGGGGCGACACCCGTGCTGCAGGCACACCCAGCACAGCGTTGCTTAACTTTTTTTTTTTTTTCTGGCAGCCGCATCCGCTAGATGCGGCCGCCGGAAAAAAAATCACAGCGACCAGATGTGACGTAACGTCACATCCGGTGACTGTGTTTCCCTCCTCTGTGCAGGAGGGAAGACTGCACGGAGGAGGCGTCTGTTCGGGGACACGGAGCAGCATCAGCCATTCGGTAAGTGATGGGGAAGGGGGGTTCTGACTGGCACTATATTACTGGGCTCTGACTGGCACAATATTACTGGGCTCTGACTGGTACAATATTACTGGTATCTGACTGGCACAATATTGCTGGGCTCTGACTGGCACAATATTACTGGGCTCTGACTGGCACAATATTACTGGGCTCTGACTGGCACAATATTACTGGAATCTGACTGGCACAATATTACTGGTATCTGAATAGCACAATATTACTGGTATCTGACAGGCACAATATTACTGTGCTCTGACTGGCACAATATTACTGTGCTCTGACTGGCACAATATTCCTGGTATCTGACTGGCACAATATTACTGGGCTCTGACTGGCACAATATTACGGTGCTCTGACTGGCACAATATTCCTGGTACGCAAAAAATATAGTGTTTTAAACCAAAATACAATAAAAAATAGTAAATACCCTAGTGTGCAAACGCTGCCACTCTTGGCACTCCTCAATGTGCCATATGTAAATGGAAAAAATGGTCAAGAAGCGAGGGCGCAGATTGTGACACAGGGGGATATATGAAACGATAAAAAAAAATATATAGTGCAACTCTGTGAGATGATACTGTGCAGGATAATGGATGTGTAAAAGTACGCTCACAAGTGTCCAGGAAATAAAAGGCTTCACAGAAATGTATGTTCTGTATAAAATCCGGGTTTAATCTGGGATAGTGGGATAAAAGCAAAAAGACATACATAGAGCAGTAAAATTAACAATAAAAATGGCCTGCACGTGGGGAAACACTTACAGGATCCATATACATAAAAGCATCTGTATGTAAGTCCACAGGGGAATGTTGAAGAGTCCCAGTCTGGTGCTAGTGGTGCTAGTGGTGCTCAGCTCAATGCGTTTCTCCGGGTTGAAAGTAATCCCGGCTAGCTCAGGAGCAAAAATAGATGTTTGGATGGTGAAAAACACCGTCTATTTATTGTGTGGTGGAGGCATTGCCGGAAAGACGTTCACTTCCGGTACGCAGAAAACGTCTGACCGGAAGTGACGTTTGCGTTTCAAAATGCGTTCCACCATGCGTTCCACCAACGATTCTTGAGTTCCACGTGTTGACAGAGGTGGAGGAAGGTCCATTTAATAGAAAAATGGAGCTGGGAAAGTGCTCCATATATGCAGAGTTAACAAAAAAAAAAAAACAATAAGGGAATAATTTTATTACAAAAATATACATAGCAGGAACCTTCAGTTTATATATTAAAAAAAGGGCTAACATGCATATAATGGTATTAATAACATGATGAATAAAAAAATTGCTTCATGCATAATAAAGGTGGAGAAATATAATAATAATAATAATGAATTGTTTCATGCATAATAAGAGATTTATATATATTTTGTACACACAAAACATTAAAAATAATAAAATGAATGAAAAATGGAATGATGTATTTTTATTTGATTTACTCTCTATTTTTGTTTTCCCCTTCCTCCCATCCCATAATAATATAATAATGGAAAAAAGGGGGGAGGGGGAAGGGGGGGGGGGCAGAGGGAGATGGGAATGTTCATCTGAAGGAAGAGCAACATGTAATGTAAATAACAAAGGGAAAATAATAAAATAATATAATAACCGAGAAGTAAAAATAAAAATAAAGATAAAAATAAGAATGGAAATAGAACCTTGTGTCATATGGGGGTATGTGGGGTTACATGTCCTATGTGTGGCCATAATTGAGGCGCGGATTTAGATATCGTAGAAGGACATGATATCCAAATCTATATTGAGACCTCTTGGAGCTAGAGTTTGCATCTCATGTATCCATTTTGTCTCTCTTTGGGATAATTATTGGGTGAGATTACCTCCTCTCCAATGAGGACTGATTTTGTCTATACCAATTATCGAGAGTTTGTCTAAAGTGAAAAGGGAACATTTGTTGCAATGTTTAGGTACGGTGAATTTGTTTTTTTCATCTCCTATACCTCCCATATGTTCAAGGATTCGTTCTTTAAGTGGTCTGATGGTCCTCCCTATATATTGAATTCCACATTGGCATTGTATGAGGTAAACCACATTGTTAGTATTGCAATTAATAAAATAGAATAGAATAAATGAGATGCAATCTAATATAAATATTTTTTGTTTTTCTGGTATTGTGTGATCGGAGTCCAAAACTTTTTTTATTGCCTGAATACCTTTGTCGTGTGCGATGGCAGTGTACAAAGAAGTGACATCAATGGTGGCCCAAATATAGTCAGTAGACTATGTGATTTCATCTATAATTTGGAGTAAATGGCCAGTGTCCCTTAAATATGAGGGGGCTTGGGTTACATACTTTTGTAAAAAACGATCAATATATTCGGATAGGTTGCAAGTTAAGGATCCTATTCCACTGATGATTGGTCTACCTGGAGGGTTTTCCAGAGATTTGTGAATCTTTGGTAAAAGATATAACACTGGAATTTTAGGGAATTCTCTGTACACGTAAAGGAATTCTTCCCTATTTAAAATGCCCTCTTTTTGTGCTCTCTGTAGGAAGCTATAGGCTTCCAGTTTATATAAATTGGTGGGGTCTTTTTTCAGGTGTGTGTATGTGTGATTGTCATTAAGTTGCCTTTTTGCCTCTTGTATGTAATCTTCTCTTTTTAAGTTGACTATTCCACCTCCTTTGTCTGCTTGTTTAATGATGATTTCATGTTTGTCTTGTAAATTTTTTATGGCCATTTGTTCCTATTTGGTGAGGTTATGTTTAGGGCCAGTATCATTGCCGATCTTATCAAGTTCTGTTATAAAAATATCCTCAAAGACTTTTATGTTCTCGCCTTTATCCCATGCGGGAAAAAATTGGTATTTGGGTTTTAGGCCTGAATGAATATATTGACTGGTGTGAGTGATGCTATTTTCATTGGATGGGGTGGGGGTAGTGGTCATTTTGTCTTTATTTTTTACGAAATATCTTTTTAATGTAAGATTTCTTACAAATTTTTGGGCATCTATAAATGTGGAAAATACATTGGGTCTCTTGTTTGGGGCGAATTTTAAACCCCTTGAAAGTAGGGTTAGTTCCTCTCCTTTGAGAGGTATTCCTGAGAGGTTAAAGATACCCTTTTTTGATGGAGTTAATCTGAGTCTATATCCCCCTCCTCTACATCCTCTATGCCTGTTCTTCTCCTTTTCATGGGTGTTTGGGATAGGGGAGCGTATCTGTTGGTAAGATCCCATTTTACTGTTTCTCTTTCTCTTCGAAGATCCTCTCTTTGGAATGGCCCCTTCCCTAAAAAAAACTTCTCTCTTTGGCAGAGTATCTGGGCTTGGGGGATCTTACTCTATATCTAGAATTGGGTGAGACAGGGGAGAAAGTAGTGGAGACGCTAGGCTTTCTCATTCTTTGGTAGTTATTGTGGGGGGGGGGGAGGGGGTACTCTATGCTCAAATCTTTGGAATGAATTGCCATAAGATCCCCATGTAGATTGTCTCTTTTCTAACCTGGTGGAGGGGTTGCTATATAATGGTTTGGGACTGGTAAAATACTGTCTGGAATTGTGATAGCTTCTCTGATTGTTTCGATGTCTATATTTTTCTTTTTGGTGGTAGCCCTCGTCTGTTCTGATCTTTGTGGAGAATTGATCTTTTTTATTATTCCACTGGTGTTGTCTACATGTTTTGTAGTCCTCTTTGTCTCTTTTAAATTTGTCGTTTTTAGAACCCATAATTTTTTTTATCTAAGACATGTATCTTGTCTTGCATTCTTTTGTTTTTAGCTTCGAACTCAAATGTATCAATATTCAATAGAATCTTTTATTCAATGTTTTTGCTCTCTATTTCTATGTTTGTTAATTCCTCTTGTTGGAAAAGAATCAGGATTTTCATTAGTTCTGTAGAACATTTATCTAAAACATCATTCCATTTATTCATAAAATAAATATTATCAAGACCAAAAGCAGGGACTTTTTGTAGTCTTAGGCCCCTGGGGACTGTACCCAATTTTATGTACTGTTCAAGGAATTGTATTTCCCACCATTTTTTTACTTCTTTTTCCGCTAGTTTTTCTAATTTATTGAACAAACTATTGTCGGAAAAAGAGGTTGGGGCATTGTCCGAAAAGAGATCTGGTCATTTTTTGTACCTATCTTCTCTCATATTTGTGAAAAAATTCTGTGAGTGTGCCATAGTGAAAAAAAACAGTGACTATGGAATTAAATACAATGAAAAAGTGTTAAAAATACAATTAGTGTAAGGTAATAAACCTGTGAAATTGGTGAATACACAAAAAGAGGTGAATAAACATGATACGCAAAAAATATAGTGTTTTCAACCAAAATACAATATAAAATAGTAAATACCCTAGTGTGCAAACGCTGCCACTCTTGGCACTCCTCAATGTGCCATATGTAAATGGAAAAAATGGTCAGGAAGCGAGGGCGCAGATTGTGACACAGGGGGATATATGAAACGAGAAAAAATATATATAGTGCAACTCTGTGAGATGATACTGTGCAGGATAATGGATGTGTAAAGGTACACTCACAAGTGTCCAGGAAATAAAAGGCTTCACAGAAGATGTATGTTCTGTATAAACTTCAGATTTAATCTGGGATAGTGGGATAAAAGCAAAAAGACATACATAGAGCAGTAAAATGAACAATAAAAATGGCCTGCACGTGGGGAAACACTTACAGGATCCATATACATAAAAGCATCTGTATGTAAGTCCACAGGGGAATGTTGAAGAGTCCCAGTCTGGTGCTAGTGGTGCTCAGCTCAACGCGTTTCTCCGGGTTGAAAGTAATCCCGGCCAAAATAGATGTTTGGACGGTGAAAAACACTGTCTATTTATTGTGTGGTGGAGGCATTGCCGGAAAGACGTTCACTTCCGGTACGCGGAAAACGTCTGACCGGAAGTGACGTTTGCGTTCCACAATGCGTTCCACCATGCAGTACCAACGATTCTTGCGTTCCACATGTTGACAGAGGTGGAGGAAGGTCCATTTAATAGAAAAACTTATCCTAATACACAAGCTGCAAACTGTCTGGCAACTACCCCTAGTGCCCAAAATATAATAACAATGAATGATAAACAAAAGTGACAGTGCACTAAAGTGCTGTACAAGGTGCAAAGTGTCAAAATATATATTGCAATATGACAGACAGATCTACTGTATAAGGTGCAGATATATTGCAATGTGACAAATGAAGTTATAAAAAAATAACTCACATAATGGTCATACAGAGTAAGATGCAGCTTTCATATCCTCTTGGATATAATGCCTAATAATCTCCAAACAAATAAGAGGATATTAGGGTAAGCATAACATGAATTTAATAAGAGGTACAAAATATCTTACACTGGTATAACTTGAATTCGATCCAAAACGAAATCTGCAGGCAAAAGGATTTTTTTATTTTGCCTTTTGGCAATTGGCTGAGAGCATTCTGCATTCTGCACTCTCGCCAGTGTAATAGGGCATAGGCCACCTATCCAGTGCTATTCTTTATTTTGCTATCTGGAAAGGGTTTGAGAGCTTAGCATGGTGGAAATATGATGATCAGTTTAGGCAGTGCCTATGGCTAATCCAGGGATGAAATGGGACCTGATGGACCTGCCTCTTTGGATGAAGCTGATGAGGGCATCGCCCTTGCAACAAGGGGCTGGCACTGATGTGAAGGCCGCCTCATAGGCCGTTAATAACAAAAAGGGTTTTGCTGGCTGTTAAATGACAGCCAATGGGGCTCCACTTGCAAATTCAAGCATGAATGCATAAGCTGTGGGGGGAACCATAGCAACAGCAGATGTTCTTTTTTTTTTTTTACACTCAGATCGTTTAGCACCTTATTTTGTATAATACTTCCTTGTTTTGTGCTATCAAATCATCCTTGTGCTTTCCATATACTTTCTTGTTATTAAGTATTTTATTTAAATATAAACATCATCATCAACAACATTTAATATATAATTACTATACTTCCACTTCTATCTTCATTTAACTTTCTTGGATTTACCCTGTGCTACGAACTTAACATACAGGACAAGACAAACTAAAACATACTTCAAGCGGGAGAACAGGCCCGGCGCCGCGCCGAGGGGGGGGGGGGGGAGTCCCTGGGGAGGCAAGGGGAGTCAGGACCTTCTGTATTTCTTGACATCAGTCCTATCTCGGTATTCTTTTTCTCTTTTTTCCTCCTTTTCTTTCTTTTTTTTCTTCTTTCCCTTCCCTTCCCTTCCCCCTTCTTCCAGTGCTATTCCCCTATACTCCATACCTTGAACCCCTGTTTATCCACCCTCCCCAAACTCGTTCATATTTCCCTATTTGATCATTAATCTGATAGAAACCCTTCTCCATAGTACACTGTATATTGAGTTGAGAGACTACTTGATTCCATACTATCTCCTCATCTACCCTCCATTTTCTGGCTATTATTATCTTCATTGCCAGAAATATTTGTACTGCAAAGGCCTTTTGGTACCATTTCAACAAGTCAAGATCCAAATGTAGAATGGCTTTAGTGTTTAGAGGGGGAACCCGGATCTGGCATATCTCCGAAAATACTTTAAAAATGATTTCCCAAGTATGGTTGATCTTTTTACATGACCACCATATGTGTTCAAACGACCCGGGGCCCTCACCACACCTCCAGCAAACATTTACTACAGCAGGATCTATTCTATGCAACTTCTGTGGGACCATATACCACCTATTCATCAATTTATATGTTAATTCCTGGAAATTCAAATTGTGCGTAATAGTCTGGATCTGTGCCCAGTTTTTATTCCATTCTGTCCCTTCTATTTTAATATTAAGTTCTTTTTCCCAGCTTGCTATGGCTGGTGGAGTTTTTGGAGCGTATAAGAGTTCGTAGAGATCTTTCCATCTGCCTATTATGCCCTTTTTAGGATGATTATCTAACATCTGTTCTATCTGGCCTTTTATTCCCCTATCATCCTCTCTAAGCAAATATTTTGACAGGTAGTTTCCCACTCTATATGTCCAGAATTTGTCTCTCCATTTTAGATGTAATTCTTCTGTCAATGTTGAAATTGGTTTAATTCTGCCTTCACTTAACATAACACTGACTCGAGTTTTATCTTTATCTCCCCATGGTCCTATTTTCAAGTCTTCAACATTGTGCTCTATGGAATATAGTGGAGCAGAGTAAATTACCTTGTCTTTCATTCTGATTTTCCTTTTAAAAGTTAGCCACTGTGGTATGATACTTTTCAAAATATTAGATGGAGTCTTATTCAGGAATTTAAAAGCTTCCCCTTCTTTTATCCACATGATAAATTCCAGGCTGTCAATTCCTATCATTTTATTCTCTATCCTGTACCAGTCTTGGTTTTTTGAATCTTTTAGTTGTATTTGGTAGACATGAGTCAGTTGGCTAGCAAACAAATACTGTTCTAGGTTCGGAAGGCCCAATCCCCCCTTTTTCCTGGTCTTATGGAGAATGTATCTAGAAATTCGAGGTTTTTTCCCTTGCCATATGTATTTCATAAACATGTCTTGCACCTCTTTTAACCACCTTTTCTCTGGTTGAATTGGGATCATTCTAAATAAGTATATTATTTTCGGGAGGATGTATGACTTTATGATGTTGATTCTACCTAGCCAGGATATATTTAATTTTTTCCAGTTCTCTAGTTTTTGACTTATCTGGTCCTTTAATGGGGGATAGTTTGCCTGTATGATCTTATCTGTTGAGGGGGGAATATTTATACCTAGATACTTAATGTCTTCCTGTGTCCATTCAAAAGGAAACTCAGTTCTCAAAGATTCCATTAGTGCAGTGCTTAGCCCGCATCCCATTGCTAGCGTCTTATCCATATTTAATTTATAGTTGCTCAACCTAGCATATGACTGTATCTCTTCCATTATTGCTGTGAGGGAGGAGGTTGGATCTGATGTAACAATAAGTATGTCGTCAGCATACATTGCAAGTTTGATTTGCTTCTCTCCTAACGGGATTCCTGCAATGTCCCCCCTCTGCCTAATTTTAATGGCCAGAAACTCTATAGTCAAAACATAGAGAATTGGGGCCAGCGGGCACCCTTGTCGTGTGCCATTCCCTATGCTAAAATCTTCTGAGCAGAATCCCTGCCCCAGTACCTTTGCCGAAGGGTTGGTATACAAAGCCATGACAGAGCCAACCAGCCTCTCCCCGAACCCGAATCTTTTCAGGGATTCCTCGAGGAAAAGCCAGTCAACTCTGTCAAAGGCCTTTTCAGCATCAAGGGAGAGAATCACCGTTGGAATCTCCTGTTGTTTGGTGTAATCCAACAGATCTATGATTTTCCTCGTATTTAAGTTGGCTTGCCGACCCCTGATAAATCCTATTTGATCCTCATGAATCAAGTCCGGGATAATCTCCCTCAATCTCTCTGATATAACTGCTGAGTAAATCTTGGTATCTGTATTTATTAGTGATATAGGCCTATAGTTTTTAATTTTGGTGGAATCTTTCTCCGGCTTAGGTATCGGTTTAATTAGAGCTTTCAGCATTTCGGCGGGAAAACATCCTTTCTCTCGAATCTCGTTAAAGGTCTTAGTCAGTTGTGGGACTAGCTGGGGAATCAGTTTTTTATAAAAGATGTTGGAAAACCCGTCTGGGCCCGGAGCTTTATTTGTTTTAAGTTTTTTAATAGATTTTTCCACTTCTAATTCTGTGAATTCCCTTTCTAGTTGGTCTCTCTTTTCTTCAGTGACCCCCGGACAAACTAGGCTACTCAGGTATTCTTGTACTTTGTCTCGATCTTGGTGGGACGCATCTATATTATACAACTCCTGATAGTATTTTCTAAATGCTGCGGCTATTTTTTCTGGAGATACGGCAACTTTGTTATCAGAGATAATTTTATATATTCTGCCTTGCATTTTTTGTTTCTTTATCTGAAATGACATCATTTTGTCGGCTCGGTTTCCCTGAAGGTACCATTTTTGTTTCATTCTCATCATCGCAAAGTTTACTCCTTCTAATATTTTCTGTTTTATTAGGTCTCTGACTCTGTCTATCTCTTTTCTAATAGATACCTGGGGGCTGCTCTTATTTTCCCTCTCCAATTCTTCTAATTTTAAATATAATTGTGCCAGATTTTTCCCTCTATGTTTATTGATCTTGCTTTCCTCCTTAATTAGTATTCCTCGTATATAACTTTTATATGTACACCAGACTGTAGGGGCCTCAATTTCTCCCGTGTCATTTTTTTCGAAAAAGAAGGCAGACTCTGCCCTAATCTTTCCAATTAATTCGGTGTTCCTAATAATTGCCTCATTAATCCTCCAAATTCTGTTGGTCTGTTTAAGGCCGTTACCTATTTCCAGCACTACTGCGTCATGGTCAGACCATACCACTGTTCCTATTCTTATTTTCTTACAGTTCTTTATTGTTATTGCAGTTGTTAGGATCATGTCAATTCTAGAATAGGAGTTATGCCGTTTTGAATAGTGTGTATAGTCTCTGTCCTGAGGTCTAATTGTTCTCCAGATGTCATATAATCCATATTTCCCTAGTGTCTCGGAAAAAGCTCTAGCTAGGCTTTGAGACCCTGCATTGATCCTTCTATTTTCATTGTTCGATTTTTTATCGAGCTCCACGTCTGCGACACAGTTATAATCACCCAGACACAGAAAGGTCCCTTGAGCTCTGACTATAATTTTGTCCAAAGTTCTATTCAAGAAATGAACCTGTTTCTTGTTTGGGCTATAAATATTTAATAGTGAGAAGGTCTGATCGTTAATTTTGCAAATCAAAAACAGAAATCGTCCCTTTTTATCTGCCTGTTTATACAGCCTTTCATACTTTATATTTTTAGAGAAGAGAATAGCTACCCCTCTCTTTCTTTTTAGTTGACAAGACGAATACTCTACATTTGGGAAGTTTTTGCTTTTAAGTCTCTCTGCCTCCTCTCCTCTCATATGTGTCTCTTGGATTCCCCCAATTGCTATATTTTCTTTTAATAGCATTTTATCTAGAAGGATTCTTTTTTGAGGGGAGTTTAGACCCTGAACATTCAGGGTTAATAGTCTTATAGGGGTCTCCATACTTCTTCAGATCCTGCTCCCCGGCCCCCCCCTCCACCCCCTCCCCCCCCGACCCCAAGCCCGAACGCACACAGCCCGATCCCGCCATTGACATTACTTACATATAACATATAAAAAACATATAACATATACAAAATTGTGAATTTCACAATACTCCCCCCATTATTTCTACCACCTATTGGGGAAGGGAAACTGTCACCCCCCATTTCCCTAGTATAGAAATTTGTAAGGGCTCAAAAAGGAGCCCCTTTAGAAGGCCTGCAGGACCTACTCTATTCTACCTTGAACCGAACCCCGCTCTCCTCAGGGGATTCAGAAGCAATCTGAATAGGGAGAGAACGAAGCGGGGGGAAAGAAAAAAAAAAAAATTTCTATCTTTTCATCCCATGGGGCACCCTTACTTCAGATCTATTTAGTTGATTTATCTTATTTTACCTTTTAGTCTCTTTCAGACCTCTGTGCATAACCTTACCTGGTATAATAAAATAAAGTGACTTATGTCTACCTCTTACCAAGAAACAAAAAAAAAAAAAAAGGTTCCCTTTTATGTGATTAGAATTTCATTCTATTATTACCTCGACCTTATTACTTTCTTTGACCCTGTTCTTTTTGACCTACTGTGCCCTGCCTTAGATTTGAAGTGCTATAAAAATATATAGTTTCTTGTGTCTTATCAATTATTCTAAAACATAGTGTTCCCTAAAGTGTGACCTTCATTTAATCCAGAAATTGTCACCTGGTATCTTAGATTTGTGCCTTCTTCTTCCTCTATACCGCCCCTTGCTTGCGATATACCAGTGTTATGTGCTCATTCTTTAAAATATACCGTACCCTATTGGGGGACTGATATTCAAAACTTCCCCACTGACCTAGTGACTATTTGATTTCTTCCTCACTCTTTCTAAGATCCGCTTTTTCCCTAACCTTCCACAAAAAAAACAAAAAAAAATAAACTATTTACTTTTAAAGTGTCAGAGCCCTGTCTCTTCCCCTTATTCCCCAGGGTCATTTTCCCTGTGTGTCTTCTAGGGCAAGGCCTCCAGTGAGAGTGAGAGGGGAAAGGAAAAAAATAAAAAATAAAAAATAAAAAAAGCTATAGAGAAAAAAAAAATTATATATTATATCTCTTCCTAGCCTATGATCCCTATCAAACCACTATACGATTCCATAAATTTGAAGTGCTATAGAAATATAAAGTTTCTTGTGTCTATCCATAATTCTTAAACATAACATTCCCTAAGATGTGACCTTCGTTTAGAACAACAATTGTCACCTCGTTACTTTCATTTAAGCCTCCTTCTTCCTCCATACCGCCGCTTACTTGCGATATACCAGGATTTGTGCCCAAAATTTTAAAATATCCCGAACCTTATTAGGCAACTTGTATTCAAGCTGCCCCACTGATCTATTGGCTATTTGATTTCTTCCTTCCTCTTTCTAAGATCCGCTTTATTCCTAACCTACATATCACACAAAAAAAAAAAAAAAAACAACAGAGCCCCTATCGCTTCCTCCCTCTCCCCCAATTAGGACTTCAATGGTATGTCTTGCCCTTGCCCAATAAGATTCCCTAGCTGAATTTAGTTGTACCCCTTCTTTTCAGTTAGACTTTTGTAGTTTTAACCAGTCATGGGCTTCTAATGTTGATTCTATTCGAATCTTTTGGCCTTTAAACATAAAAAAAATCTTAAACGGGAAGCCCCATGAATATTTGATCTCCTTTTCCCTAAGGAAATCTGTCAGGAACCTGATTGCGTATCTTTTCTGCCTGGTGCTTGATGACAAGTCCTGATAAAATTTCAGATTATTCAGGTCTCTGTTACTTGCAGTAAAACCTCTGGAGGCTATCATGATTTTCTGCCGGATGTAAAAGGAATTAAATCTGACTATAATGTCCCTGGGAGCGTCTTCAGGTGCATTTCGAGATTTTAAGGTTCTGTGGGCTCTTTCAATCATAGTAGGGGACAAAGTTTCTCCTAATCCCATCTCTTTGAATATACCCAGTAAATACTCAGCCAGCCCTTGCTGCTCAGCTCTTTCAGGGACCCCTCTAATTCTCAGATTCTTCCTCCTTGCTCTGTCTTCAGTATCTATGATTTTGACTTCCAGTTCCTCTACTTTCTTTTCTAGACTCATAATCTTATCTTTTGATTCCCTTGTCTCATATTCTATTTCTTCTAGTTTCTGAGAGGTTTGAGTTATTTGTTCTTTAAAGCTCAGTAACTCATTTTTAATCTCTCCGAACGCCATCTTTATCTCTTCTTTAATTAACAGAAGTTGTGTCTCCATGCACTTTTGCATATACTCTGTTGTCACTAAGTGACTGTTCGGGGGAGATGAATAGTCTCCTTGTCCCAGAGGGTTTTCTTGATCTACATCTACCATTGGGCCTTCTCCCATTAGGGCCCTTTCCGAGGATCTTGTGATCTGGGGGGAGAACATTGAGGCTATGCTTTTTCCCCCTTTTTCGGAGTCTCTTTTTTTGTCTTTTTTCTGTATCTGCTTGGGATCTATTCCCCTTTTAGATGCCATTTTATCTAACACAGATATGTGTGCAGGTTATGCAAATTCTAATCTTGGCAGTTATTATGGACAAGTGTCTACCCCCCCCCCCAAACCGGGGGCACAAGCTGTTCCTCCTCTGTGTTTAAATCTCGAAGGAATCAGAGCCTGTCTATTGCAGTCACATACAAGATATATGCATTTTGACAGAGCTAGAAAAAAAGAAAAAAAAAAAACTTTTAAACCGACAGTCGTTTGAGCAGAGTACCTGCCCTGCCCGGCCGGCAGGGTTAATTATCTGTGCTTAATCCGACGGCTCCCTTTTAGAACTTGAGCTCTCGTCGAGATTGTTCACGCTGGCTGCACATGGAAGCAATTAATAACCTGACCTTCCCGGCAGAAATTGTCATCAGCCTGTTTTCTTTTCTTTTCCCTTCCTTCACTTTCCTTCCAGCGGGCTGTTGCGGCTGGCTCCGTTTTCTTTTACTTCATCATAAATCGTTTCAGCTACATCGGACCTTGAGGCTTCCTTCTACCTTCTTCCTGCAAGCCTTCTGGACGCTCCACCTACTCTGCGTCCAGCTACGTCGACGCCATCTGAGCCCAGTCTGTCCCGCAACAGCAGATGTTCTAAGAAAGGGAAGGCTTCCTCAGGAGCCAGTACCAATAGTACAGGTTTTACACCCGTTGCTACAGGGCACAACCCCAGGGAATCTATGAGAGATGCTACAATGGCTAAACAGCTACGTTAACCAGGAGAATGCTCTGTTACTGGAGAAGGATTTAGAGGAGGGGTTTGTTATACCATTTTGCTTGAAGGAATTCAAGAACAGCTTGTGTAGCTTGAAATCTGTTTGTTAATTACCAGAGGTGATAAGGTAAAGAATAGAAAACGAGTTAAAGATGGACAGGATGGCTGGGCCATATGAAAACCCACCATTTGAAATCTTGCGTGTGTCACCACTTGGGCTAGTGCCCACAAAGGAGGCTGGCAAGTATTGCCTGATACACCATGTATCTTATCCGGTATGGTCATCAGTGAATGAGGACATAAATAAGGTGATGTGTTCTGTCTGTTATGCAACGTTCGACCATGTGGTTGAGTTGGTTAAGACCGGGCCTAATGCGCTTATGGCAAAAGCGGATGTGGAATTGGCATTTCGTTTACTGCCAATTCACCCAAAATGCCACCACTTGCTGTGTTTCTTCTTCAAAGGGAAGTTTTTTGTTGATTTATGTTTGCCCATGGACTGTTCCATATCATGTTCCTATTTTGAGAAATTCAGTTCATTCCTGGAATAGGTGGTTAGATCAGAATCTGGAAGTCAGGCTATGGTACATTACCTGGATAACTTCTTTTGTGTTGGTCCTGCGGACACTGAGGTTTGTAACTATGTGTTGAGAACATTTGAATGGGTGACAAGGTTATTTGGGGTGCTGTTGGTGAGGGATAAGACAGAAGGCCCAACCACCTGTCTTAGCTTTCTTGGATTGGAAATTGATTCCACAAAAGGGGACTGCAAGCTTCCACTAGATAAACTGGTTTCACTTAGCCAGGTGGTTGGGGAATTGAAGCAGTCTAAGAAAGTAACTTTGAAACAGCTGCAGTCGCCGAGGATATTCAGTGGGAGTTTGTCTAGGGTGCATTTTAACTGCATGGTTTTCGTTAGGAAAGCTTCACTCTCTTCAGCGGATCTGGAGACGTGGCAGGCGAGACTGCTGATGCGTAGCCTGGCCTTTTTGGAGATATTTCCACTGGTACTGGCTTTAGCATTGTGTGTGTGTGGGGGGAGCTGTTGAAGAACAGGAAGGGGGTGTTCTACTCAGATAATTTGTCAGTGGTGCACGTAGTCAATCACATATTGTCTGTTTCAGGTCCAGAGGGTCATCTGCTTCGAAAATTTGTCCTGCTGTGCAAGTCTCCAAATGTGGTCTTTAGGGCTGGCACATTCCTGTGTATTTAAACATTATGGTCGATTCTCTACTAGCTTAAGGGGTTCAACGTCTGTGCTAATTGCGGGGCTGGTCAGGGAAGTAATAAAGGGGCATCAAGGAGTTTAATTTGGGTCATTGGTTAATACTGGTGGTAGGTTTCGAGCTGGTCTGTGGCTCAGAACCTGGGGGTATAGGGGTTTCGTGGTATGCCCCTATTATGGGTTCTTTAGGGAAGGTGTTTGCACTTTTTTTGGGTTGTAATTTATGGTATTTATGTTTTGGGGTCATTGTCATGTTACGGAAAAGGTGGGGATTTTTATGCTGCATTGTATAGCAGGGGATTGTGTGTTTTATACTGCATTGTATAATGGGGGTTGTTGGCAATGACTTTATGTGTTATGTTGGATATGTTTATTGTTATACATTAAAGCTGTGGAAATTACCCATTTTCAAGAAACCGGAGATTTCGGGGGGGGGTTTAGTTTACATCTGCCCATATGGCAACGGTGCATGTGTCATTGCTATTCTCATTTGGCACTTTAAATGAATTACCTAAAATTCTAGGGGAGGCTAAATATATTTAAATCTAATTCACTTCTAATACACTTCTAATACACCATAACAAAATGAAACAACGCTGCTAGCCTTTAATTTGTATTTAAAACTCTTCTTGCAGCACAATTAGGTGAGGTTCAAAGTTTCAGACACCAGAAATGTTTAATAATTTATAAAATTCACTGAACAGACATGGTATTCATGCAGCATTACCTATCGTTCAAGGGCAAAGCTTTCATGTATTCTGCTTCTTGTTGCAACTAATAGCTATTTTTAAATGTAGATATTTGTAATATTTTGCAATATTAGATTATTTGAAAGGACTCTATTACCTAAGCGTTGTCTGCGCTGCGAATGTAGGCAATAAAAAAATATTACTACACAGTGTGTTTATGACATCACATAGAGGCTTAATATGCAACTTAACTATTTTCATCCTATGTAATAGCAAATGCAATTACTGTTCTCATGCACTTATTTGGACATTTTGTCTCAGTGTCACATATTTTGGCGGGCCAATATATTTCATGCAAGCTCACTCAGATATCCTGCGAATGTGACGTCACATCCTCGCATGAACCACCAGAATGGTGGTTAATGGCTGTGTATGACGCGCTCTGGGCACCATGGCTTGCATGCTGAACATCAGTGACGTCATGCACCGGTGGTCAGCTTGTCCTTCAAAACCAATTAGAAGCTTCGAGCTGCACTGCTGTTCTCTCATGAGGGAACATGGAAGTAAGACCTACAATTACAAATGGCAAGTCTAACATGCACAAATATAGGTGAATATTTTTCATACTGCTATGGAACTTTCTTAGCAGAAAAAAACAGGAAGTGAAGGGTGCTGAGCTCCCTGGCTAAAACGCTGAGCTCCTGTGACGTTCCACATCGGCACTCAGCATATAATTCAAGAGAAATTCCAAGATTCTAGCAGCACTGTTTAATCTTTCATTATTGCTTTTTAGGGATTACACAGGTAAATAAAGGGAGTGAGGGTAAAAGAGGGTGTAATGGAGTTTACATACAATAGATATATAGATTATGATAACCTATAGATTATAGGTTATCACAACAGGTAACTTTCAAAAAATAAATGCAATATCACAAACAATTTAAAATAGTAATAGAGGAAACAAAAAGGAGGAGGTGGTGGTTAACGAGTGGGTATAAAACCTTTAAGATGTTAGATGGCAGTTTCATAGAATCGAGGGGGTTATATACTTTAAATAATATTGGTTTGTGTAGCTTGTAAACACTTACCAAGAATTCAGTCCCTGAAAAACATTGTCTATCCTGTAATAAACCTCATCCCTGCGTTGTGAATATCAGATCCTCTGAAGATCAGATACTTTTGACAGTGTTGGTCGACTCTCTATACGATGGGGCATGTGAATGCTGGAATTAGTAATCTGGCGGTGTATAGTAAGTGGATTGTGAGTGATTTTTTAGATTTCTTAATTAGGTCCTTAGTATGATGAAAGGAATTATATTAAACTTATACTGATTTTTGTTTTTATGAGGCCAGTGGAATGGTGCTGGCCCCATGGGCCAAAATCATTTTTTAAATAGGACTAGTGGCTTTCTGCTGCCTCTAATGGTGGAAAATATTTGATATTTTATGGGGTGGGGTCTTTGTGCCAGCCCCTGGGGGCCATTTTTTAGGGGTACTTGGCAATCCCCCACCCCATGGGTATTGGAGACACGGCCCTCAATTTGATAGGAAGTGGTGGGGGGCTTTAAGGGACATCCCATGGCTCCTTTGTTGACCAGGGGAGGGCTGGCAAGGAGTGCACTGGTTTGCATTTTAACCTGACCTGGGGTTGTACCACTTTTCACTTCTTAATGCCATAATTCATTGTCTAGGCCTTGGTTGGAATCAATCGGTTAGGATTGAAAGCATATAGGACCAGAAGCGAACCCAGAGTCTGATCTGGGGAGGTGCACTGCCCATGTTGGTCTTTCTTTTTCTTTCCCCCCATGTCTGTCTTCCTTTTCCCATGTCTGTCTGTCTTTTCCTCTACTCCTATTACCATCTGTTTTTTCTCTCTGTCCAGGTCCATCTGTCTTTTCCTCTTCCCTTGCCTTTCTGTCTATCTCATTTGTCCTTTGTTTGTTGTCTCTCTTCTCCCCATGTTTGTTGTCTCTCCTCTCCCCATGTCTGTTGTCTCTCCTCCCCATGTCTGTTGTCTCTCCTCCCCATGTCTGTTGTCTCTCCCTCATGTCTGTTGTCTCTTCTTCCCCCCCATGTCTGTTGGCCCCCTTCCATTTCTACTAAGTGCATGCTTCACTGGGGAGCAGCGGGCAGTATCAGGTCGGTGTGTTATATACACTCTGAATTTAGTCAGTGCTGCTCACGCTCCCTATGTGTAGTGATGATTCAGAGTATTGTATTACCGATGCCCTGCATACCTAGGTTCTGTCAAAGGACAACTGCAGGCAACACAACTGACTCATGTTTAATTTAAGAAACATAGCATTATGTGTAGACATTTTAAATAGAAATGCTTTAATGAAAGAATACGAATAAAGTACCTTATTTATGACATGTCAGTTCTATATAGCTTCATCTAAGGTTCAGAAACAAAAAGTCCACTCTGATTAATTTCTACTCAAAACTTTGGTTATACTCTAGACCAGTGTTTCTCAAACCTGTCCTCAGGACCCCCCCCCCACGGTCCAGGATTTAGGGATTACCCAGTTGTATTTAAATAAGAATATGTAGAACACCTGGTATGGTTGCTTAATGGTTAGGGAACCACACCAGGTGCTCTAGACACTATTGTCCCTTGTGTGAATAACCACTTATGCTCTTTTACCTGACTTACTTGGTTGATGATAAATACCTCATATGGTGTCCTTTGATGACCCAGTTAATAATTAGTCTTTTCGATGACATTACAAAATATTTGTTCCAAAATGTTATCCTTAAGGCAAACCTTTATTTAAAGTAATATCACCTGCATGTACAATATCTGAAATACATTGATTTTGTTCTGCAATTCATAAGTCATTATTTAAAATATCTCCTCTCTTATACATTTCTCACAGTCCATGGTTTGGAAATTACCCAACACTGAAAAAGTCTGAAAAAGTCTGTGGAATAAATAGCGTTTTGTCCACAGTTTTTGCTATCATGTTATCATTTTTTCTAAACTAAATTGAGAACCTAAATCAAATTCTTCAATAAAGGTAATAATGCAGGTTATACACAGGGCCAGCCCAAGACATTGTTCTGCCTGGGGTGAAAAATTAAATGCTTCCCCCCCCCCCCACCTCCCCAAAAAATGTCAACAGTATAATTCAAACTAAAATGAAATTTATCAGGAAGTGATAATTTAATGCAAGAGTACCTTTCCACAATCAAAATGATACAAAATAATGTATTGGCCAGAGTATTACTTAATGTACAATATTTGTACAAGTCATGCTATAGGACAGTGGTCACATATTATTTTTTGGGAAATTGAACAGCCTATTTTCATAATAATGTTTGATGTAGTCGCTTGGATTTCACTTGGATTTCAAGATCAAAGACAGCATGGGTTTACTTCAGGGAGATCATGCCAAACTAATCTTATTGATTTTTTGGATTGGGTGACTAAAATAATAGATCAGGGTGGTGCAGTAGACATTGCTTACCTAGATTTCAGTAAGGCTTTTGACATTGTCGCACATAGAAGGCTTATGAATAAACTGAAATCTTTGAGTTTGGATTTCAATATTGTTGAATGGATTAGACAATGGCTGAGTGACAGGCAACAGAGGGTTGTAGTCAATGGGGTATATTCGATGCAAGGTCTTGTTACTAGTGGGGTACCTCAGGGATCTGTTCTTGGACCCATTCTCTTTAATATTTTTATTACCGACATTGCAGAAGGTCTTGTTGGCAAAGTATGTCTTTTTGCTGATGATACAAAGATTTGCAGCAGGGTTGATATTCATGGAGGGATAAGCCAAATGGCAAATGATTTAGCTAAACTAGAAAAATAGTCAGAGCAGTGGCAACTGACATTTAATGTGGACAAGTGCAAGATTATGCACCTTGGGCGTAAAAACCCAAAAGCAGAATATAGACTATTTGGTACAGTCCTAACCTCAACATCTGAGGAAAGGGATTTAGGAGTAATCATTTCAGAGGACTTGAAGGTAGGTAGGCAATGCAATAGAGCAGCAGGAAATGCTAGCAGAATGCTTGGTTGCATAGGGAGAGGTATTAGCAGTAGGAAGAGGGAAGTGCTCATGCCATTGTACAGAGCACTGGTGAGACCTCACTTGGAGTATTGTACACAGTACTGGAGACTGTATCTCCAGAAGGATATTGATACTTTGGAGAGAATTCAGAGAAGGGCTACTAAACTGGTTCATGGGTTGAAGGATAAAACTTACCAGGAAAGGTTAAAGCATCTTAACATGTATAGCTTGGAGGAAAGACGTAACAGGGGGGATATGATAGAAACATTTAAATACATAAAGGGAATCAACGCAGTAAGGTAAGAGAGTATATTTAAAAGAAGAAAAACTACCACAACTAGAGGACATAGTCTTAAATTAGAGGGGCAACGATTTAAAAGTAATATCAGGAAGTATTACTTTTCTGAGAGGGTAGTGGATGTATGGAATAGCCTGCCAGCAGAAGTGGTAGAGGTAAACACAGTCAAGGATTTTAAGCATGCGTGGGATAGACACAAGGCTATCCTAGCTATAAGACCGGGAACGGGGGACTAATAAAAGTACTCAAAAAAAATTGGGCAGACTAGATGGACCAAATGGTTCTTATCTGCCGACACATTCTATGTTTCTATGTACCATTACACCGGGTGATCGTTTTCACTGCCTATGTGTCTTGAAGCGCATACGATCACATTCGCGGTGGTCGTATGCACGCGCAGGGGGGGGGGGGGGGGGGAGGCTAGGGCATGGATCCGAAGCAGCCTATGAGGAGCGCAACCCTACATGAAAACTGAGGACATATATATACGTCCTCATGGTCCTCAAGGATGCTTTTCAGGACGTATATATACATCCTTATGCGTTAAGGGGTTAAACATAATATGTGACAAGTGACCTATAACAAAATCCAGATAGATATAGGCAGTGTCAGAGGAGTTAACCCCTTTATCCATTACACACACACACATACACAGACTGTCTGTCACTCACACACACACACACTCACATACACACATAAACTCACACTGACACACACACACAAACTGTCAGTTTATACTTTAACTGCTGCAGGCATCTCTTGCTTTAAGCTCCGTATGAAGGAGGAACTGAGCCAATCAGGAGAGGCTTCTGAACTCTCAGCCAATCAGGAGAGTTGAGGTCTCACTTGATTGGCTCCTTCTATCAGAGCTCTCAATCTGGCACTTTGCGTTGTCCCAGACTGAGTGAGGCTGCTAACACAAGAAAAAAACAAAACTGTTTAATGGAACAGCAAAGTGCCGTCCCTTCCAAGGTGCTGACCTTGACAGTTTCCCCAGTCTTCCCCATGGAAGGGCCGGCCCTGGTTATACACTAACATTTATTTGGGAGTTTTAGAAGAAGGAGACATAAACAGGAATCAGGCTGGTTTGAATACCAACCAGGATCAGCAGTAATTGGTGGTGATCAATTAGATATTTGTTTACACTAACAGATGGCAGGATTTCAAAACACATGAGGGTCTACCCAATATAAACGAATCTGGCCCAAAATTGATTCAGATTGGGCAACTCAATATCAGTGATATTGGGACCAAATCACCTGTTAGGCTCGTTCGTTAACTGAAGCAGCAGAAGCATTTAGATCAAGACATACTTCAGGACAAAAATCATACATTTTCGACTTTCAAATATGCTCAGATCACCCCCCACACAAGCTCCGAATTTGGGAAACATACAGGACATTATTATTGACCCAGATTTTATTTGGAGAATTCAGTTTTAAAGCCCTCTAAAATACATTACAAACGATTTTAAAGTACTTTTTTTCACATGGACTTGCCTACATATTTGCCCTAATATTTCTGATACAAATATCCATCATTCAAATATTTTTTAAAAGATGATTTTTGGACATCCAACAGAGGGTCAAGAACATGGAGAGCTGGACAACACCTAGCCTGGACATGATCCACGCCTACTGGTTAAGGAAACTAACAGCTATACATGAATACCTGGCAGCACAGATGAACCACCTACTAGTAGCTGGATGCCACCCAGACTGGCTAACACAAGGAAGGACAGTGCTGATCATGAAAGATCCCCACAAGGGTACAGCATCATCCACCTACTGGCTGATATCCTTCCTCCGTGCAACATGGAAAGCCCAGTCAGGCATAGTTAGTACAGGACTACATGGACCAGCACAAGAGCACAGCTCAGAAGGGCATTAGGAACTAGACATGTGCAAAACTAAAATTTTCACTTCGTTTTCGTCCATTTGGACGAAAATGTTATTTATTTAGTCTAAAACGAATTTTGTTCATTTCTGCATTCGTTTCAGACGAAATTTGTTCATTATTTTCGTTTCGTTTTATTCGTTAGTACGAATCAATTGACCTACACATTCCATAAACCGAAAGTCTATAAACCAAACTTCGTTCAGTTTATAGACTATCGGCTTATGGAATACATGTAATGCTATTGGCTTTCTATAAACCGAACTACATTCCCCATTCATAAGAAATTCTTATGAATGGGGCTCTCGATCGGTTTATAGAAAGGCAATAGTATTACATGTATTCTATAAGCCGAAAGTCTATAAACCGAAGGTCGTTTGGTTTATAGACTTTCGGTTTACAGAATATGTGTAATACTATTGGCTTTCTATAAACCGAACGAAAGCCCCATTCATAAAAAATTCTTATGAATGGGGACTCCATTCGTAAGAATTTCTTATGAATGGGGCTCTCGTTCGGTTTATAGAAAGGCAATAGTATTACATGTATTCTATAAGCCGAAAGTCTATAAACCGAAGGTCGTTCGGTTTATAGACTTTCGGTTTATAGAATACATAGAATTACATGTATTCTATAAACCGAAAGTCTATAAACCGAATGACCTTCGGTTTATAGACTTTCGGCTTATAGAATACGTGTAATACTATTGGCTTTCTATAAACCGAACGAGAGCCCTATTCATAAGAAATTCTTATGAATGGGGACTCATTGCCGGCAATAGGTGGGGACCGGGGCGGGGGGCCATATTTTACTAGTGACTGGGCAGCAACTAGTAATTTTAAATTTGTTAAGGCGATATGAATCGCCGAACCCCGAACTCCAACCGCAGACATACAGTGGTTCGCTCAACTCTAGACACGACTAATAACCACGCACTGTACCGTAAGTTGACAACCCATGTCTAACATGTTGGGTACACCCATCATACAGCTACCAATTGAATATTCACAATGCACCCTTCATTCACAGAATGCACCATGAAAACAATGTTTCACTCACTTTGGGTACACATTCCCGGTGATGGGACACTTCATCGCGGCTGCATCCGCACAGGTGCTTCACCGCCGTCACGTCACCACACAAGAGCTCGTCGCAAGATATTTAATTGCGAGACATTTCATCGCTAAAGGTGAGTTTTAATGTGTTACAGTTAGAAGATAGAGTGTTAGAATTAGAATTTTAGTATTGGGGTTTAGGGTGATAGGGTGGTTAGAATTAGGGGGTTAGAATTAGTTTTTAGGGTTTGGGGTTAATTTTAGGGTTTAGGGGGTTAGAATTAGTGTTTAGGGTTCGGGGTTAATTTAAGTATTAGGGTTTAGAGATTAATTTTAGTATTAGGGTTCGGGGGTTAGTATTAGGGTTTAGGGGGTTAGTATTAGGGTTCGGGGGTTATTATTAGGGTTTGGGGGTTAGTATTAGGGTTTAGGGGTTAGTATTAGGGTTTGGGGGTTAGTATTAGGTTTCGGGGGTTAATTTTAGTATTGGGGTTTTGGGGTTAATTTTAGTATTGGGGTTTTGGGGTTAATTTTAGTATTAGGGTTTGGGGGGGTACTTTGGGGGAGAATCATTTATTAGGGGGGTTATTTTATTTTAACTGGTACTTTTGTAAGGGCTGACAGTTCAGCCGCGCTGAACTGTCAGCGATGAAGTCGCTGCGCTGAACTCTCCTAGACCCCACATTCCCCTCATGCACATGAGGTAGATGAAGCTTTATTTACAAACAACCTGATGGTTGTTTGTTTGTCACCTGCTGATGTTCTCCTTATTTCCCTGTTGATGTCTCCTCATGTGTGCATCTAATGTCTACATTTGTTTAGATTGCATATATGTTACTCGGGACAACCGTGAGAGCCAATCCATGTTTTGACAGCAGTGGTGAGTGCGGCATATGTTATCAGAGTACACTCAATTGCTATTGCAAATGACTAATTAACTACTAATATATTCAAGCTGGTGCTTGATTTGAGTGGATATAGCTCAGTTGTTGATCCACAAGAGTGATATTGGTGACAAGGGGTGCATGTTATGATAGGACCATTGTCTAATACGACATATCATGACCATATTACTGGTATGACGTTCAATTGTAAGTATTATTATAGCAGGGTACCTGTCTGTCACAAGTGTTATTGTAGTCGACTAAACATTTTCATCATTGTTTTCATCAACTGCATGTTTTCAGAGACTAAAACGAATCAATGACTAAATAAAAAAACTTAACTAAAACTAAAACTCAGTCAGATGGCTAAAATATGACTAAACTAAAATGGCATTTTTAGCCAAAAGACTATGACTAAAACTAAATCAAAATTTGCTGTCAAAATTATGGATGACATAACTCATTAATTCCCCTTTCCATTCCACCCACAGATTGTACATTCATTATATCTGTGCAGGTGTGCACCCATGGGGCACGGAACACAAATATGAACAGGTATGTTCAGTGATATAACTTGTCAAGTCACCTGTATATGTGAGAATGATGCAAATTGTTCAGAGATAAGGACATACACAGTAAGGATGATGTAAATTAAACAAAATTTATTATTGTGAGTTCAGTCATCTTTGGACATCAGATTAAGCAACCTTCTATTTGTGTCTGTATCCTATCCTCTATAATAAAGGACAAGTGTCTCTGCGTCCAGTCCCTGTGTCCGTGGGATTGCGCTACTGCGCATGTGCCCCACGGACAGCCGTTGGGACTTGGAGCGCAGAGACTTCGACGTTGCTAGGGCAACAGGGACGCTCACGGACACAGGGACTGGACGCAGAGACACATCACACCATAGCGTCCCTGTTGCCCCAGCAACGTCGGGGACATGCGCAGACCCGCCGCTTCAAGTTTCGCCCGGCCTCACGAAGTCTCTGCGCTCCAAGTCCCAACGGCTGTCCAAAACTTGAAGCGGTAGGTCTGCGCATGTCCCCGACGTTGCTAGGGCAACAAGGACGCTATGGTGTGATGTGTCTCTGCGTCCAGTCCCTGTGTCCGTGGGATTGCGCTACTGCACATGTGCCCCACGGTGGGGGGGACATAAGAGGGCAACATAGGGGCAAGCACCCTGGCGAGGGGGGAGCCTTGAGGGCTGCCTCATCTTGATGGGAGTTGTGATCCCCCTGCTGCATCAATAATACAGCAGGAGGATCACAACTCCCATCAAGATGAGGCAGCCCTCAAGGCTCCCCCCCTCACCAGGGTGCTTGCCCCTATGTTGCCCCCTTATGTCCCCCCCCCCGTCCACATATGTTCTAGCGCCCGTTAATTTAACGGGTTTAAGGTCTAGTTCATCATAATTATTCTCTCTTTCAACTCTTTGTGAGGTGTTTCTACTGGGGATAAAGGCCATAATTAACTACTTATCAAAGGCAATCATGTTTGGATGTGTCTACTGGACTGTTCAGTGTTGCAACTAACACAGCTAAATCTCTATGAATTGTACATAGCTCCTCAAAGATGTGTGTCTGATACATGGCTTGTCTTGCCATTTGCAGGTGCTGGTTCTGTGTCATCACAACGGATTCTCTACCAATGGATTCTCTCCATATATGGTTAATATAATATATGTGTCTGGTTTATATATAACACATATATAAAATCAGATATAGATATAAATAAATAATATACATATTATATAAACTAGCCATATGATATATATATAACAAATGGCTCTGGTCTATATTTTATAATATTTATATAACACACAAAAAAAGTTGGTTTTATATATATATATATATATATATATATATATATATATATATATATATATATATATATGTTAAATATTATAAAACCAGCCCTATATATTATATAAATATTACATAAACATGATCCAGATGTTTTATATAAATATATATATATATATAAAATATCCATACACACACAGTCAGACTTACACTTTCATACACACAAAGTCAGACTTACACTTACATACACACACAGTCAGACTTACACTTACATACTGTCAGACTTACACTTACATAACCACATAGTCAGACTTACACTTAACATAGACACACAGTCAGACTTACACTTACATACAGTCAGACTTACACTTACATACTTACATACAGTCAGACTTACACTTACATCCACACACAGTCAGACTTACAGTTACATACATACAGTCAGACTTACAGTTATATACACACATACAGACTTACATCCATACATACACACACACACACACAGACTTACACTACATACATACATACCAACAGATATGTTGGTCCCCCTCCCTGCACGGTCACCTTTAATTGCAGGGAGGAGGGTTGATGCAGCCTCCATTATATTCTGAGCTCCAGGATGTCACAGACACCCCTTTCACCCCCTCGCGCGAGGCCAGCGGAGGTGCGGCCACCGGTGACAATGTCACACGGGCCGCATCTCTCTCTCTGGAGGGCCTTTAGATTTGTGACGATACGGAACCCTAGAGCAGCCTCTCCCCTAGGTGTATCATCCTGAAGGGTAACTTTGCTGAGACCGGGGTCAAGTCAGCGACTATGTCTCCCCAGGATGATGGTCTCAGTAGTGGAACTTTGTGAAGTGAGACTCAAGTAGCAGTAGCTGTTAGCCTAGCCAATCACAGAGTCCTCTACCCACTGGAGAGGGAGGCAGGAATCGACTCTATGCCTCCAAATGCAGCCTTTACAACAGCTGCCAAGTAGTGAGCTCAATGCTTCTTTTAATTTCAAAACAGACCAACTTATATAAAGGAAAATGGGGGGGGGGGGGGGGGGGGACTACACAAAGTTAACATAAGTCAGTTAACTCAGGATGTTTTGATTACATCCTGCAGAAAGATATTCAGGCAACATCCTGGGATAGCATAAGTCATACCACAACACACCATAAGTAACACACCATAATGGCATTAAAAACAGCAAGACATACAATAGCAATTCTTAACACTTCCAAAGGAACATTGTACACAACCCCTTAAGCATATTCCTTCACACAAACATTAAAACAAAGTCTCCCTTTCCTGTGTAAGGATGTCATCTACAGTTAGGGCTTGGGGGGATTAAGGCTGGTCTGGGCTGATCACCTTCTACCCCAATGAAACATAGGAACCCCAAATCTGTATCCAAACTCAAAAGTCTTCAGCGTCTCTAGAACTTGGAGTAACGTGGCATAACAGTGACCAGGGAAAGCTCCAACCAGATCCCTTGTACCAACCTCCAGAAAACAGAACCCCTTCCAATGCCAGGGCCCATAACCTGTAGGAAGGAGACTAGCCTTTAGTTCTCTCCAGGACCCCTAAAGGGTTCTGTCATAAGGATTTTCCTTTCTTTTTGTTGTTGTTGTTATTTATCTTTTATTTTGTATTTCAATATCATTAATTACATAAAAACATTAACATACCTAATTTTATACATTACAAATATATACATAAATGTGTGCCATTATATCAAGAGGTGTGACAAATAAATGTATTCAGCTAATTTTTAAAACCGACTATATGTTAACAAAACACCTCTAAGTAACACCTGATGATCATATAGATCAAAATATTAAGTGCAGGTATATCACCCATTTCAATTTGGGTACATATTTAAGGATTTTCCTTTTTAATCAATATATTGTTTCAAATATACTTGGTTAAGTATATTTGAATAAATACCAAATGGTGAATCTTACATGTCTAGGCATTTTTGCATGTTAAGTTAAAATTTATTAGCAAAAGATTAACTAGACAAATTGATCTTTCAAATGTTTATTTTTCTGTTTCATGTGTACAAAATCAAGAGCCAGAACAAATATTTTTTCTGGCATCATTCAAATACTTTTATATATGGATATACATATATATAAGGATGTTGCCATACCTTATTCCTATTCAAACTTTCAGGCAGCCCCAACCACACACCATGAAGCTTCTGCAGGTGTTATCTTTTTTGGTTCAGCTGCTCCTTTGCACAGCTTTTACACTGCCTCACAAACCTCCTTATAGGTTAATTGACTGTGATGGTCTAGAAGCTGCAGAGGCAGCATTGGCAGCTCTGGAACACATTAATAGAAATCATAATCATGGATACAAGTATACTTTGAACCGTATTGAAGGCATTAAAGCACAAACGCTCCTGGTAAGTGTTGCCTGATGGAAAATTAATGGTGAAAACATCTATAACAATGTTTAGTAATACTTTTATTGTTTGTTTTCCAAAATTCACCCAAAATTTACTTTTAGACATTCTAGATCTTTGAACAATGAGATTATTTCCCTTTAAACTAACAGATTTAGATGTACTTGTTTTCCCTAAGATAATCCATATACTACTAAAATCAGTGTGTATTTGTTTAAGATTAAAAAGCTGTGAATTATACTGTTTTTCTGAAATGTGATTGTCTTTTTAGAACACAGATGAACTATTTTTTCTAGAGATTGACCTTTTGGAGACTAAATGCCCTTCTGTCAGCCCAACTCCTGTAGCCGAGTGTATTGTGAGACCAATTTCAGAACAGGTATATCTGCTATACAATTAAATGCATTTTAACATGAACCATCATTAATTATGCGTCGATTGTGGTGAAAAGTTGTAAAAATGGCAACCATCCATAGTGCGTGCTTCTTTTAGAACTTAATCACCATAATTGACCTATAGTAATAACCCAGATATATTTTCAGAAATGAGTGTAATCAAATTATTAGTTATATTGTTAAACCAGATTATATTTCTATGTTTCCTCAGTTTCTGCTATTGATATGTTTCATTCTTTATGCATTCCACTAAAACACTATATGTATGGTTTTGTTTAATGGCAAGTAGAAGAGTACATAAAATCAACTTGAGGATTTTGCTCATAAAGTTTGCACAAGCCAATATTCCTGGATAAATACATTTAAGAGAGTTTCTCTCATTGTTTGGGGAGTTTGTTTAGGTCTGTGATAAGTTACCACAATTGGCCAGCATTGCACAATACAATAGATTTACAAGAAAGAAGACCTGCAATAAGTCATCACATAAAATTCATAAAAATGCATACTGGTACAGAGGAGGTGGAGGGCTTTGCTTTTACAAGTTTTCAGTCTATTGTAAAAGTATTACAAATAGTAACTGTTCATTTTTACTTAGCTTTTCTCCAAATATGCATACAGACATGTAGATCTGTCAGACAGATGTAGATACTGAATGGCTGATTTAAGAGATGAGCCCTTTTTAAATGGTCTGAAGTTATAGAGCATCTTTAGTTAAAAAGAGGTGTAGGGTCCAAGAGTGTGGTATTGGCATGATCAAGGAATCTATTTTGGGTGCACTCAGGGCAAGGGGCATAAAATGAAACCACAGTGCTTGAATTGCAAAAAATGGCCTCAAATTCTCCAAGCAACATATCACCCTCTACCCACAGTGCCACCTTTGCTCCCCAAACAGCTTGCCAATGCTTTACTTGAACCACTTCTTCAGACAGTGAATTCCATATTTTTATTGTCCTCACTGTAAAAAATCCCTTCCGCTGTCGTAGACTAAATCTCCTTTCTTCAATTCTTAGTGGGTGACCTCTTTAGAAAGCCCTTTGTATGGGCCCTGTATATATCTATCATATCCCCTCTAAGCCGCTGCATGTACAGATTTAACTTTTCCAGCTTTTCTTCATAACTAAACCTTTCTATTTCCCTTGCTTTAATGTAGTTTTTTGTACAAAATGATAGAGGGAAGTCTGGAGCATGGGTAGCTTTTTGCTCCCTTAAAGTCACTCCTGCTCATTCCTCACCCTCTCTAGGGTTTTTCTCCTGCTTAGTCACCCTTTCTAGGATGTTTCTCCAGCTTAGTCACCCTCTCTATGGCATTTCTCATGGATAGCCACCCTCTCTACAGTGTTTCTCCTGTTTAGTCACCCTCTCTAGGGTGTTTCTTCTGCTTAGTCACCCTCTCTAGGGTATTTCTCATGTTTAGCCACCCTCACTAGGGTATGTATCCTGTTTAGTCACCCTCTCTAGGGTATTCCCCCTTAGTCATCCATTATAGGCTATTCCCCCTTAGTCACCCTCTCTCAGGTGTTTCCCCCTTTTACCCCTGGCCTCACCCCTTGTTTTACTCTCTCTACCCCACCTTTACCTTTGTCTACAGTCCCTGCTATAGCTCTTTGTTCAGGCTGCAGTTCCTACTCAACTCCTTTTCCTATTCTGCAGTTGTTTGCTAAAGTTCCCTTTTGTCTCTCCTTCAGCCTTTATTCCAATCCCTATCTCTTTGTTTCTCTATCTGTTCTCAACCTGCACAATAAATAACATGCAACCAGACACCTTCACTATCCCTGCACTGAAACTCCTACCTGACCTGGTAAAGGCCCTGACAGACATTTTGTCCCCAAACTGTTGTCAATGTCATATTTGACAGTGCCAGCTTTTCCCCCAAATCGCCAGTGCCATATTTGTCCCCAAACAACTTAACAGTACAATCTTTGCCCCCAAAACAGCTTATCAGTGCTGTCCCACACCAATTACCTGCAGGAGTGGTATGGCTCTGTCCCACCATGCTGTGTGAGAACGGAGCCAGCATTCAGGAAGTGGATGTGAGGTCATCCTCTGCTTGCTGGATGTGTCAGACTCAGTGCACAGAGAGACAGTGTGAAAGAACCTGCACCTTTAGGAAACGGTAGCATAACTTCTGGCCCATGCTAACCTTTTAAAGGGTGGTGGTCAATTTTGATTGGTTGTGTAAAATGTTACAATGTTGTACCTTATAAATGTGTAGCTCCCTGGCAGCTCCTCTACTTTGGCTCCAGGACAAGCTGGATACAGCATCTTGCCCTCCCCCCTGTATTTTCTTGTTTCCTCTTGTTTAGTTACAGCGGTAATTTCCTTGCCAGCTTTGATTTGGACTAGTTTGCAAGTCTGCCCTATCGGGCTAGGGAAGCCGTTTCCTGCTGGCGGTCAATGACATCACCAGGAAACTAGAGCTCGGGTTATTTGTTGGGTCAACCGTCTGCTAAGGCTGATGGCTCTGCAGCTAGCGGGTTGTTTAAGGTTATGGAAAAGGTTTGCTTGTTAATAAATAAAACTGTGACCAAGCCCTTATCCACTTTCAGTTTGTTGTGTTAATTGGCTTGGTTGGGGCTGGGTCTGGTTGGGTATGGGATGGCAGTCAAGAAATTATGTGACCAGATGATCTCTACACACATCATGCTGTTAGCTGTGGCTTATGCACAGATAGCAGCTTTTAAAGGGGAGAACATGCAAGTGTTTGTAGGCCCCCTAGAGAACCAGATCCTGGTGCAATAGCAATTCCTGCGATTGTAATCTTACCAAACTAGAGGCAAGAGGAAGCAAGTGAATGGATTAAAGTGGCCCTACCTTTTTGCACAATTAACTGGTGTATCCTGGTAATGTTCCTCAAATAAAAGTTTGCAGACTTTATCACAGCATAAATCTGATGTCTGAGTGACAACCCAAAATAAAGCAGAACCTTTAAGATTTTGTACATCTGTGAAGCTTGTGTCTCTGAGTCTACAATTTAAATTGTGGCTTGTCATTTGTTATTCTTGGTAAAGTTACCCAATCAGGTGGACCTCTTTCTTGGCTGATTCACTTTTTAGCCAACTATCGCTCTATTGGATCAACAGATAGAGAGTTATTCATAATGTGGGTGTAATCAATGAAATCAAAGAAATAAAGAAATCAGACACTGAAAAGAACATCTGGTGCAACATCCCAGAGCTAACCCCATTCAGGAGGTGCACAAAAAAAGCTTAATATGCAAAAGGAATAACATTTATTTAAAAAAATTACCAATAACAATAAAAAATATTTTGGATCAACAGAAGTACACAAGAATAGGAGAAGGGTTTAACTTGATGGACGCAACTCTTTGTTCAACCTAAAGTGCTATGTAACCTCACTGAAACATTGGGATCAGCTCTACAGTACAGTTCTCCTGTCACTGTTAGCACTTTTTCTCTATGACCTTTTTTCATACTTCCAACTGTGACTACGTGTTTTTGTGCAATGGCACTTTTTTTGTATATCTTTAATAAATACTTTTTGTATATCAACCTTTGTTTGCACTCCTAAATTCATCATTTGCCTGTACACAAAAGTGATTTAATGTTAAAAAAAGAGCAATCACTTTTATACATGTTACTGTGCCTTTCTTTTTTCACTTTGGTTGCTTTCATGTTCGGGACCTTTTTAATTAATCTCCATTATTATCAAATGAGCTCTGTAAAATGACTGTTACAGAATAATATTTGAAAGTGCCATTTCTTATTACAGGCAGTGGAAGCAGACTGCGATGTTAAAATGCAGAAGGTCAATGGCAGTTATAGTGTTCTTGGCATAAGGTGCAAATCTGAACTTGGTAAGTTATAGATCAACTAGCATTTTGGAAATAAGGAAAATTCTCCAATTCAGCCATTATCTCAACTCAGTTGATAAGAGTTGTAGTCCAGCTCTGTAGAGAGTGTCAGGTGATCAACAGCCAGAGTCTTTTGTCTCAGTTATGTAAAGTCCCCAGTTTGTCTAAGCAAATCAGTATTGAAATGTATTTTTTAAAGCGATAGTAACTTTAAACACAGTTATTGTTACTGTTTTGTACATGTAGATACTACACGCCCTTTGCATAATTTGCACTGCACATAAAGTTAAAGAACAAGATAATTGGCTTGACAAGGTTTACATTTGGCCATGATATGCAAAGATGCACAAAAATGTATGGGTTGGGATTATTACTTCTTAAGGGAAAAAAAACCCACAAAGTTTTCCATCCTATTGGTTCTATGTGTAAATTGAACTTTTTTTAATACTTAAATACATATATTAAATACATATTAATTCTATGCACATATATATTTATATATACATAGTTATATCTATATATGTATATATATACACACACACACACACACACACACACACACACACACACACACACATATATATAAACTGAACAAAATTATAAATGCAACATTTTTGCTTTTGCCCCCGTTTTTCATGAGCTGAACTCAAAGATCTAAGACTTTTTCTATATACACAAAAGGCCTATTTCTCTAAAATATTGTTCACAAATCTGTCTAAATCTGTGTTAGTGAGCACTTCTCCTTTGCCGAGATAATCCATCCACCTCACAGGTGTGGCATATCAAGATGCTGATCAGACAGCATGATTATTGCAAAGGTGTGCCTTAGGCTGGCCACAATAAAAGGCCACTCTAAAATGTGCAGTTTTATCACACAGCACAATGCCACAATGTCACAAGTTTTGACGGAGCTTGCAATTGGCATGCTGACTGCAGGAATGTCCACCAGAGCTGTTGCCAATGAATTAAATGTTAATTTCTCTACCATAAGCCGTCTCCAAAGGCGTTTCAGAGAATTTGGCAGTACATCCAACCACAGACCACATGTAATCACACCAGCCCAGGACCTCCACATCCAGCATCTTCACCTCCCAGATCATCTGAGACCAGCCACCCGGACAGCTGCTGCAATAATCGGTTTGCATAACCAAAGAATTTCTGCACAAATTATCAGAAACTGTCTCAGGGAAGCTCATCTGCATGCTCATCGTCCTCATCGGGGTCTTGACCTGACTGCAGTTCGTTGTCGTAACCGACTTGAGTGGCCAAATGCTCACATTCGATGGCATCTCACACTTTGGAGAGGTGTTCTCTTCACAGATGAATCCCGTTTTTCACTGTACAGGGCAGATGGCAGACAGGGTGTATGGCGTTGTGTGGGTGAGCGGTTTGCTGAAGTCAATGTTGTGGATCAAGTTGCCCATGGTGGCGGTGGGTTTATGGTATGAGCAGGCGTATGTTATGGACAATGAAAACAGCTACTTTTTATTGATGGCATTTTGAATGCACAGAGATACCGTGACGAGATCCTGAGGCCATTGTTGTGCCATTCATTTTCACTATTACTGCATGTTGCAGCATGATAATGCACGGCCCCATGTTGCAAGGATCTGTACACAAATCCTGGAAGCTGAAAACATACCAGTTCTTGCATGGCCAGCATTCTCTGGGCTGGCATGGCTACACGTGGTCTGTGGTTGTGAGACCAGTTGGATGTACTGCCAAATTCTCTGAAACACCTTTGGAGATGACTTATGGTAGAGAAATGAACATTCAATTCACAGGCAACAGCTCTGGTGGACATCCCTCAAAACTTGCAACATCTGTGGCATTGTGCTGTGTGATAAAAAGTCACTAATCGCAAAAATCATGCTGTCTAATCAGCATCTTGATATGCCACACCTGTGAGGTAGATGGATTATCTCGGCAAAGGAGAAGCGCTCACTAACACAGATTTATACAGATTTGTGAACAATCTTAGATCTTTGAGTTCAGCTCAAAGTGTTGCGTTTATAATTTTGTTCAGTGTGTATATGTATGTATATATATATATATTTACACTACTGTTCAAAAGTTTGGGGTCACCAAGACACTTTGTTTTTGTCCTTGCAAAATGAATAGGAAATACAGTTGAGACATTGATTCTTAAGTTAAATAATAATTGTTTATTCAAACGTTGTTGAGGTAATCTGAAGAGATATTCCCCTTGATTCATGAAGCACATACCACAAGTTAGATTAGCTTGATGGGCACCTCTTATGTACCATAGGGCCAAGCTACTCCCACAACAGCTCAATAAGGTTGAGATCTGGTGACTGTGCTGGCCACTCCATTATAAACAGAAAACCAGCTTCTTCTTCCCTAATCAGTTCTTGCATAGTTTGGAGTCTTGTACTTTGGGTCCTGTTGTAGAAGGAAATAAGCTCCAATGAAGCACCATCCATAGAATATGGCATTATGTGGCACAATGGGGTAATAGCTTCCTCCTTCAAGATCCCTTTTAGCCTCTACAAATCTCTTAATTTACCACCACCAAAGCACCCCTGCCAGCATCCCAGTGCTGAAACCAGTATTTTGTGGCTTTTATTAATTGAAGCTACCAGTTGAGAAATGGTGAGGCATCTATTACAAAACACTCTAATGTTCTTGTTCTCTTCTCATTTTATTTATATTAATATATATACATTTTTATTCAAAGTTTTGACATATAATGACACATATAACCCCCCCCCAAAAAACCCCACAACCAAAACATACTTAACATAACAAAGACTCTTCATAGTTGTCTGTAATAGAAACCCACAAATGCTGATGCTCCAGATACTCAACTAGTTTAAAGAAGTTCAGTTTTATTGGTTATTTAATCAACAAAACAGTTTTCAGCTTTGCTAACATAATTGCAAGAGGTTGCTATTGAACATATAGCTAACCCCATTCTCCCAGAAGTTATTTTTAATCATCTTCACTCTATGTTTTAGAATCAGCAGAAAACATGTGTATAATCTGCCCCACATCCACATTGCTGGCTCCTCTGAATGACACGCAGGTTATACAGACTGTCGATCTGTCAGTTGCAAAATTCAACACTGGAAATAACACTCATTTCTACCATCTTCATGAGATTGGACGGGCACAAATTCAGGTAATACCAAATACCAAAAGACATCTTAGCAATGAAAATGAAATTAATGGAAGATGGTTGTTTTACATCTTAGAAATTTTAATGGTAAAATACCAATGTTCCCAGTATTGTGTGTACTGATTAGCAAGCACATATACAGCCAAGATATACTATGTATGCTTTAGTTTCAATAGATTTTTATTTTGGATATATTATAAAAAGTATGAATGGATAAATAGTAAGTAGAGATGTACAGAAAGGCAGGGGACACAAGGTGGCCAAATAACAGTCATGTATCGAATTTACTCAATAAAAAGATACAGCATTACAAGAGTTGAGACAATCAAACCGCAGCATGACTGAGTTAAACTTTCTGCAACTTTACGCATGGATTTTATTTTTTATACCCTTAGCATTATTAAAGCTTAGGTGGGTGATGCCCTGCCCGGATATACCGTAGAGTTAGATACATGTTTTGTGTGGGTGTGACTCCCAATGGTTTTGTGTGGTTATGTAAGTAAGGTGTGTTAGAGTGTAGGGGTTGAGTTCTGATTGTTAAAAGGGAGATAAGTGAATTAAAGCATTAATTGAAGAATGTCAGTTCAGGGCTCCCCAGAAATGGATTACAATGGAACCAGGTCACTGTATATTTAGGGATATGTGCTGCGGTGGACGAGGATAGTTCTGCCAACATGGGAAGTTATTCCACATTAGTTATCCAATGCTTAATCAGTAGTAGGATTGGTTATCTTTAGTATAGAGGAATTAAGCTGCTGGCTACAGCTAAAAGTTTGGGCGGAAGACATGTTTTGTATTTAGGTGGGTTCATGGTTGCATGGTGGAGTAGCAGACATTTTGGTTTAAATCAAGGGGGTTTAGTTGTCAGGAGTTTAATAATGATGTATACAGATTTCCAAAAGGAGCTTGTTGGCACCTCCAGCATAGGCCATAATATGATGGTGCCTGGGTGTTGCAGTTAATGGCCCATTAATACTACCTATATCTATTGCTGCACTGTGTCCTGTGGGCTAATGGGACTGCGGGTTAATGGAACTGTCCAGTGTCTCAGCCCAATCTCGTCAGCATGGAGCCTCATGTGCTTAGGGAATACTTGACATATGGCAAGGCATTTGGTTAGTGAATGTGCAGATACCTGCCAATTCATAACAATCCCATAATAATAGTATAATAAATTCCTAATGGATTCACACATACACTGGGGGATTTATAGCACCTGATGTCCAGATTTGCAGCGGTATACCTTCAGGGACTGGTAGTGCCTTGCCCAATTGACCTGTTAGGTGCAGTGGTCCAAGTCAGCCTCCTTAGGACTGCATCCTATGTATCTATACAATCTACAATAAATAATGGAAATGCTTTAAAGTAACTCTAATCCCAACCTTACATTCCCAAAATTCTTCTATAGTGCAGTGATGCAATCATGTTATTTACTTGACATGATGACATGAGGTAAGTGAGTAGGGTACTGTTTGCATCTCTGGTACCTAACAAATTATATCTTTTTTTTTTAAATTCAAATTTGTATTGCTTCATGTAGATAATATACACAGCAAATTCAGTAAACATAATAATCAATATTTATGATGATATCAACCAGATATACAACTGACACAATTTTTCATTATATCTTTTAAATTAAACATGGTGGAAAGATCATTTGTAAGCCCACACCTCTTGTATCTCATGCAGCTATCCTGACATTCTGTCCTGTGGTTGAACAAGCGAGACTTTCTATAATAAAGGGTGGTTACATGCCATGTGATCATACAACAAAGGAGTTTAAAGACTAAACACTCCTCAACAATTTTTAATCAGACAGAAGTGTGTTGAGTCCAATAAAAAGGCTTTTAAATGATTCATTTGAGGAGGACCATGCAATTATATTTCTTCTGGAAGTCACAGTGAGTTTTCCAGGCTACTCTGCTGTGGAGCTACAGCTCTGTGACAAAACAGAGCTGACTGGTGCATGGAGTCTATTACACAGAACACAACACTAACAGGCAGGGGCACCCCCCCCCCCCCGGCCCCCATAATAAAAATGTAAGAAAACACCCACAATTTTTTTAATGTTTGAAAATTGTACAATTATAGATACCAGAAATATTGTGCCACTCAGAACCCAGTAATATTGTGCCATTCAGATACCAGTAATATTGTGCCACTCAGAGCACAGTAATATTGTGCCAGTCAGATACCAGGAATAGTGTGCCATTCAGAGCCCAGTAATATTGTGCCAGTCAGATACCAGTAATATTGTGCCAGTCAGAACCCAGTAATATTGTGCCAGTCAGAGCCCAGTAATAGTGTGCCAGTCAGAGCCCAGTAATATTGTGCCAGTCAGAGCCCAGTAATATTGTGCCAGTCAGAGCCCAGTAATAGTGTCCCACTCAGAGCACAGTAATATTGTGCCAGTCAGAGCCCAGTAATAGTGTGCCAGTCAGAGCCCAGTAATATAGTGCCAGTCAGAGCCCAGTAATATTGTGCCAGTAAGAGTCCAGTAATATTGTGCCAGTCAGAGCCCAGTAATATTGTGCCAGTCAGAGCCCAGTAATATTGTGCCAGTCAGAGCCCAGCAATATTGTTCCAGTCAGAGCCCAGTAATAGTGTTCCAGTCAAAACCCAGTAATATAGTGCCAGTCAGAGCCCAGTAATATTGTGCCAGTCAGAGCCCAGTAATATTGTGCCAGTCAGAGCCCAGCAATATTGTACCAGTCAGAGCCCAGTAATAGTGTGCCAGTCAGAGCCCAGTAATATAGTGCCAGTCAGAGCCCAGTAATAGTGTGCCACTCAGAGCTCAGTAATAGTGTGCCAGTCAGATGCCCAGTAATATTATGCCAGTCAGAGCCCAGTAATATTGTGCCAGTCAGAGCCCAGTAATAGTGTGCCAGTCAGAGCCCAGTAATGGTGTGCCAGTCAGAGCCCAGTAATAGTGTGCCACTCAGAGCTCAGTAATAGTGTGCCAGTCAGATGCCCAGTAATATTATGCCAGTCAGAGCCCAGTAATATTTTGCCAGTCAGAGCCCAGTAATATTGTGCCAGTCAGAGCCCAGTAATAGTGTGCCAGTCAGAGCCCAGTAATATAGTGCCAGTCAGAGCCCAGTAATATTGTGCCAGTCAGAGCCCAGTAATAGTGTGCCAGTCAGAGCCCAGTAATAGTATGCCATTCAGATACCAGTAATTTTGTGCCACTCAGAGCCCAGTAATATTTTGCCATTCAGAGCAGAGTAATATTGTGCCAGTCAGAGCCCAGTAATATTGTGCCAGTCAGAGCCCAGGAATATTATGCCAGTCAGAGCCCAGTAATATAGTGCCAGTCAGAGCCACTTACCGAAGCTGCTCTGTGCTCCCGGATGGACGCCTTAAAAATAACCTCCTTCACCTATTGATTATCTTTAACCATCCCATGTCTCCAATGTCTGGTATATTGCTTTCGATAATAAAATTGTTTCATATATTTTTTTGTACAGGGTCCTCCAATCAATAGGGTCAGTGTTGAATTTATTGTTGCAGCAACTAACTGTTCACAAGAAGATGCTAATATTGGTGAGAGTGCATGTGTGATTGACACCGCAACTGGATATGTAAGTGAACCACTGTTTTTACAGGTCAATGATTCTAAAAACATGGATACTTGAAGTATGTCTCTAATAAACCTTAGTTAAAGTTACCTAAACGTTCCCACAGGATAGGATAATTAAATCTGGTGTGTCAGTACCTACTGAGTCTGCGTAGAACTCTCCTGAGCTTTAAAATGTATGGGAGTTATTCACTAATTGAGGTGCAGGTGAGTTGAGGTAAGATGACGAAGATAACTCACTGATGTAACCAAATATAGGACAATGAGAAACCAGGTCAGTTTCTCCTGCTAGAAGATCTCAATTGACCCTGCATAATGCATGGTAAGTCTGGGTGTTGACTTTAATAATATATTTAATATCATAGAATCACTAAAAAATAGCCAAATTTAAAAAAAAAATACATATAAATATATTTTTATGTTAGTGTTTTTCTATTTAAATCTAATACTAAGATATACAATGATAAATAAAAATAGTTAAAACAAAAAATTAAACCAGAAATTTCCATTACTGCAGCCCAAGTGAAGAGGGTTTCAGTCTTTTACATACAAACCCAAAAGGCTAAAACAGTAAAAGAAAAGTGTAAATGGTACTCCTCTTTGTTTTGTATGATTAGATTTAGAATAAAATAGTAAGATATAAAAAAATATAACATTTCAAGATACAAAACCATTCACATGCCACGATACTATTTTTGAAATGTAAAACACTAGGAATTCTAATGGGTCTATTGACTAAAATGTTACTTTAGAGGTCGACTTTCATTCTGAGACTAAGTAAAATTTGGCACCCGAATTTGACTTTGAAAAAAACCCCAGGTTCAAATTTTTCCAATTGAAAGTAATGGGAGGTGAAATGACCAAAGATATTTTTAAGACTAAAGTCAAATTTGGCACCTAACTTTGACCTAGTCACAAAAATAGCTTCAATAAAGCCAATGCAGAAGCCAAACTAGTAACTAGGTACTAGTGGATAGTACATCATTCTTATAATTTATTGGGACAGATGGACAAACCATTAAATCCCTCAGTGACACAGAAGTCTAAGATTTCTAAAGTCAAAAACTATGGTACCACCAGGGGATTTTTTGGTTTGCTCGTCTGTGTCAATAAATCAAAAGGATTATCTGCTATCCACTTGTACCTGCTATTGTGGACTTTCTTGTGGCTGACTTTTGCTTATTCTATTGTATTGAGGCTGGACTCCGAGGGCTACAGCTTCCACTGGTGAGAATCTGTTATCAACCAGCCTTTTTTTTTCAGTGTAACACAAGTTCTCTTCTAAGACACATTTTATCATAACAAATAAGGTATTATAATTGCCCACATATTCTCCAGAATCTTCTGTAAATAAAAACAACTTTTAACTGCACTATGATGATATCACATTAAAGTATTGTTGGTAAAGCAAAAATATAATGGCCTTGGGAGGTTGAGAATTATATATATTGGGACTGACTGGTGCTTGGTGAAATGGTGAGGCTCTTGAGAGACTAACATTAGTTTTGCAATTGCTGCTTAGCAGCGAAAGACTAGAGCCCGGCACTGTGCCAAATGCATGTGATTGTTGTAATTGGTTGCTTCTGTGACTGCCTCAGTATAAAGACATCCAGAAAACATTGTTTACTGCCCGCTGGGAGTAGTGCACAGCAGATCTGCAAATGTTCCATGCCATCAGTAGGTCCTCAAGGCATGGAACTATGTAATGGCTTGAAATGTCTTGCGGTCCCCAAAGGGTTTAATTGGTAACAGTTAACTTGACTAATGATACATTTGAAAGTGGGTCTTCTGAACTTTGTGATTTTTCTACAGCATTATGCAGCCTGTCATGGTTCACAGCAGGGGATCGAAGCAGAGGTCAATGTGCAGTGTACAAAATATGATCCACAGGTATGTATGCGCAATAGAACAAACATTCTAAAATATGTTGTCTCTTTGCAGCAGGCAGACAAACTAACAATAAATGAGCACAGCTCAACTAAAGCTTGAATGAATCAAAATGTGATAAGAATTAGAAAGGCATATAGAACCAGAGAACCAATGACAAGAAGTGACCTACAATTCTCTGCTTTAAAAGAACCATATCACTTAAATATTGTTTATACTTTAAATTTATTTAGTAAAAAAAAATCTATAAAATGTGTTGCCATAATTATAAGCCAATACACAAATTAAAAGAAAAATCTGTTTTAGACATGCCTGCTTATAACATCACCTTGTGCTTGATGTACAATTTCAACTTTCCCACTAAAAGTAGTTAATTTGCATATCAAGCCAGAAGGTGATGTCATCAAGTGTACAATGTTTTGGTGAATTTTAAAAAGGTACTAACCCTTAAATATATTTTTAAATGATGCATAAGTTGAATTCTGCCTAATTACAGCTATTTGATAGAGAAGTGCTTAAATGGCAGATGCAAATCGTCCCATGCCATATCGTCCCATCCACAGCGAATAAAATTAGAAAATATTTTTTATGCAAAAAAGTATTATAAGAAATAAACAAATATAAGAAACACATTGCTTTCTTTACTGTTTCAGTTAATCTATAACATCATCCCCCCACCCCCTATTTATCTGTACAGCCAAATGATTGTACAATTGTTTTGGATCAAAATAGATATCAGTGGTTACAAAGTTCTTGAATGTGTTTTTCACTAAAATTGATTTAGATCTTTTTTCTGTTAAGAAAAGAAATGCAAAAATGTTGTCTAATTAGACACAACAAAGAACTCGGAGCCCTATCTCAGGAAGAATAAACAGTGCTAAAATAGGACGTAACCTACTCAAGAGGGCATCACCGTCTTTTGCTCGCTTCCACCATTACATAGGAGACCACTCAATTAGCATATCAGACTGGTCCCACCCATAAGGACAGTCCAGACCCGAAATGCCTGGCAGGTTTCCTCTGCACATGAAATGCAACTACCACAGCAATGTACGTTTTGGCCATCTTTAGCCTTGTAAATAATTTATCAGGGCATGCCTATTCATGGGTCTCTGGTTCACTGTACCTAGAGGGACACAAGTCGTACAAGTGACACCCCTACCGAGTAGGTTACATGCTACAAGATTAGCTATTTTAGCACTGTCTGTTCTCTATGAGGTGTGGCTCCCATTTCTGAGTTTTATGCCAATTTCTTAATTTGCAACACTCTGCTGTTTGAAAACCACAAAAAGCTTTTGCTCTTGCTTTCTGCAAAGTGAAATATGTTAAGAGTTGTAAGGTAAAAAAAAAAGAAGTAACAATTTTGTGACATTATATTTTTGGAAAAACTATTTTATAAAGAGTAACCTGGTTTCTAATCCTAGTGGTTGAATGACAGACAACGAAGGGTTGCAGTCAACAGAGTATATTTGGAGGAAATGTTTGTTACTAGTGGGGGTACCTCAGAGATCTGTTCATGGATCCATTCTCTGTAATATTTTTATTGGTGATATTGCAGAAGGTCCTGATGAGACACAGATGTGATGTTCCTGGAAGGATAAGCCAAATGGCAAATGATTTAGGTAAACTAGGGAAATGGTCAAAGCTCTGGAAAATGACCGTTAATGATAATAAGACTAGAGGAGCGCTACTTTGAATTTTACAATATTGTAAATAAATAGGTAAAAATAATAATATTAAGTGACACATGTCATTTCTTGGAAAAGTGTTTATAAATGTGTTAAAGTAAAAAACAACACTTATGGTATCAATATGTAATATGTAGTGTAGATGTTCAGTATGACCTAAAAAACCAAAAACATATCATAGTGCTTTTATGTATAAGAATGTCAGACATTTATTTACAATATTGTACAATTCGCAGCAGCACACGTCTGGTCGTATTATCATTGATGTTGAAGTGTAGATAGAAGTATTTTTGCACTTAGAGTGAGCAGCAGCATTTAACATTATTGATTTATAGTAGCACCATTTTTTCTTCACAACTGACGCTTAAAAGGACTGTATAACCTAAAATATATTTTTATTGGGAATGTAAAGAATAAAAGATGATTAAAAATAATCTTTACACTGTGTTAGCAAAATTGCAAGCAAATGCCTAATTTAGCAGGAAAAGTTATTTTAACCCCTTAGTGACATGACTTTTTTACCTTGTCTTTCCCTTGGTGACATGGGCTGTTTTGAAATTTTTGGGGTGCTTGTGTTTAGCTGTAATTAGTACAGTTACATACTGTACCCACACAAATTATATATTGTTTTTATCACCATAAAAAGGGCTTTCATTAGGTACATTATGTTCATCATATTTTGTAATTTACTACAAAAAGAATCATAACATATTATGAAAAAAAAAACTTTCTCTAACTTTGACTTAAAAAATTATTTACACAAATACATTGGTAAAAAAGACCCCCATCTAAATAGTTTCAAAATTTTGTCTCGAGTTTAGAAATAGCTTGTTTCCATGTTTTTTTCTAAAGATTTTTGCAAGTTATAGGGCAATAACCAAAAATAGTGTTCATGGGCTTAATATTTCTTATTTGCCAACACATTCCATGTTTCTATGTTACACAGTGATATGTTATTTAAAGTAAACATGTGACCTACAAATCCTGTGGATGATAAGTTCACATTTAAGTAGATATATGCTGTTAAGCTATATATTGTTTATGTAATATGTAGATTAAGTGATATGGTGTATTTTGTCTCTATGAATGCTCCAAAATGGAGGTAAAACATGTGAAGCAATCCGCTCCAAAATGGGATATTGGCATCCCACAGTCATTAGTGTCATGCTAAGCATTGTAGGATGTCGATGGCAAATTTTTGGGCAGTCAGTTTCATGCACATACATTCTGCTATATTTATAGTTTTTAACCACTTTGCAAAAAAGCATTATGCTTAGATAAGATGATTTCTATTAGCACACAGTACATGCATTTGTTTAAATGTTATTATTAAACAACAGGTACACACGTAAAAAACAAGTCCATACCATAACACTTGAAACACAAAATGTGATTTTATTTGTAGATTTTAGCTGAAAAATCCTGCAATTGATTGGCTGGTGAATGACTCACACACAATACAATTATTATTCATAGGTATATTCATGGGTATCTCAAACCAGTTATATCCAGCTGTTGCTGTTTACTACAATTCCCATTGTACACTAGCCAAATATCTTAGGTGATGTAGTTCAACAACACCAGCTTGAGATCTAACTTTTAATAACCTTAATTTACTCCATGATGCTGAATATTTTGTAATGTTGTATTTTTTAGCCCGTACAAGTTCATGTACAGAATGTTCCGGTGGGACCACCCCATCCTAAAGTTCCACATGCCCATTTCTTCCACAACCTCCAACATTCGAACCTGGGACCTCATTCATCTGAATCCAGCTCAGCAGAGCATCACAACACTCATGGCAACCATGCAGCAAAGAGGTCACTGACTGGTGAACCTGTACTTCCAAATGACCCAAAAAGACCCCTGTGTCCTGGCAAGAAAAGATTTTTTTAAATACTCATTGTTTCAAAAAAAAAATAAAAATGGGCAAAGTGTACTATTATATGGAAATTGTAACTAGAAAAATAAGTAAGACATGATTCTATTTAGATAAAATGCAATGTTTTGTATTATGAGAATGGTATAGCTACAGTTGGTTAAATGTTGGAAAAGGTCCTGGGGAGCAGACACCATCATTCTCTAGCAGAGAACAAATTTACTTTTAACATATTATACATAACTTTATGCTTATATATCATTTTATGTACATCACATACATTTGTGTCTTATAAATATCAGATCAATAACCTTACAAATTAAATTTGAAGTGCAAGAAAAATTAAATTAAATTAATACATGAACAAAGAAAACAGAGCCTGCTGTAAGATTTAATGTTGTAATTTTTTCCATATTATCATAGGAAATTGCTCTTTAGAGGTAAATCAGTATTTTAGGGGTATGACACCCCATGTCTTTTAAATCCATAGAACATACTTCTACATCTATTCCTAACAGCATTAATCAATGCATTTGGTATATTTCCCCAATGTAATCAGAACTAATTCATATAGAGTTGCCACTTTTTCTTCCAAAAAAGAAAGATTTAATATACAACAAATGAAGGGGTTCTCTTACAGTAAGGACAATAAAGGTTCATTGCCAAGAGAGGTGGCAACAGGGGCGGGCTGGGCCGGGGGGCAGGGTGGCAATTGCCCCCCAGGCCGCCCTAAGGTTTTTAAAACACGGCCGCTGGGCCAGTGTTATTAAAAAAAAAAAAAACGCGCTTGCAGGCAGAGACGGAGGTGAGAAGGGATCGGAAGATCCCCTCTCACCTCCGCTCTGCCTGCAAAGCTGCACGGGGAGCCGAACAGGCAGCACAGAGAAACCTCCGTGCTGCCTGTTCGGCTCCCCATGCAGTGTGCCGAAACGGAAGTGCCGACCGTCACGTGATCGGCGCTCTGACGTCAGACGCGCGCCGATCACGTGACCTGTCGGCACCACCGCGGGGAGGCCGAACAGGCAGCATGGAGGGACCATGCTGCCTGCCACTAGCCACCAGGGAAGTCCCCCTGCCACTAGCCACCAGGGAAGTCCTGCCACTAGCCACCAGGGAAAAAGGTAAGGGGGGGGGGGGGCAAAAAACACTGGCATATTATTGGGCAAATTGGCTGGGGAATATTACATGGCAAATAAGACTGGCATATTATTGGGCAAATTGGCTGGGGCATATTACATGGCAAATAAGACTGGCATATTATTGGGCAAAATGGCTGGGGAATATTACATGGCAAATAACACTGGCATATTATTGGGCAAAATGGCTGGGGAATATTACATGGCAAATAAGACTGGCATATTATTGGGCAAATTGGCTGGGGAATATTACATGGCAAATAAGACTGGCATATTATTGGGCAAATTGGCTGGGGCATATTACATGGCAAATAAGACTGGCATATTATTGGGCAAATTGGCTGGGGCATATTACATGGCAAATAAGACTGGCATATTATTGGGCAAATTGTCTGGGGAATATTACATGGCTAAAAACACTGGCATATTATTGGGCAAATTGGCTGGGGAATATTACATGGCAAAAAACACTGGCATATTATTGGGCAAATTGGCTGGGGAATATTACATGGCAAATAAGACTGGCATATTATTGGGCAAATTGGCTGGGGAATATTACATGGCAAATAAGACTGGCATATTATTGGGCAAATTGGCTGGGGAATATTACATGGCAAATAAGACTGGCATATTATTGGGCAAATTGGCTGGGGCATATTACATGGCAAATAAGACTGGCATATTATTGGGCAAATTGGCTGGGGCATATTACATGGCAAATAAGTCTGGCATATTATTGGGCAAATTGGCTGGGGCATATTACATGGCAAATAAGACTGGCATATTATTGGGCAAATTGGCTGGGGAATATTACATGGCAAATAAGACTGGCATATTATTGGGCAAATTGGCTGGGGAATATTACATGGCAAATAAGACTGGCATATTATTGGGCAAAATGGCTGGGGAATATTAAATGGCAATTAACTCTGGCATATGGGGCAAATTAGCAGGGGCATATTAAATTGCAGAATAACACTGGCATATTATGGGACAAATTGGCTGGGGAATATTAATGGCAAATAATATTGGAAATGTGTATGTAATGGGGCGATGGAGGCATGTAAATGTGGTGATGGGGCATGTCCTGGTGTGCAACGTGGGTTATGGGTCATGTCGTAGGTGTGCAACGTGGGTAGGGGGGGGGGTGCCCAACTTTTGGGATATTGGGTGTCTAAATCCTGGCATGTTGAGGGGCATAATCCTGGCATATTGAGGGGAAAATCCTGGCATATTGAGGGGGCATCATCTTGGCATATTGAGGGGAAAATCCTGGCATATTGGGTGTCTAAATCCTGGCATATTGAGGGGCATAATCCTGGCATATTGAGGGGCATAATCCTGGCATATTTAGGGGAAAATCCTGGCATATTGAGGGGCATAATCCTGGCATATTGAGGGGCATAATCCTGGCATATTTAGGGGAAAATCCTGGCATATTGAGGGGGCATCATCTTGGCATATTGAGGAGAAAATCCTGGCATATTGGGTGTCTAAATCCTGGCATATTGAGGGGCATAATCCTGGCATATTGAGGGGCATAATCCTGGCATACTGAGGGGCATAATCCTGGCTTTTTGTAAGGGAAAATTCTAGCATATTAAATGGCAAATCCTGGCATATTGTGTGGGGAAATCCTGGCAATATTCGTTATAAAACAAGGAAAAGATGGCCGTGGATGGGGAGGCGATTCGATGGTACAATGGGCCACTTGACTGGATTTGCCCCCCAGGCCTAAGGCTGCCAGCCCTCCCCTGGGTGGCAAAAATACAAACAATGCTTTCAAAAAGGGCAAAAAAGCTGAGCAAACAAAGCCATTAATAATAGCATAAACAGTACTATTTTAGAGCTTCTCGATCCATGGAGATAAATGATTGCCTTTTGGAGCCAAGAAGGCTCCCCCACCCCAAGTGGCATAATTCAAAATGCCTTAAGGATTTTTTTACCTTCTGTTGGATCAACAGCAGAAAGAAGGATAAGTAGAAGGGTTGAAACTAATGGATTTAGGTATTTTTTCAGCCTGAATTACTATGTTATACTGACGAGGTAGCAGTAAGTACCCAGCAGCATCTTTCTTTTACTTTGCATGTGGACTAAATAAACAATAAGAGTACATCAAGAACAAATAAACCCTGATAGATCAGTATTCTAAATGGACCATATAATTATGCTGACTGAATAGCACATAGGCCACATAGAATGCACAATATAATTGCGTGTCTCCAATTTGTGGCCATTACCAAGATAATTCACAGCTAACCAAATTAAGTTTTCTCAGTCAAATGTTACATTTGGGGCAGTGTAGCAATTATATTCTATGGTGCTTTCACTGTTTGAACAGTATAATACATGCATGATCTTTTAGTAAGCTTCAGACAATTTAGTCCATTATTACAAACAGTCTGAATTACACTGAGAATTTTGATACAAACCTAGAAGACAGAATAGTCATTTTGGTTTCGTATCTGTACTTTTTGGTGCTAAACATTTAATGAGATGCTACTTTTAAGTTCATATTCAGTCATGTCTTCCTGTTCTTTACCAAATGCTAATGAAATTTCACATATCAAATGGTGCTAGTTTCCTAATAAAAATCAATTTCTATAATTATTTTTAGTCAAATAGTGATCTTTTCTCACACTACTAGCCAAACTCAGGGCTGCCATCAGGGGGTGACGAGCTATACACCCTTCTTGGCCCCGGCCCTTTAAAAAAAAAAGTATACAAAAGAAATGTAAAAAAAAAAAGCATGGTCAAACGGGGCAGCTGCCCAGGTCCCATTCATTCCCGGGGGACCAAGGCAGCTGGTCCCCCGTGGCTGCAACATGGGCCTGCTGCCCGCGTGGTTGTCTCACATGAAGACAGTCAAAATGGGGCAGCAGCCGGCAGTCTGCATCTAGCGGATGCAGACCCGGCTTTCTGTCACAGCCACCGGAAATGAAGGCAGGTCATATCCAGCAGCTGTATTTCCTGCTTCATGCGTGCAGGAAACACTGCAGAGGAGACAGTCAGGGATGAGCAGCATCCAGGTAAGTACTGGGAAAGGGGAAGGAGAGTGTTGTTTTTTTTTATTGGTCAAATTGACTGTGGCATATTAATGGTCAAATTATAAGTGGCATATTAATGAACAAATTATCAGTGCATATTAATAAGCAAATTATCAGTGACATATTAATGAGCAAAGTATCAGTGACATATTAATGGTCAAATTATCAGTGGCATATTACTGGACAAATTATCAGTGGCATATTAATGGACAAATTATCAGTGGCATATTAATAGATAAACTAACACTGGCTGTGGCTTGTTAAGTCTTGGGTGTGCAATGAGGATAATGGGGCAGCAGCAAATCCTGAATGTGCAATACAGGTGATGGGGCATGTACTGGGGTGTATTTAAATAATTTGCATGACCTGGATAAAATGACTTTGGGTGGGTAGGTGGGGCAGAATTATTTTCGGCCCTAGCCACACTAAATGGGTTTTCATCAAATATGGTACAGAAATTTTGGTCATCTATTTCTTCTTCAACATAGCTCGTAAAAGATTGTACTTTCAAAATTATAACTGACTATTAGTTTTACATTAAGTACCGTATTTGCTCGAATATAAGACAAGGTTTTTTTCAGAGAAAATGCTCTGAAAAAGACCCCTTGTCTTATATTCGAGGTCGTCTTATGATCTGATCTCAAATCGAGGTCTGACTATAAGACTGGTATCCAGGTCCCCAGCAGAGCTGCATGGGACTTGGATCCCCCTCGCAACACCGGTGGATGTCTGCGCAATGTGTGCAGACATCCTCCGCTGCTGCCCAGCACCTCCCAGCGGGACTTCTATGATGGAAGCTGGGAGGTCCTGAAAGGGGGGCAGAGGCAGCATGGAGAAGTCTGGGGGGTGGGAGGGGGGGGGGGCAGAGGCAACATGGGCTAGTCTGGGGTGGAAGTAGGGGGAAGAGGCAGCATGGGCAAGTCTGGGGGAGGGAGGGGGAAGAGGCAGCATTGGCCTGTCTGGGGGAGGGAGGGGAAAGAGGCAGCGTTGGCAAGTGTGAGGGATGGAGGGGGGTAGGGCAGCATTGGCTAAGTCTGGTGGACAGATGGCTGTGGGGGTGATGCATTGGCTACATCTGGGGGGCAGATGGGCAAATAAAAACAAGAAACACATTTTTTTCTATCATAAATTTTATTAAATATGAAAAAGTAATTTACATGTGAATATTTACAAATTAAACTTTTTTCCTAGAGGGCAGTCTTATGTTCAGGCTTTTATTTTTTTCTCCTGTAGGAATATCCAAAGTTTGGGGGGTCGTCTTATAATCGGGGCCATCTTATATTCAAGCAAATATGCTTTATAGTCGCGGCAGACTTCAGTTGAACATCTTGCTTTTAAGTTTGCTGGTAAGTTCCTTCAGAATATTATAGTTAAAGCAGCGAGTAACCTCCCAGCGTGTCACCAAAACCCATAATGAAAGGAACATTGTAACATCAAAATCACAGTGTTGTAAGTTGGTGTATGAATGAAACCAAAAAAGAATACTGTGTTGATATTAAACTCTGTGTTGGAAAACCAAATATGAATGGAACAGCTCCGTGATAGGCCATCACATCAAAACCACACTGATCTCAACATGTGTGTGCATATAAATATATAATTCAATTGTAAACCAATACTGCCAAATTTGACAAGATGAGATCCAAGTAACGTATAATGCTGGTGAGGTGTAACAATGATCCTTGACTTTGTACCCTCATAGAGATAAAATGACATGTTACTCATTTCTTCTGCAGAACAAATAACTCTCTGTTAATAGGTAACTGTTATGCAATTTTTAATGGGCAGAAAAGATTGTCAGCACCTACATCCCCAAAGTGTATTTGATTTTGATGGCAGTCAGCTTATAATATTGTTGTGTGTTTTTTAACATAAAGGGGTCAATAAAGAGAGAAGTGCAGGAGTTTGAGACAGGAATTTCAAACTTTAAGCCAAAGTAGCTGAGATGGAAAAATTAGCTGGATTGGAGAATTTTTCCAAATCTCCTACATTGACCTAAAGTTTGAAATTCCTGTCTCATTTTCCTGCAATCCATGGCTGACATTTTTTATTTGTTTTAAAATGTACTTTTAAGTATATATCTGTACCTTGTGGGAACTTGTAATTTGTAAGAAGCACATAAATCAGGAGTGGGGACTTATATAGCTGGAGATACAGTGGTTAGGAAATAAAGGTCAATTGTGGAGTTTAGGGTAGTCCACAACAGCTGAAGGTGCCATCTTTGAAGCAGAAGAGAAATAAAACTATGTTGGAATGGACAAAAATGGAAGTGATGGATAGTAAATACTGTCCAGTAGAGCACAAACAAGCATGTATCTGCACATCATCTTACACAGATATTTTGCATAACTCTTTTGTGTTAGGTGGGGTGGATCTCTGTTATGCCATTGTGTTTCAAGAGAAGAGTCATTTTGATCAATGTGAGTGAGTGAATGAGGTGAGATGGTGGCAGGGCATAATAAATGAGTGTGTGTTTGACATAAAGAGTTCAAAGGGATGAAATCCTATACACAAACATTTCCATATAAAAGGTTCCCCTGTATCTTACCTTTTAACATGGCTGAATGTGCTGGGGAAAAAAAAAACATATCTATAAATTTTAAAGTGCCAACATTGTGTGTTTCCCTGCTTTATTTTACTACAGTGTCATACTTCCTAGTGCTAAAGTTTACATGTGCGTTCGTACCACTTTCTCCTTTGTAGCGGTTCACAATAGCATTTGCACTTGAATACACATTCAATTCCCTCCAATTTCACTATTATCCTTACTAAATGTTTGCATTATCTTTTGCATGATATGCATGAGGCTGCTGGCTTTCTATGCCATGCTCACTATGTCACACATATTTTTTTTTTGAATGCTGTAAACATATACTTCAATAAGTTGGGCTCCTGACCTGGTTTATTACTGTAATTTATGGGGGAGTTTTGAAGTACCTCGACTGGTGAGTTTCTCATCATCAATTTCGGAGTGTGCACATTTTTGATCTGGCACCACATGTCCCCTTTAATTGTACTGTTTGCATACATGTTAAAGCATCGTGGGATGGGTACAAGACTATCTTATATATAAGATAGGGAACAAGGGACTAATAAAAGTATTTAGAAAATTGGGTAGACTAAATGGACTGAATTGTTCTTATCTGCCGACACAATCTATGTTTCCATGTTACCATTTCCATTCACACTGGCATTCACAAATACTTCCTCCCTCCCATCTACCATAATTGACATAGAGACACACCACTAGGAGCTACCAAGGGTTGTCGGATCATCTGAGTGAAGCCGCAGTTTCATGAACTGTACAGAAGTACCATTAAAAAATGATACAAAACAGTCCCACTGCTAATTGGATTTCCTTGAGATGTGTTCAATCCCAACAGTCAGAGTTCAGTCAGAGCTCTATGTGGTAAAATCTCTTCTCACAGGAGGCTTAATTGGTTCACAGATGACATGTTTACTGCTTCTGATAATCAAAACAACAGTCCTGGAGCACAAAACAAACAACCTTCCTCCAGAAATGTACCTAGACTACAGAGAATCACTTCAGGAAATCTCACCCCAAAGAATATTTTATTCATTATAAATTCACTCCGTGTTCCTAAATCTCTGATCTCACAGGTTAAGAAACGTTATTTCCAAAACTTAAAATCATTCTATTTTTTTAGGATTGCTCTACAACAAAACTGGCACTGCACTACACAGTTTTATACGGGTTATATTAGGCACTCATTTTAACTCACCAATGCCTTATAAAAAAGCCAGATGAATCCCAATCTTGAGTATAGCCAACGAAGAAAAACAATATTCAAACTTGATTCCCAATACATGGACCCACTTTGTTTTCTAGTATAGAGACTTGCATGAACTGTGTACTGATAATTTATTGTACTTATTGTAATTAATTAAAAAGCAGGAAAATTAAGACATAGAACTAAAGTCTGCAACCTAATGAGTTTCGAATGCAGATGAGGACTTAATTCCAAATGACAGTAGACTGTTCATTACGTCACAAATAATAGTTGCATGGACACATTTTTTTAAGCTTTTAATGCATGCTCTTTTAACTCGCTTGTCAGTTCAGTTTTAGTGGCTTGCTTCCAAATTATCTTATCAATTTAATGGAGGCCTATTGTTGAACATTCCAGTTTACACATTGGGAGCATGGTACAGATAATGCATTACACACAATACATTTATTTTCCATTGTGTACAACAAAGAACCATGATAACAAACATTTGCCAACTTGAGTAATCTGCAAATAATACCAGAATTACTGAAATAATCCACTAAAGGAATACATGCTAGTTTAATTTTTTTATTATCAATGCAATATATTTTACAAACAATTTGTGTTTGGAAATTGTAATTTCCAGTATGATGGAAACGTGTATGAGTTTACTTTTGATTGCAGCATATTAAATGCATATTTTATTATACATATTTATACATATATATGCCAGGACTAGCTATCATTATTCAGTTCTTAAAAATAGATCTAAGTTATCTGTAATCATTTGCTGGAAACTAACCAATTACACGCAAAGAAAAAAGGAACAGTGAATGCAAAAGCCAATTGGCTGGTTAAAGAGTCTCTATAAAGAGATGGTAGCGAATGTAATGTAGCTTGTATAGTCTATGACTATTGGATTCACATCTATTTTGGCATGCCTCAATAATATGAAGATTGATAGCAACCACTATCAGAACAGTGACTGAGTACAATTTATGGATGGTGGATACATATATAAGTTATCTACTATATATGTATATAATATATATACATATATAGGCATTCTGTACCTAATGCAGCTGTTTGCTTGATTTTGTGTACATTATATGTTTTAATTGTCTATAAAGTTTTTTTTTTTTTAATTTGTGTCAGGGAGGTTCTCTATGTTCTTTATGTTTCCTTTACTTCTTTTTGCACAACCAACTGGTTCCATTCCAGAGTGTTGTTTGTACAGGGTTACCCTTTCTTACGTTGGTGTTATCTTGTTTTTTGATCCTGGGCATCCCCATTACCATATGGGGAGAGAAAAGGCTACTTACAACTAGAGATGGGCAAAACAAAATTTTTTGTTTCGTTTTCGTCCATTTTGACGAAAATTTTATTTATTTCGTTCAAAACAAATTTCGGCCATTGATGCATTCATTTTGGACAAAATTATATTATGAATGTTATATTCATTTGTGCGAATGGAATATAATTCACCTATTGGAGAATTTGGTTGAAAGAGTCGAAATCATCCGAATTTCATTCAAATTTATTCCCCTACCTTATGCTCTTGAGCTGTCAAAATTCATCTCTTTCAACCTTATACTATGTATTGAATGAACGTAGGTGAATTTAATAATGAAATGAATGTGGCAATGTATGAAAATGGCCTCACTTCAATAGTATAAGGTTGAAGAATTCGGTTGAAAGAGTCAAAATCATCCGAATTTCATCGGTTACCTATGCTATTGAGCTGTTGAAATTCATCTCTTTCATCCGAATTCCCCAACTTTATAGTATGTATTGAGTGAACATAGGTTAAATGTTCAGTCATACGAACTGAATAACGAAATAAATGCAGCAATGGACGAAAATGGCTTCACTTCAATAGTATAAGGTTGGAGAATTCGGTTGAAAGAGTCGAAATCATCCGAATTTCATCCCTTACCTATGCTATTGAGCTGTCAAAATTTGGCTCTAAGTGGTTGAGGAATTCGGATATAGAAGCTTATGGACAACATTATGTTGAAATCAAACAGACAGAAATATAGAAAGTAACATTTTAGAAGTGTAGATGTAAACCCAAAAGTGTGATTAAAATAATATTAATAAAAGTGTATCAAAAATATTTGATATGCTGCATATTACATTTAAAAAAATAAAAACCTGCGGTTTATATAATATTCACAGTTGACAGTTTCACGCATTATTTGTTGGCTTTAAAGGTTGAGTAACCTTTATGAAGGCTAATTTGGAATTTGGACAGTATTCAGTCTCCGGTGTCGCAGACACCAAAGAACAGATGAATAACATGGTGTTGCAGTTTTTATTTCCGCTCTTCTGACAAATTCTACCTCTCTTCTGCAAGGCAGGACAGAGGTAGAGCTCGGCGGGACAGGGTGATAGACCCCCAAAATCGTAACTGTCCCGCAAAAAATCTTAGAGCATGTTACTGATATATTAAGCCATTCAATCAGGGATACTCCTAAGGCATTCATTAACCCCTAAAGAATCAGGGATTTTCCTGGGCTGATGACCAGAGGTTATTTTTCCATTTTGATATGTGGTTGATTAAACTTAGTTTTCCTCTCTCTCATATAATGCACCCATACAAGTTATATGTTGGAATTTTCTTTGGATGGATACCATGTACATATAAATGATCTACAATTTAGTATTCAAAAATAAATATAAAAGGGCGAAATTAAAAATTTGCTCTGGTCAGAATCATGCTCTGGTCAGAAATACATGAAAAGAATATAAGTAATATAGTAAAAATGCCCAAAAATTATGAGAAAAAAACAAAATAAGGGGCATAAACTTGGAAGGAAACTGATCACAGTAAAAAAAAAAACTGTGATCAACAGGGGAAGGGTTACATTTTTAAAACAGGAAATTAGTTTGTTTTTTCCTTTCGCTGTCATTTCACTGTCATCCTCTCTGTACTTCACAATCGGTTTGTGAAGTACAGGGAGTGAATTGGGGGCAAAGTCAGTGTTTATAAGCATTTAACATATAACATAGAGTGTATTCCTTAGTATTTTGATAATTATGTGATAATAATGATGTGAAATTTAAACTTTTTTTTAAAATACATTACACATTAAAAAGTTAATAAACTTCACATCCATAATTATCAAAATGCTTAGTAATATTTAAACAGTAATACTTCAACAAACTTAATAACATTCTATGAAGAAGTAAGTAAAAATATAGATCTAGGTGTGGCAGTTGATGTGATCTATTTGGAACTTGCTAAAGCATTTGATACAGTTCCACACAAAAGGTTACTCTACAAATTGAGAGAAATAGGTTTGGGGGCAAATGTATGTATTTGGATTGAAAATTGGCTAAAAGATAAAATGCAGACGGTTGTTGTAAATGGAAAATCTCAAATTGGACCAGGATATTGAGCGGAGTACCTCAGGGGTCTGTTTTGGGCCCTCTTCTTTTTAATTTGTTTATTAATGATCTCCCACATTGTGCTGAGAGCCATATCTCAGTGTTTGCTGATGACACTAAATTAGGTAAGGTAATACAGACTAATCTTGATGTTTTTACTTTACAGGAAGATTTGGACAGAGTGGGGGACTGGGCAATTAAGTGGCAAATGAGGTTCAATATAGACAAATAAAGTTATGCATTATGGGAAAAATAAGAACAAACCAACATATACTTTAAATTGTATTTCCCTGGGAAAAACTACTAATGAAAAGTATTTAGGAATAATTGTAGATAACAGACTTGGCAACAGTGCTCAATGCCAGTCAGCAGCTTCACCAGTCCTCAAAAAGGATTATAAATGTGTGTTATATAAATGTGTGCAGGGCCAATATAAAGAGCTCTCCAGTGACCTGTTCATTAACAGAAATGTTATTCCAATGTTATGCTGAAATGCTATTAATAATATAATAACCATTAATAATAGAGCTTATTGATCCAGGGAAAAATCTGATTGCCCTTTGGAGTCAAGAAGGAATTTTTCTCCCTAGGAGGCAAAATTCAAAATAGCTACCTTAGGGGTTTTTGCGTTCTTTTGGATCAAAAGCTGAAATGATAGTTAGAAGGGTTGAACTTGATGGACTTGTGTCTTTTTTCAACCTAAATTACTATGTTAATATGTTACTATGTTAGACAGACATGAAGTATATAGATTTTTTTAATCAAGCTGAAAGCAGTTCCCCAACCTTACACTAGTAGTATGTCTGAGAGCTGTGGAATTCATCCATTTGTCCATTCATTCAATTTTGCTTTTAGGCTGTTGTATTTAATGCTAATAGCATTACAATACAACAACTAAAGTCGAAATTGAGTCTATTGGGTCTATTGACTAAAATTCGAAATTTTAGTGAAATAGACCCACTTTAGTCACATAAACAACTGTGTGTTGAAATTAATTTGAATGGACAAATTCCACTGATCAGATCAGTGCTAAGATAGTCATTATTCGTTTAGGATCACTTTCTTCTGCATAGCACAATGTTATGAAGAATAACAACTAATCCGATATAAATACTGAATGTCTGATCACTCTGTTCTGTGATATCGGCTGAATTTGACATATTTCAACTCTATTTCACCTCTATTTCGCATATGTACAATAACTTAAGCCGAAATTGAGACGAAATTCGAATTCAACATATCATAGGGGCTGTCGGCATCCGAATGAACAAATGGACAAATTAATTTCATTCATTTAGCATTCGTTCATTCGGCTTTCGTTAGTTTTTCGTTTTCGTATTCGTTATGAAAATGCATTAGTCCAAAAACGAATGCACATGTCTACTTACAAACCCAAACAGCAATCCATTTGTATTTTTTATGTGTTCTTCAACAAGACCAATGAAGTCGAGAAAGGATGGCTTAATTAAGGGCACACACGATTTATCATACAGAGTCAGCACCTGCATAAGAGTCCATGCATGCTACTTGAAAATAAGTTTTGTCCACCCTCCTCCATGTGTATTCTCATCCTCTCAGCCTAAAATAAACTGACTTTAGTTGGACTTTCTAGAATAAGCTCTGAAAACACAATTGCAGTTTGACGTGCTTGGGATCCCTCTAGCTTCTAGATAGTTGGTTTAAAGAGGGAACTTTACAATCTTATGGTACACATAATACCATTCTGATTCAGTGTACTGGAACTATCAACTTACGAACAACTTATAAATCTTCACCATATTATGTGCTACGTCTTCCACTCCAGGACGTCCAAGGCTTTCTTTCTTCTCAGTTTAATGATTAATGCACCGATAATCCACTGGGATCAATGGATGGCTGCCTAACCAGTTAAGTGAACCAGCAGTTTCACTATATGATTTCTTTTGGAATTCAAAGTAAAGAATACATGGGGTGTGCAGTTTACACACAAACTGGCCACAGTATTGCCGCCATAGACTTAACAATGGCCTTAAGCTTTAAGCGTGAGGGTAAAATACTGGCTAGGTGGCCACAATAACAGTAAGAAAAAGATTGCTATTTTAACAATGGCAAATTAACAACTATTTGACAAAAGCCAAATGAGAAACTAGGCCCAAATTGTTATGGGTTTGTGTATGTAACTTAGATATAAATTGTATAGAAATTTGTTTTGAAAAATCCCTCTATTATCAATAAGTTATATATTTCCTACTTTAAGGCTGAGGTCAGATTTTGAGGAAAGAAAACTGTTTGCAATCATTGTGACTAAAAAGGTGAAGGCAAGTTAATACAAATATGATCATTGATTTTTCGCTTAAGGATTCCTCCTGACCATTCAGCGCAGTGTTAAATATTTTCCTAATTATTGACTTTCTTAGTTTCTGATATTTGCAAATGGTTAAAGGTGATTCACTGTTTCAAAGGCAACCAATGTATATAAGTGAGTCTAAATTTCTTTCGTTTACAGTGTCCTCCAAGAATTCAATTGCTCATTGTAGTTGGACTATTTGGACCACATTCTCACTACCCTTCTTCTTGGAAGGATGAAACTTGCTATTTTATTACTTGTGTGCACTCAGGTGGTCTTCTCTAAACGAAACCAACCACAGCCACAGGGACAAGAACTGACCTCCGTTGCCTGCAATGCACCTGTAGCAGAAGCTGTTGCAGATTTGGCTTTGCAGCAGCTAAATGCAAATCGCAAAATAGGTTCTGTGTATGGACTCAAGCGTATTACGAACGTTCAGGAACAATTTGAGGTAAATGTAACAATCTTATTATACAAAACAAGATACTTTTAATAAAATGTGATAGCGAAATAATGAATGGAAATGGAATTTATTCCAATACCTCACAGATGGGATTTATGAGGTATTTGTTTTATATTTTTACTAAAAGTAATTAATTAAATCTACCTGAATCTGCACAAAGCTGAACTTAATTGCTTTAAAAAAATGTGTAGTCTTTCCTGACATATTTTTACAGTAGTTGCAATCATTTTCTCCAGAAGAAGCAGCCATTTTGCTTTAGTAGCCAACCTTATAAGAAAATGGAGGTAATTTATATTTCTTTGCTTAGATTTATCGAAAATAGAGCATTTTCAAATTCTAATCTTGTAATAAATTACAAGATACCTAATATCACAATCATATATACAGGATCATTTTAAATGGCTATTATAAAAAAAAAAATAACTTGGCATCTCTATGGTTAGTCTATGATGTTTATGATAGTTTATGTTTGGAACTCACTAATCACTAGATATGTATACCAGAAGAAGATATTACAGCAGCAAGTGAAAGCAAAGATGCTAATCAATGGAATGCAAGAAACTAGTGTCTTTTGTACAATGTGAAATATCTGAGAACCATGTAGCTCTTATAACCTCCATAGATGTTGAACTGCCTGTTTAACAAGCCTCTGTACACATTATTACAGGAGGAGAGCGGCTTTGTGTATTACTTGACAGTGGATGTAGTGGAAACAGAATGCCATGTTCTAAGCAGACAGGACTGGAAAGAATGTGAACCTAAACCAGAAAAGGAAGCTGTAAGTGAAATTCAACGAGTTGAAATTCGACTGAATATTTTGTTTTAATAGGATGTAACAGTCGTGACTTTTTTATTGTTTGATCTTTTGTTTTGATCTATATGACTAAATGAACAGTTAGGAAAATACATTATTATTTACTGTAAGATACATTAATGATTTCTCAAGGATATTTCTATCCCAGTCTCAAATTTATAATTGTTAAAAAAAAAATTAGATCAAAATGTGTGACAACATTACATATATTTGTGGGATTTCCACAATATTTTAAAACTGAGAGCAAAAGTAATGTTATGTAGAACTTAGAACTTGTCCTCTGACCGGCCATGCAAGACAATAATACAGTCCTGTCTAACTTTGTGGCATAGCCTCCTTAGAGTGTTTTCCTGAATTATTATAGAATGAGTCGGCGGATAAGAACCATTTGGTCCATTTAGTCTGCCCAATTTTCTAAATAATTATGTTATTATGTCCAGCAAAGTGGAGTGATAAGAATGAGTTACAACTCCAACATCCAATAAACAACACAAAAGTTAATCAAATTAATTTCCACTGCAAGCTCTACATTTCGCTAAAACTATTTCATAACATTTTAATTTATTAACATGGTATTTACATTCATTTACGCATTTTTTATTTACATTTAGTTGATCAAATTTTATTTACATTATTTATATTTAATTATTTACATATTTACATGTTATATAAAACAATCATGACAATACCAAATGGAAGTATTTAAATAGTTTAAAAAAGGAGCTACATAAAGGTAATTATGACATAAGAGCCCTTGAAGCTAAACCTAGCAATGTGAGAATGTAGCCCAGAGGCTATAATCAAATGGGTGGTACCATTGGCTAGGTCCAAAAATAATGGGAGAGAAAAAAAGGAAGATGAGAAATAGAGACAAAAAAGGAAGGGGAGGTAATAGCAAAAAAATGGAAGGGACACAAATATTGACAACATGACCCCCTATCATCTGATTCCACCAGGAACTCTAATATTCCTGGTGGAATCAGATGATAGGGGGTCATGTTGTCTATATTTGTGTCCCTCCCATTTTTTGCTATTACCTCCCCTTCCCTTTTCCCTCCCATTCAGGGAGGACTGTGATATAACGTGTGATATATTATTTAAGTCCCTACTTACATAATATGCTTTGCTTTGTTAACCCCTTAGTGACAAGACATTTTCAACTTGACTTTCCCTTGGTGACAATGGCTGTTTTGACATTTCTGGGGTGTTTGTGTTTAGCTGCAATTTTCTTCTTTCTCAGATACTTTACCCACACAAATTATATGTTGTTTTTATCGTCATTAGAAGGGCTTTCATTAGATACCATTATGTTAATCATATCTTATAATTTACAACAAAAAAAAAATCATAAAATATGATGAAAAATGTAAAAAAAAAAACCTTTTTCTAACTGTGACCTAAAATATAATTTAGACAAATACAATCATTAAAAAAGACCCCATCTAAATAGTTTCTAAATGTTGTCCCGAGTTCAGAAATATGCATGTTTCCATATTTTCTGTATTTTTTTGTGAGTTATGGGGCAAAAAACAAAAATAGTGTTTTTTGTTTTTTTCCTATATTGACCTTTTGACCCCAACCCGAACCCAAAATGTAACCTTAACACTAAATTTAACCCCAACTCTAACCCTTATGCTATCCCTTAATATATTTTAATTTTAACCCTATCCCTTATGCTAAAAATTATTTAATTTTTACCCTTTAGGCTAATCTAACTATATAACCAGTTTTTAGTTAATTAAATATTTATTTTAAATTTTTTCCATTGCTATGCTACTTAACTACCACTAGGGGCAGTCAAGTAGCATATTCAGAGCGACGGAAGTGAAGTTACTTTCACTTCCGAAGCTCAGACCGCCAGAGGGCATAGCCATATTGACGGAGCATGCTGCTCCGTCAATATGGCTCCCACGATCGCTCCGTGGGGCGATCGTGGGGGCCCCAGAAAATAAATTTCGACATCGAGGCAATAGACCAGCACCGTTAAAGGGCTTTTCGCGATCGTTGATCGCGAAAACCGCTTGATTCACCACAGGACGTGGAGGTGTTAACTTTCTGTTTTTGGAATCCCACCTTCCTTAAGGCTAGCTTGTACCTCATCTATTGATAAACTACAATTCCCATAATATGACCCTTAGATATATGCCTTTGTCTGTTGTAATATCAATATGCTTCTCTTTTTTTCTTGAAGGAATTTGGACAATGCAAAATTACTTTTCACCTTCACAAAACACAGAGAATTGCTCAGTTGTACAATTACTTCTGCAACGTGAGACCCGGTATGTAATTCAAATACACAAACATTAATGTAATTTAAAAAATGTATCAAAGCAAGTGGTTTTCATACACTCTTCCTATCAGGCTACAATGTCTGCAGCTTAGGCAAGGAAATTATTATCAAAGATAATATTCTGCTAAGTCTAGTAACTGTCACTCATTATTGTGATTGATGTTGTATGCTGTTTCAAAATAATTATATTTATATTTGTTGTACATTCCAGCTGCTCAAAGTCCAGAAGGATGCCCCGGCTGTCCTATTTACCTACCCTTGAATGACAGCAGTTTCCAGAATGTTGCAAATCAAGCAATTGAAAAATTCAATAAGGAGAACAAATATGACAAATATTTTTCAATTGGGAACATCACAAAAGCCACAGCGCGGGTAATGATGGCATGACTTTCAAAAGGGAATGTTTGTCTAAGAGAAACAAAGAATAATGTATTGCACCTTGTATTCTACAGGATAATATTTAACAAAAAAATATTTATATATCACAGCATGTAATTAAATCTTGGAAACTAATGCATATTAAATCTGACACTTTATAAATGCATTTAGGTTTTGGGTTTGTAATACTTTTTCAGACCTACTCAGAAGAGATAATTGCAGGGCTTTACAGGGAATTGTGATGGGAATTTCAAACTTTAGCCCAAAGTAGCCAAGGTGGAAAAATGGAGAATGGAAGAATTCCCTGCTTTTTTTTATTTATTGAGTAGACCCCTTTGTTTTGAATTGTTTATCCCAGGGATTAATCCTCCCTTTTGGAGTTGTTTTAATATTGAATACCATATTGAATTTATGTTGGTAAATAAGTGAATCACAATAATTGTTTTATGATTATTGAAAACATACATGTAATCCAACAACAAGTTTTTAATGCTTTTTTGGGGGGGTGTTTTAAAGGTGATTGCTGGAACTGCCTACCATGTGGAATTTACAATTCAAGAATCTTCCTGTAACAAATCTATCCCAGCTGAACAAGTGGCTCTCTGCCAACCCCTGGACTGTGAATTTGCAGTAAGTGTTCCAAAATCACAGGAAAGAAGTTTAGGGACATGTATGCATGACCATGAAAATGATCATAGAATTAAAGTTTATTTTGATTTCTTAAATGACTGTTCCTAGTAAAGAAAATATTCAGCAACATAACTGCTTTTATTAAAGTTCAAATTTCTTTCCCCAGCATTCTGGCTACTGCAAGAGTCGCAGTTTAGAACTTACAAGAAAACCAAATGAACCATTTTTGTCAGTCACCTGCAAAGTATTTGAGCCAGAGGTATGGAATGAAAACTATCATTAAAAACTAACTCCAGTTAACTAATGTCAACTTCACCTATTTACTCCCACTTCACATGTCTTATACCTAAATGCACCTCTCTGTCATTGAAGTATACAAGAACAGTTCTGAAGCTATATCTTTAAATATCATGATTTTATTATTTTCATTTTTCCTTTCAGAGCCAGCTATGTAATTCACCTGTCATTTTAACTCTTCTGTGATCTTATAGGCTGCTGTTGCAGAAGAGCAGAAGCACCAGAGTGGCAATCAGGAACAGAAACCAGAGGGCAGACCTGGAAAACGTCAACATGGAAAGAAAGAAGAAAAACGAGGCAAAAAACATGGAAAATCTGATAGTAAGCCAGGTCATGAACACGGTGGAAGTCATGAACATGACCACCAGCATTTGCACCCATACGAGCATCATCACTCTGAAGGAGGACATGGCCCCCCATCAGAATCTGTGAAGCCTGTTGGCACAATTACATATGGTGATGCTGATGAAAATCAAGATAAGAAAGGTAATAAAAAATCAGATGGTTCAAAATCCAAACAAGAAAAAAGAAAAGAATCTAGAGGAAAAAGATCAACACCTGCCAACCGACGTGGGCCTGGTAGACCAACCATTCGCAGCTTCCCTGCAGTGGCTTCTACTTCAGACCAATGCCCAGGAGAAGTCAAGAACTATTTCGCAATTAAAGAAAGCACACAGGCCCCATTATTACCTGCTAAGTAATCACTCACTGACCATACTACTGACCCTGGTATATTTCTTTCTGTTTCATCATTCAGGGAACTCTGTAACTTAAAACATTGTTAATGTGAATGTAGACAATAAAAAAGGATTTAAAAATTATTTCTGTGAAGACTGCTGTTTATGATGTCATCTGTAGCTTAATATGCAAATGAACTAGTTGACGTTGATGTCATAAATAAGAGGCATCACATGCACGTTTAAAATATATTTTTTCTGAATCTATACATTAACTTGTAAAATGCGAACACTATGTGTAGATAATATCTGACCATTTTTATTCTCTATATTTACAATACATAAACAAACAATTAGGTGACAAACTGTTCATTTTAAATGCCAATATACTTCCAAAGTACCATTTATTTATTTTGTTATTTTTACACAGCACATAGAATGATGAAAAAACAACATGTGCTTTTTAAGCTAGATGCCATTTGTTCCCTGCCTAAAACCTATTGGCTTTAGTCTGTTTATTAGTGAGAGAGCCTTGGTTTCAGAATAAATTTATAGATAATAATATTAGTCTGTTTATTAATTAGAGAGGCTTGGTTTCAGAATACATTTATAGATAATAATATATAGCAAAATGTGTTTTAAAGTTTAATGACACTTTACTATAGTAGTCTAATGCACTAATTTTCCTCATGATGGAGCCAAACCACGATCAAGAACTATACAAAAGGACAATGGTCACATATAAAGCAGTACCTATTGCCCCTCACCATGCATATTAGTCAGATAATCACAGTTACAGTTCAGCATTAAGCATGCAATATTCCGGAAAACCATTTTGGTGCAAACTAAATAAAAAAATGTTGTTTAAGAATAAAAAATGGTTTTTAAAATACAACTTTTATTGATAATTTTTCTTTAATTAAAAATCTTATCATAATGTCCTCCCAAGACTCTTCTTTCTTTTCCAAATGCCACCACTATGGGTGTCCGCAGGATTTTTCCCAAGGGGGCAAGATCTATTCTTCTTTCTACCCCATTGCCTATGTTAGTTTGGGGTAGCGGTTTCCGGTTGAGAGGTAAATGTTAGTTAACCATTAGTCAGAAAGAAACATGTCCAAGGTAGGAGTGGCTAACAGTCTCTATGATGCTCAGCCACCAGGATCCTGAGTCTCGTGGAAACTTTATTTTACAGTAGCTGAGGGGGTAAATATTAGCCACAACAGTCCTTGTCTGCAATTTTGTTTTGTTTTGCCAGTAATGACTGACTGTATATCATAGGACATGCACTTAGTGTGTAGTGTAGGCCTCCATATCCCCATCTAACAGCAATATGAATTGAGAAGGAAATTGCCAGCATAAGGCCAAATGGGTTCAGTTGGACAATTCTTCCATTCAGCTATACTTCAGCAAAGCCTGCATGATGATGCTCTCTTACTGGCTCTTGTGTATCACAGTGGGCAGGACTAGGTGGCTGTTTACAACTTTTTTTTAACCTGCCTTCCAACACAAAGAGAGGAAATTGACCTGATCAAATAGGATTATAACTCTGCCCCCTTGTAATAGTTACATTACCCTCCCATTCAATGATCAAAATTCTGACTTATAGACTGCATTCTGTTTCCCCAGCCCCAAAGTGAGAAATTTGTGCTGTAAAGTCACTAGGGGACATATGTGAAATCAGCAAATACAAATAATAATAAAAAAATTCTCATTTTTTAGTGGGAGTGTCCCTTTAAGCAAGCCCTTACTATAATCTTCTCCACAGCCCCATTTACAATTAACTACAATTTCCATGATGATCAACCATCAGTGTTGTTGGCTCATCATAATGTGATTTGCACAGTGGTGTATCTTGGTTTTGTGCTCCCCTAGGCAGACAAAATTCATGCAACTCCCTACCCACGTTGCACACCCACGACATGCCTTATAACCCACACTGAACACCGATTAAATTCCCCATAACCCACGTTGCCCATCCATTACATGCCCCCCATCACCCCCTTTACATGGCTCCCCTCCCCGGGCATCCCATGGCTTACCCTGGTCCCTGGTGGTTAGTGGCAGGCAGCATCTATGCCCCACCCCCTAAAAAAAAAGTCACGGGCCGCCTTAACTTTGATATGTGGCACCGGGGGCGTCGCAATCAGGCTCAATAACCGGGGCACTGGTCCAGAGTTTGGGGCACTTTGTTTGCCACCGTAATGAATTGGCCGCCCTAGGCATCTACCTAGGATGCCTCACGATGAACACTGCACTGGATCTGCAGTCATGGGCTTGGTAGTCCTGGGAGTCAGGGCTCCCTTACAAAACAAATCAGAAAATTGAAAAATGGACATAATGGATGTGAAATCTGTGCTGGAGACTGTGTGGCTACCAGAGACAAAAATCTCACAGACCTGAATGACCAGGTCAGTTTCATGATGCAGGTATTTTAGAACCAAAAGTCACAAATGATAAACATGAGAGCAAGGCAAACATATGTTTGAGAGGCTTCCCTTTCTAATCAGATTCTTTGTGTTTTTGCAGCCAGCCTTCAACATATCAGGCTAAGCCAACCTGGATTTCTTTCAAATATAGAAGACCGCGGTGGCAGCCCAGGATGCCAGCAAGGACAAAATCATGACATTTCGCTCAATGGTCAATAAAGCTAGTATGCTTGCTATTGCTCACAAGAGCCACCAGATTACCTTTGAAAAAGTGAACATTTAAATCTTCGAGGAATAACCACCATAATTATTGGTATGGAGGTGCTCCATGGCCCCTTTAATGTCACACTTGAGAGACACTAAAGTAAATTAGTAAAATGTGTGTGTGTGTATGTGGCATGAGGTTGGCAGAGAAGCAGCACTTCAATTCTTGACCCAAGCAGCACAATGTCTTGGGGGAGCCCTGGCTCCGAGCACTGACCGTGCAAACAGATAAAAAATTGTTGAAGCTCACGGTACTAGCAGAGGCACCCACCTTCTTGCTGTCTCTAAACTTACCTCCTATTGAGAAACACTGGACCGGTCACCAAAAATGGAGGGATCGCTGGCGGCAAAACCATCGGACTTATGGGATCGATGCTACCACCATACACTTGAATTTCTTTAAGGACTACTCTTTGGAACAGAGAACTTGTGTGAAGATTCCACTGACTATGTTACTTATACGAAAAGGTGTTCCCCCATAGATATTAGACATTGACATTTGAACAGTACCTTGTTCAAAACATGCTCATGCCTCTGAATACATATGTTCATCTGCCCATGCAACTCTGTCTACCTGCTTTTCTTTCTTTGCTCTTACCTTTTTCTTTTAGTACTCAGCTTTCTTATACAATAAGAAAGCCTCCTAACCACAAAGGAATCCTGGCTCGAGCTTACTTGGCTTTCTTCTCTTCCTAATCTCTTTTATGCCATCAAAATTCTCTTATGTTTGTCTCTGTTTCTCCATTGCCTATTTTCCCTTAAAGTTTTGAATAAGTGGATGTTATATGTTTGATACTAATGTCCACTAGAGGGCAATATCCTGATAATTTTCAGCACCTCATTCACCCAAGCAAGTTGAAACCTACTTTAGGTACATTTCCCTGTTCTATTTTCATAGCTTGTTAACATTTGGGACTTATCCTGTCCATAATAATACAGACGTCTAAACCCAAATACAAAAATGAGGCACATAAGTCAGGTTGTTTTATGTCTAGTTACTATAGAAATTCTATTTTCCAAGACATGTATAATGTTTCCACGGAGATAGAAATGTAGAAACATAGAAACATAGAAACATAGAATGTGTCGGCAGATAAGAACCATTCGGTCCATCTAGTCTGCCCAATTTTTTTTTTGAGTACTTTGATTAGTCCCCCGTTCCCAGTCTTATAGCTAGGATAGCCTTGTGTCTATCCCACGCATGCTTAAAATCCTTGACTGTGTTTACCTCTACCACTTCTGCTGGCAGGCTATTCCATACATCCACTACCCTCTCAGTAAAGTAATACTTCCTGATATTACTTTTAAATCGTTGCCCCTCTAATTTAAGACTATGTCCTCTAGTTGTGGTAGTTCTTCTTCTTTTAAATATACTCTCTTCCTTTACTGTGTTGATTCCCTTTATGTATTTAAATGTTTCTATCATATCCCCCCTGTTATGTCTTTCCTCCAAGCTATACATGTTAAGATGCTTTAACCTTTCCTGGTAAGTTTTATCCTTCAACCCATGAACCAGTTTAGTAGCCCTTCTCTGAACTCTCTCCAAAGTATCAATATCCTTCTGGAGATACGGTCTCCAGTACTGCGTACAATACTCCAAGTGAGGTCTCACCAGTGCTCTGTACAATGGCATGAGCACTTCCCTCTTCCTACTGCTAATACCTCTCCCTATGCAACCAAGCATTCTGCTAGCATTTCCTGCTGCTCTATTGCATTGCCTACCTACCTTCAAGTCCTCTGAAATTATTACTCCTAAATCCCTTTCCTCAGATGTTGAGGTTAGGACTGTACCAAATAGTCTATATTCTGCTTTTGGGTTTTTACGCCCAAGGTGCATAATCTTGCACTTGTCCACATTAAATGCCAGTTGCCACTGCTCTGACCATTTTTCTAGTTTAGCTAAATCATTTGCCATTTGGCTTATCCCTCCATGAATATCAACCCTGCTGCAAATCTTTGTATCATCGGCAAAAATACATACTTTGCCAACAAGACCTTCTGCAATATCGCTAATAAAAATATTAAAGAGAATGGGTCCAAGAACAGATCCCTGAGGTACCCCACTAGTAACAAGACCTTGCATCGAATATACCCCATTGACTACAACCCTCTGTTGCCTGTCACTCAGCCATTGTCTAATCCATTCAACAATATTGAAATCCAAACTCAAAGATTTCAGTTTATTGATAAGCCTTCTATGTGCGACAGTGTCAAAAGCCTTACTGAAATCTAGGTAAGCAATGTCTACTGCACCACCCTGATCTATTATTTTAGTTACCCAATCAAAAAAATCAATAAGATTAGTTTGGCATGATCTCCCTGAAGTAAACCCATGCTGTCTCTCATCTTGAAATCCAAGCGACTTTAGATGTTCAACAATCCTATTCTTTAACAAGGTTTCCATTATTTTCCCCACTACTGAAGTAAGACTTACTGGTCTATAGTTGCCAGCCTCCTCCTTACTACCTTTCTTGTGAATGGGCACAACATTAGCTAATTTCCAATCTTCTGGAACTACTCCCGTTAACAATGATTGGTTAAATAAATCTGTTAACGGTTTTGCTAGTACACCACTAAGTTCTTTTAATAACTTTGGATGTATCCCATCAGGTCCCATCGACTTATTTGTCTTTACTTTAGACAGCTGAAGTAAAACCTCTTCCTCTGTAAACTTACATGCATCAAAAGACTCATTAGTCTTTTTCCCTAAATGAGGTCCCTTACCCTCATTTTCATTTGTAAAAACTGAACAAAAATATTCATTAAGGCAGTCTGCTAAGCCTTTATCCTCTTCTACATAGCATCCTTCTTTTGTTTTTAATCTAACTAATCCTTGTTTTACTTTCCTTTTCTCATTTATGTATCTAAAAAATGTTTTATCCCCCTTTTTCACTGACTGGGCTATAGTCTCTTCTGTGTGTGCTTTGGAAGCCCTTATAGCTTGCTTTGCCTCTTTCTGCCTACTCTTATAGATCTTTCTATCTTCCTCACTCTGAGTATTTTTATAATTACTAAATGCTAGCTTTTTATTTTTTACTATTTTAGCCACCTCTGCAGAGTACCACAGTGGTTTCTTCAATTTTTTGCTCTTACTGACAAGCCTTATGCAATTTTCTGTTGCCTTCAGTAGTGCAACTTTTAGATAATCCCATTTCTCCTGGACTCCATTTAAATTGCTCCAGTCTGATAAAAACTTTTGTTTTTGTGTGGTGTGACTGCGTCACTGTTCTTATATTAAACCACACTGTCTGGTGATCACTAGATCCTAAACTTTCACCTACAGTAATATCTGATAACAAATCTCCATTTGTGAACACTAAGTCTAGTATGGCCTGCTTTCGAGTTGGCTCCTCCACTACTTGTTTTAGAGATAATCCCAGTAGGGAGTTTAGGATATGCGTACTCCTGGCGCAAGTAGCTGTTTTGTATTTCCAGTTCACATCAGGAAGATTAAAGTCACCCATGATGATCACTTCTCCCTTCATTGTCATTTTAGCTATTTCCTCAACTAGTAGATTATCTAACTCCTCTATTTGTCCAGGGGGCCTATAAATCACACCTACCCGAGTTACCATATGATTACTAAATTCTAATGTAACCCAAACTGACTCTATGTTCGCCTCACTAACTTGTATTACGTTACATTTTAAGCTATCCCTCACATAAAGGGCCACCCCTCCCCCTTTTTTACCTTCTCTGTCTTTTCTATATAAAGAGTACCCTGGTATTGAAATGTCCCAGTCATGTTTTTCATTATACCATGTCTCAGTAACAGCCACTAAATCTACATTCTCAGTTGCCAATATTGTCACAAGTTCATGGATCTTATTCCCTAAACTGCGAGCATTTGTAGACATGACCCTAAGCTTATCATTTTTCAGCACACTGACTACAGGTAACTTCTGTACCTTTTTTGGGGGGCAATTGGATTGATGTTTTATCGCCATTTTGCCCCCCTCTTTTAGTTTAAAAACCTCCTAGCAAAACCCCTGAACTGCTCACTGAGAACATTTGTTCCCTTTTGAGAAAGATGCAAACCATCTTTTTTGTACAGTTCCTTTCTATCCCATAGTGAACTTCCATGAGAAACAAAGCCAAATCCTTGCTCCCGACACCATTCTCCAAGCCACAAGTTGAAGTCCCTAATACGCACCCGTCTATCATTCTGAATGTTATGTACAGGCATAACTTCAGAAAAGGACAGTGTGGACACAACCTGCCGTATATCATTGGCAAGAACACGAAAAGCTTCCTTCACCTCTGAAACCTCATGTATCTGTTTTGCAGCTGTCTCAATACATCTGTACTTAATATTCACAGGTACTCCATCTTGTTCTCCATGCAACAGTTTAACAAAATTAATAAAAATATAGTAAACATAAAAGAAGAGATAGGCATTTTACATAATATATGTGAGGAGTATGTGTAAGTGCAAGAATGTCAGAGAATAAAATAATAAACACAGTGACACTTTATATAACAATGAATACCCAGCCCCTGAAATAATGTCAAGGTGTCAAGTACACTGAGGAAGGCTGGCAACTTCTGGCCCAGGAGAAAAATAGCTATTTAGTTGCCCATGGTGCAACTTCATCAGCTCACGATAATCATCAGAGGTAGACATAAATAGGCAAGACAGGTATGTTGAAAGATAAGACAATTTGACAGTGCTATACACTGTTATCATTAGAAGTGGAAAGTAGTGCAGCTCCAGCCCATTAAATCAAGTTAGAGGGTAGCCCGTAGGGCAATTGCCCTCCTGCCCACATTGCCAGCCCTCCCCTGCATGTACAGCACCAGGGCTGGACTGGCCTACAGGGAAAATCCCCGGTAGGCTGCCCGTCCTGGGGCCGCTGTAAGTAATTCTGCATTGGTTGCTTAAAGAACTTTGGCCGATTTGCATGAGCCAGCGCTACCATTAATAGGCAGTTAGACGACAGTTTTTTCCCTTTTTTTCTTCTTCTCAACAGCGCCTCCTTGGCCAGAGCAGCTGGCTATGAAGATCTATTGGTGATCGTGGCAGCACGATGGCCTGTCTTAGAGGAAATTTCTGGGTAAGTCCTGTGCCTTCAAGCTGGGGCAAATATTAGGAGCACAATATGGGCACTGGGGCAAGTTTATTTTATTTTGTGTGTATGTGTGTGAGTGAGTGTCAGAGTGTAAGTGTGAGTGGCAGTGTGTGTGGTGGTGTGAGTGTTTAAGTAAGTTTGTGAGTCAGTGGCAGAGTGTGTAAGTGTGAGTGGCGGATTATTTAAGGGTGTGAGTGAGTGGCAATGTGTGTGTGTTTTTCACAGTGTGTTTCACAATGTCTTTTGGTTTATAGACTTTCGGTTTATAGAATAGCAATAGCATTACATGTATTCTATAAACCGAAAGTCTATAAACCGAATGTCTTTCGGTTTATAGACTTTCAGTTTATGGAATACATGTAATGCTTTTGGCTTTCTATAAACCGAAATAGAGTCCCCATTCATAAGAAATTTTAAGTTATTTCCCTATCCATATTTGTTTGCAGGGCACTTGTCCTACTCTTACCCCCATTTTACTTCCTTTTGCAGCCCTCTAGCCCTTTCCAGGACTTTTTTAGAGGCATTTTAGTGGCCAAAAGTTCGGGTCCCCATTGACTTCAATGGGGTTCGGGGTCAAGTTCGGGGTCAAGTTGGAGCCCGAACCCGGACTTTTTTCCGAAGTTTGGCCGAACCCGCCGAACCCGAACATCCAGGTGTCCACTCAACTCTAAATGGGATGTTTAAGCGGAAGACTGCTATAGAAATCCACAATGTAAGCAGATCTGTTTTATATTTAAACATTTATTCAACTTTTTAATGCTTGGCTCCTCTCCTTGACTACCTGCCTATAGTGGACCTAACCATCCAAGGGATATAGCCCACAGTCATGATGTTAATCCATGCTGTTTAACCCTTACATTCCAAAATGACGTTTCTAAGACCCTGGAAAAATAGGCTCTTTTCATGTTAGTGGATTTTCAGGGCAATATCATACCAAAATATTATCTTTGCTTGTGCAGACCAGTCTACAAGATGTGGTCTTTTTTCTTTGTGTTTTATATGTAACAGTGAGGAGTGATTTTTTTTTCTCAGTGTAATAATTTGACTATAAATACCCTGATACGTTTTTCTTATATTTTGTGCACCATCACAGTAAAACTTGTTCGGTGTTCTGCTCTTGAACATAGCAGACGTTTGAGACGAATTGGCAGCTGCACAATATTTTGTGTGTCTGACACTGTTCCGTTTTTACTCCAGCGCATATGTGAGATACTTGATTGTACTCACAACGTTTTTAAGTAAGCCTTTTTTATTCATTTATTAAAAACATTGTATTTACCATTAGAATTGAGTGGACACCTGGATGTTCGGGTTCGGCAGGTTCGGCCGAACTTCGAAAAAATGTCCCGATCCATGCTCGAACTTGACCTTGAACTTGACCCTGAACCCCATTGAAAGCAATGGGGACACAAACTTTTGGCCACTAAAATGCCTCTAAAAAAGTCCTGGATAAAATGTGGATAAGAGTAGTACAAGTGCCCTGCAAACCAATATGGATAGGGAAATAACTTAAAATAACATAAAATACATACAAATTACAAATACAGCTGAGCCATAAAATAGCACTAGATGGAATCTTTGATTTTAGCTTTGGAAGAACATAAATCTAAATCTAAAGCATGGCTGCCAGGAGGATCAACAGAATTATCCATTTGAGAGAGGGTTGGAGTGCAGGGTATTCTCTTTCAGTTTATACTAAGTGACCCATAGGTTGAGGAGGTGTAGGTGGAAGCGGCGCTGGAGGAGGAGGTAGCCAACACTGTTTTTTATTTGTTTTTGGTTTTTTAAATTGGGGTAGCCCCCAAAATATTGGGACATATAACAACAGAAAACAAAAAATAAGTGCACTTGAGTATAACAATGACTGGGTGATGCCGGTATAAATGTCTATTCTGCACAAGGTACAGAGAAGTCTGGTGGGATCCATGCCTGGTTCATCTTAATAAACGTGAGCTTGTCAACGTTGGCTGTGGACAGGCGGCTGCGCTTGACTGTGATAACGCCCCCTGCCGTGCTAAACACACGCTCAGACAATACACTGGCTGCAGGGCAGGCCAGCACCTCCAAGGCATAAAGGGCAAGCTCAGGCCATGTGCCCAATTTGGAGAACCAGAAGTTGAATGGGGCAGACCCATCAGTCAGTACATGTAGGCCTGTGCACACATACTGTTCCAAGATGTTGCTGAAATGCTGCCTCCTGCTAAGACGTTGCATATCAGATGGTGGTGCTGCTTGTTGTGGCGTGCTGACAAAGCTTTTCCACATTTTGGCCATGCTAACCCTGCCTTCTGAGGTGATGGCAGTGCCCCAGCTGCATTGGCGACCTCTTCCTCTGCCTTCGCCTTGTGCTTCCATTGAGCCCCCGGTGTCATTTTGGAATGCCCTCAGCAGCGCGTCTACCAGCGTGCGCTTGTAATCATGCATCTTACGATCACGCTCCAGTGATGGAATTAAGGACGGCACGTTGTCCTTGTAACGGGTATCCAGCAGGGTAGCCACCCAGTATTCAGCACAAGTTAGAATGTGGGCAACTCGGCAGTTGTTGCGCAGGCACTGCAGCATGTAGTCGCTCATGTGTTCCAAGCTGCCCAGAGGCAAGGACCAGCTGTTCTCTGTGGGAGGTGTATCATCTGTGTCCTCCGTATCCCCCCAGCCACGCTCCAAGAGCTGCGTTGGGTGCCACCCTGCTGTGAATACGGTTCCTCCTCCTCCTCATTATCATCATCCTCATCCTCCTCCAAAACTGTGCCCTGGCTTGACAGTTGTGTATCTGGCCTATGCTGGTGCAGGAACCCACCCTCCAAGCCACTTGTGAATGACTGGCCTGATAACCGTGGAAATGACTCCTCTTCTTCCTCCTCCTCTTCCTCCTGTGCCACATCCTCTTCCATCATCGCCCTAAGCGTTTTTTTCAAGGAGACATACAAGCGGGATAGTAAGGCTGAGAACGGCGTCATTGGCACTGGCCATGTTGGTGGAGTCCTCGAAACAGTGCAAAATGGCACACAGGTCTCGCATAGAGGCCCACTCATTGGTGGTGAAGTGGTGCTGTTCCACAGAGCGACTGACCCGTGCGTGCAGCAGCTGATACTCCACTATCGCCTGCTGCTGCTCGCACAATCTCTCCAGCATGTGCAAGGTGGAGTTCCACCTTGTGGGCACGTCGCATATGAGGTGGTGAGTGGGAAGTCCTAAGTTACGCTGCAGCGCAGACAGGCGAGCAGCAGCAGGGTGAGAACGCCTAAAGTGCGCACAGACGGCCAGCACTTTCTGCAGCAGCTCTGATATATCTGGGTAGTTTTTCAGGAATTTCTGCACCACCAAATTCAGCACATGCACCAGGCAAGGGATGTGCGTCAAACCGGCTAGGCCCAGAGCTGCTACGAGATTTTGCCCATTATCGCACACCACCAGGCAGGGCTTGAGGCTCAGTTGCAACAACCACTCATTGATCTGTTGTTCCATGCCCATCCACAGCTCCTGCGCACTGTGGGTTTTTCCCCCCAAACATATGAGTTTTAAAAGATCCTGCTGTCGTTTCCCCCTGGCTGTGCTGAAGTTGGTGGTGAAGGTGTTACGCTGACCGGATGAGGAGGTGTAGAGGAGGTGGTAGAGGAGAAGGAAGAAGCTGAGTAGGAGGAGGAGGCAACAGGAGGCAAAGAGAAATGCCCTGCAATCCTCGGTGGCGGAAGGACATGCGCCAAACTGCTATCTGCCTCAGGCCCAGCCGCTACTTCATTTGCACAGTGTGCCGTTAGGGAGATATAGCGTCCCTGCCCATGCTTACTGGTCCACGTATCTGTGGTTATGTGGACCTTGCCACAGATGGTGTTGCGCAGTGCACACCTGATTTTGTCCGCCAATTGCTTGTGCAGGGAAGGGATGGCTTGCCGGGAAAAGTAGTGGCGGCTGGGAACCACGTACTGTGGGACAGCCACCGCCATCAGGTTTTTAAAACTGTCCATCTCCAACAGACGTAATGACAGCATTTCAAAGGCCATGAATTTGGAAATGCTGGCATTCAGGGCCAGTGTTCCTGGGTGGGTAGGGCCATACTTCCTCTTTCTCTCCAGTGTTTGGGAGATGGACAGCTGAACGCTTCCATGGGACAGTGTTTTGATGCTTGGGGACAGTGGCGGACGTTGTGGCATTGCTGCCACTTCCTCTATTTGCTCGGTGGCAGATGCCACTGTGACTCCAGAGCTGGAGGAAGTGGCCAAGACAGCAGCAGAAGAGGAAGCAGGAGGAGCCTGAGACCTTTCTTGGGTTTTGAGATGCTTACTCCACTGCAGCTCGTGCTTTGCCTGTAGATGCCTGGTCATGCAGGTTGTGCTCAAGTTTAGCACATTTATGCCTTGCTTACGGTTCTGATTGCACAGCCTGCAAACCACTCCTGTCTTGTCGTCAGCACATTGTCTAAAGAACTGCCACGCCAGGGAACTCCTTGGAGCTGGCTTTGGTGTGCTCGGCCCCTGGGTGCGGTGGGCAGTAGCAGGCGTACTGTCCAGGGGATGGCCGCTATGGTTTTGCACCCTGCTCCCTCTTATGCTGCGCTTGTGCCTCTTTGCGACCACCGCCTCTTCTTCCAAACTGGACACATCACTCGCATGACCTTGATTCCATGTGAGGTCTAGGACCTCATCATCCTCCACATCATCTTCCACCCACTCCTCAACCCTGCCCTCCTTGCCGGTCTGCACACTGCCGAAAGCCATAGCAGTTGGCACCTGTGTTTCGTCATCATCATCAACGTGCTGCGGTGGTCCTCGCATGTCCACATTCTGACACATAAGTGGTTGTGCATCAGTGCACTCAATCTCTTCCATTTCTGGGGCAAGGCTAGGTTTGATGACCCCGCTAGCAGAGAAATCAAAAAGCAAAAGAGACTGCTGCATGACTTGTGGCTCAGACTGCTTGGCTGATTTGCAAGGGGATGAGGTGAAAGACAGATGGCCATGGGCTGCAGGTGTCAACTCTGAGCTTTCAGCAGGGGACCAGGTGGGAGACAATGTGAAGGAACTGGAGGCACTGTCAGCCACCCAATCTACTATCGCTTGTACTTGTTCTGGCCCCACCATTCTAAGAGCGGCATTCGGGCCTACCAAATAACGCTGAAGGTTCTGTCGCGTACTAGCACCTGAGGAAGGTGTTTCACTTGTGCGTGTAGCTGGCACAGATCGACCACATCCCCTACTTGCAACAGGAGCTCCACCAACATCAGCAGCACCACGACCAGGGCCACGTCCCTTATTTGATTCTCTCCTCATTCTTTGCGGTCACCCACCAAAGTAACAGATGGTTTATGTCAGGCGACAATGTAACCGCCAATGGTCAACAATTTTTATTTGTATTTTTTTTGTTTATTGGACTGCAAGAAATGCACCGCATGACGTAAATGTACTATTTAGCACCCAAAACAATTAGACATTTTCAAAGTGCGATGTAACCACAGTATTTCACTGTTCTATTTGACTCTCAGATATGAAGTGCACCGCAAGACACAAATGTACTATTTAGCACCGAAAACAATTAGAATTTTTCAAAGTGCGCTGTGAGCACAGTATTGGACTGTTCTATTTGACTCTCAGATATGAAGTGCACCGCAAGACGCAAATGTACTATTTACCACCCAAAACTATTAGAATTTTTCAAAGTGCGCTGTAAGCACAGTATTTGACGGTTCTATTTGACTCTCAGATATGAAGTGCAGGACGCAAATGTAATATTTAACACCAACAAATTGCAGTATTTAAAAATGCCTAGATGTTGCCCACTGAGCTAACAGAACAGGATTAAAGTAATGTGCCTGGCACACATGCCGTTGCAAGTGCACTGCACTCTCTGTGGTACTTGGCTCAGGACAGGGTACAAATATGTAGTATAGTACCCACTAAAATAATCACTGTAATTTGAATAATCGCTGTAGTTTGAATAATCGCTGTAGTTTGCAGATTCAACACCAGAATTTTTTTTAATCTGTCCCTCACAGCTGCAGCATCCTCTCCCTACACTAAGAAGAGCTCATGTGATGTGCATGTACGTGACTCCAGCTTATATATAGAGGCTGGGTCACATGCTGCACTGGCCAATCACAGCCATGCCATTAGTAGGCATGGCTGTGATGGCTTCTAAGGGCAAACGAGTCAAACGCTTGTTGATTGGCTGCCCTGCAGCCTTTCAAAATGCGCCATTAAATCGCTGAACCCCGAACTCCAACACGAACATACAGTGGAATGTCCGTGTTCGGGTCCAGGGTCCAAAAACCGTAATGTTCGGTACGAACCTGAACAGTGCGGTTCAGGTTCGCTCAACACTATTTACCATACTTTACAATGGCAATGCTATTTTCATTTGCATTAAGAAACAGCAATTATCGCTATAATCAGCACAGCATCACCTGTTCCCTTGTAACCTCTGGGGATCTCCCTTTTGCCTATACTGCTCCTATTATCCATCAATTTAAAAGGTTTCTTCAAACAGAAAGCACTATTGTCTCTTTTTTATCTTTTGGGAACTAAATTGAGATCTTCAATCAAAATCCAAAAGAATTTTGCCCGTTGTTTATCATAAGTATTTTTTATTATTATTATTTTCACATAATATTTTCTTTGCATTAAAAATAAGTATATTTACGTATGATATATATATTGATAGATAATTTTTTTCACTTAAATCTCCTTCACCTTATACCATAATACTTGTGCTCCTTTTCTTTTATATTTTTCTGTTTTCTGTGAAGGTGGAAATAGAGGCAACCTTTCCACCGGACAGTGCAGCTGCAAACTAATACAACACAATTAACTGAAGTAGCGCCTATACCCTACCTTCCACATTTATCACAGTAAAACTTGCCCCTTCTTTTCCCCGATACAGCAGAAAATCTGATGACATGATGTGTGTGCCAACTTCAGACACTTTAAAGCACTTCAGGTAACCCACCTTTATTTATACAGCATATGATTAAGCGCTTTTAGCGTGAAACGCGTCATGCTGGCTACATCTTTGGCTTAACTTTTCCCCACTTTTGCTGTGTACATGTGAAGATTTATTTAAAACCACATCACTATCTATTTTTGTCCGTGAGTGCCGGTCTTTCTGCTTTTTGGTTCAACCCACCTTTATAGGCCTCAACTGCCCCAGGCATATGATTTTTCTTCTTCCCTCTGTTGAACACACATCCCCAGCTATCGGTCCTATCACCCCCCCCCCCCCCTTATTTTTTATGGAGCCCATGACCCTATAGTGCATGACTCTGTACAAAAAATAAAAGTAAAATTGTGCAAATATTGTGACAGAATTTTGCTCTCACATTTCTACTACATTTAAACCTTGCTTTTTTCTCACAGGGACTGGGAATATTTCTCCTCCTCGTCTCAAACCAGCTTCATATCCTGAGGGCCTCGACTAATAATAAATGACCACAACCTTTACTGATTCTTTTCTTATAAACCATTTGCTTGTTTACATGTTGAGTTTCTGTATTTACTGGTCCCCTCTATTATACTTGTCCCCATATGTGCCTATCCTATTAGGTGGAGTTCTCTCATGTTATCTGTTCCTAAAATCCACATGTCCACGAATGTGATACCAGGGTGCAATGTACTTTGACAGATCTCAGAGCTACCATTATGTAAAATTACTCTTATGTTTACATTATGCCACAAGTTGGCGCTTATTTTCCATTACACTCCAATCTGTGTACAAATGTTATTATATTTATTTTTATTTTCTCCATCTGACTAATGCCCAGTTGTCTTATGTGACATGTAGCTTCTCACGATACTTCACTGCCATACACTCTTACACCCCTATTCACTCTCCTTTTACAGTTATGTACTACTATTTCTGCAGAGCCATTGATGAGGTCTTTAATGAAATGGTACCACTCAACACTCGTTCATGTGCCCCACAATATTTGATGGGAAACATGAAAACTTATGCAGTCTACTGCTGTTCACATCACATTGTGACACTATGTGCAAAGGGAATGGGCACATCTATCTACAATGTCCTTATTCTAAGAGTGTAGTTAATTAATGTAATTATCTACCTTTTTTTATTAAATATGTTATACTTTTTTAAAACATGGATACATCCTCTGTTTTCTTTGAGATTACATAGCTGCTAGGACAATGATTTGGATCCAAAGCCACTTCATACTTGCCAACTTCTGGCAAGCTGGTCCCAGGATGAAACGGCTCAGGATGTATGTGGGCTAGAAACTTAGTTCAAACTATCAAGATTTTTTTGCTTTTGTGCCCCACGTGCAAAAAAAAAAAAAAAAAGTAAATAAATATAGATGTACAGAGCACAAGCCCTATCTATGACCTAGGAACAAGGTTTAGTTGAATAGCAGCTAATTTTGAACATAAAAAAAGATGCTTGGCTCAGTATGTTTTAGGAAAGCAACCTAGTTGTTAGGAATACATTTCTGGCAGTAATCATTAAAGTGAAGAAACATAAACCAGAGGATTACTGGCTGCTACTGTGCAAGTGGTATTTAATCCTTTGGCTGCAGTCAGTTTGTTTTTTTGCCTAATGTAGAATATTTTTTTTGTTGAGAATGCCAAAATTATAATTAAATAGTAGTCTCAAATAACACGTATTTCCAAACTTAGACATTGATTCGTCTGGGGAAATATACATCTGTAAATTTTCATCTTGATATACACATTAAAGTGATGTGCAGAATAAAAGGGCTTTTGGTCATATGATACTTGTTTTTCTGAACAATATAAGACTTTTGAATAAAGTGATATGAAATAATCAATTTTTCTGAACACCTATACTGGGTGAATTAATTAAATAGGCCATATGTGGGTGTTTATACCCTACAATGGGTTCATATAATGTGTATCTTAAATCAAACTTTTTTTAACATATTTTTGTTTTTTCACTTTAAGCAGTTTTATTATTATATCGATTTTTTTCTTTTTTTTATATTTATCTTTAATAAAGGTTAAGGTTTACGAGTATTTTGTGGTATATCTTTCCATTTAAAATCAATTCTGTTAAAAAACGACTTATACAAAATGGAATACACTGTGCACAGGCTGTTTTAATACCAGGACAGGAATCAAAAACTGGAATGCTGGCAACTATTCCAGTTTAACACCTTCGCGACAAAGGACGTGTCAGGCACATCCTGGGAGAAACTCCCTTAACGACAAAGGACGTGCCTGGCACGTCCTACGGTGAATCAAGCGGTTTTCACAATCAACGATCACGAAAACCGCTTTAACGGTGCTGGTCTATTGCCTCGATGTCGAGGCAATAGCCAGCACCGAATTTTCTATTTTGGAGCACCCACGATCGCCCCACGGAGCGATCGTGGGCGCCATATTGACGGAGCATGCTGCTCCGTCAATATGGCTAAGCCCTCTGCCGGTCTGAGCTTCAGAAGTGAAAGTAACTTCACTTCCGTCGCTCTGAACATGCTACTTGACTGTGGTAGTTAAGTAGCATTGCAATGGAAAATATTTAAAATAAATATTTAATTAATTAAAAACAGGTTATATAGATAGATTAGCCTATAGGGTTAAAATTAAATAATTTTTAGCATAAGGGATAGGGTTAAAATTAAATTAAAATTAAAAAATATTAAGGGATATAATAAGGATTAGAGTTGGGGTTAAATTTAGTGTTAGGGTTACATTTTGGGGTCGGGTTGGGGTCAAAAGGTCAATATAGGAAAAAAACAAAAAACACTATTTTTGGTTTTTGCCCCATAACTCGCAAAAAAATACCGAAAAATATGGAAACATGCATATTTTTGAACTCAGGAGAAAATTTAGAAACTATTTAGACGGGGTCTTTTTTAATGATTTTATTTGTGTAAATTATATTTTAGGTCAAAGTTAGAAAAAGTGGGTTTTTTAAAATTTGTCATCATATTTTATGATTTTTTTGTAGTAAATTATAAGATATGATAAACATAATGGTATCTAATGAAAGCCCTTCTTATGACGATAAAAACAACATATCATTTGTGTGGGTACTGTATGCGAGAAAGAAAAAAATTACAGCTAAACACAAACACCCTAGAAATGTCAAAACAGCCATTGTCACCAAGGGAAAGTCAAGGTGAAAATGTCTTGTCACTAAGGTGTTAACAGTAAATATAGTGAAAAAAAACCCAGCCCTTTAAAAAAAAAAAAGACCGCGCTTGCAGGCAGAGACGGAGGTGATAGGGGATCGGAAGATCCCCCCTCACCATCGCTCTGCCTGATAGGCTGCACGGGGAGCCAAACAGGCAGCACAGAGAAACCTCCGTGCTGCCTGTTCGGCTCCCCGTGCAGTGTGACATGGAAGTGCCGACAGTCACGTGACGGGCGCGCTGACCCGGTCACGTGACCTGTGCGCGAGCCCGGTCACGTGACCTGTAGGCACAATCGCCGGGAAGCCGAACAGGCAGCATGGAGGGACCATGCTGCCTGCCACTAGCCACCAGGGAAAGGTAAGTGCTGATGGGAGTCAGAGTGTGTGTGATGGGAGTCAGAGTGTGTGTGATGGGAGACAGTGTGTGTGACTGAGTGTGATGGGAGTCAGAGTGTGTGTAATGGGAGACATGTGTGTGACACTGAGTGTGATGGGAGTCAGAGTGTGTGTGATGGGAGACAGTGTGTGTGATGGGAGACAGTGTGTGTGACTGAGTGTGATGGGAGACAGTGTGTGTGACTGAGTGTGATGGGAGTCAGAGTGTGTGTGATGGGAGACAGTGTGTGTGACTGAGTGTGATGGGAGTCAGAGTGTGTGTGATGGGAGACAGTGTGTGTGTGATGGGAGACATGTGTGTGACACTGAGTGTGATGGGAGTCAGAGTGTGTGTGATGGGAGACAGTGTGTGTGATGGGAGTCAGTGTGTGTGACTGAGTGTGATGGGAGTAGGAGTGTGTGACTGAGTGTGATGGGAGTAGGAGTGTGTGACTGAGTGTGATGGGAGTAGGAGTGTGTGTGTGATGGGAGTATGAGCTTGATGTGAGTCTGAATGTTATGTGTGATGTGGGGTCATGAAATGGAGGTGATGGGGCATGTCTTAGGTGTGTAACGTGGGTGTGCAGCTTGGGTAGGGGGGTGCCCGGATTTTGTCTGCCTAGGGCAGCACAAAATCAAGATACACCACTGCCCCTCTGACATTGAGAAGGTTAATTATTCTTCAATTTTACATTTGAAGTTGCTTAATGTCACAGAAAGCAATCAGTGGATTCATGCCCTTTGTCTCGATGACTTCCAGATGTGCTTATCCCTTCAGATCCCAAATCACACAGTAAACACACAACATAACACACAAGCTTAAAGGTTTTCAACACACACTACAAATGAGTGTTAAATTAAAAAAATAACTAGGATACTAGATAGGTATTTTATCAGCCTCAGAAAATATAATAGGCTGAGTTGACTTAGTTGCCAGAAATTGAACAAATAAGTGAGCAGATTTATGTAGAAAGTGTTTGGGTAATATGATCAAATGTGTTGCATGGTCTTGGTTTGCAGAGTGTAAACACTATGATGTGATTCCATGAAATCTTTGCTTGCTGAAGAAGGTTGGTTTAAGAGTAATTTTTCAGATACATAAAATGACTCCCACATCTTATTTTGTCTACATAAAATGGCTGCAACACAATACAATGAAAAGGAGGAGAAAGTATTTTGACAAAATGTATTCAGCCTATACGCAGTCAGTGCAATAGGGTTAAATTAAATTAGGTTATGACAGCTTACCTTTTTTCCCCAGGGACCTTGTTTTTTGGTATTACTCGGCATACTGGGGGCAACACCCCGAAACACATAGCACTTGACATCTGCAAACCCCAGAAGATTGTGTATAAATGGACATTGCAATCAATACCACCTATAGATCAAAAGAAAACCAGTACAAGTATGTAGTATATGATTTTAGCAGTGCAGTTTTTAATTTGGGATTTACTACCATTTTTTAAATGAGACATTGTGATAATATTTCTCTTCTTATGTTTCTATTCAATGAGCATGGAACTATTATATGAAACATCTTGGAGTTGTTGAGAAGGCATGGGAGGAGGGGGGTAGAAACCCTAAGCACTGCAGCTAACTCGTACCTTTAAAGATCAAGAATTCTTAACTACAAAATATATAATGATGTGATTTATAATATTTCCTACAGCGTGAGAATTCTCTTTTTCTTTTACACAATCTTTTTTTTTAAATATTCATGGATAATTTGCCTTTAAAAGGATGAGTTGGGCAAAAATGGAAGTTTGAAGTTAATTTAAGGGCTAATAAGAATCTATAGTCAAGTGAACGTGTTATTTACAAACCGTGTGGATGACAAGTTTACTTTTAGTTAGGTAAAAACCCCTCCAAACATTACGTAGAATAAGAGATCAGCAACAAATGTATAAACTTTGCATGGCATGCCAATGAGCAGTAAATGCATAAACTTTGTATACCATGCCAATACGCTTTAAATGCATAAACTTTGTATACCATGCCAATGAGCTTTAAATGCATAAACTTTGTATACCATGCCAATACGCTTTAAATGCATAAACTTTGTATACCATGCCAATGAGCTTTAAATGCATAAACTTTGTATACCATGCCAATGAGCTTTAAATGCATAAAATTGGTACATCATGCCAATGAGCTTTAAAAGCATAATCTTTTTTTATAATAGAAATGAACTTTTTAAATGTATAAATAAACATGTCACTGTCTAGTGGTATAGCCGGATCTGTTTGGCATAGAAGACATGTCTACCTCTATGACCTCGGCACAGTGTGAATCCTTTTAATTAATTTCTCAATAAGAAAACGTTATTCATTTGGAAACAATTTGTCTAGCACAAGTTCTAGAATTTTTAATTCCATCAAAAGTTACACCATGTCTTTTGTTGAATGTTACTTAAAGAAAGCTATTGCTATACTGTTTTTCTAAGGTTTTCTATTGAAATTATGTTAATATGGACAGATTTTGTTGTGTTGAATAAAATGCTGGAATCAATTAAAATGAACTTCGTGTCTCCAAGATCTATTTTCACGTCTTGTCCGGAAAACCATTGGGCAGCGCACTGATTATTGTGTTTGGTAATTGGTTAATGCGAGATTGTCAGTGGTCTGTGTGGAAATGGGAACAAACTCTAATATGTTTTCAAACAGACCAAAGTGCAGGCAAATATTTAGAAACATAGAACGTGTCAGCAGATGAAAACCATTCGGCCCATATAGTGTGCCCAATATTTGTTTTAATACTATACAAAATGTATGGGTTTTAGATACACTTTTAATACTATGTCAAATATTTCATTAAAAAGATATAATATATAATATTATATCATATTATATTATAAGGTCAGCTTACTTCATGTACCAGATCTCACATTATAGGACAGCTTGTTTGAGTAAAATTCATTTTTTTTCACATATACTAATCTAAAATTTGCAAATAATGGGAGAGATAATGGAAGAAAAATAAACAGCATATCAGCACCCAAATAAATGCATCCTATACATTTTTAATAAAATCAACAAAAAACATTGAAACATTATATAAAAAAACGTTGAAACATTATATACTCTCAGTAGCCAATCACATGGAGATAAAATTTAGATTCACATGGAGTTCTGTGACATACCTCCCAACACTTTTTTAGGGATCGCCCTACTTTGTATGTAAATACAATATTAACCCCTGCATGACCGAAGACGGTCCAGGACGTCAGGCAGATCCGAGCACGGTATGCGCTCTGGCATACCGCGATCACGAGAAAAATGACATGGCTAAGTGTCTTGATACCGAGACACTTCAGCCATTTCCATTGAGGCCCCCCTGGAAACGTCCGGGCACCGTGACAGCCAATCACAGCACCCGGATGTTAATAGCTGTCAAAGCAGGTGCCTGCTTTGACAAGCTATAGTCTCTTCCTGCTCCACAGTGATCGTGGCGCAGGGAGTGACTAAATATAGTGCTGGCAGTCTCCCCCTGGCCCCCCCAAGCACATCTAGCACCCCCAGGATTTTAAAATAAATAAATAATATAAAAATAAGAAGTTATTCCGAACAGGACCAGTGACATGTTAGGTCTGTCGGTGGTCCTCTAGGGATATTTTATTAAAAAAAAAATATACTATGCATTGTTCCCCAGCAGTAGATAAGGGCCCGCAGCAGCTGAATACAGGGCCGGCCTTAGGGGTGTGCGACCTGTGCAAGCGCACAGGGTGCAACACCCCAGGGGGCGTTGGCCAGCCCGCACGAAAAAAAAAAAGTAAAAAAAAAAGCTGGCAGGAGGGGGTGGAGCTAACCGGCTGAGATGTGTAGCTCACAGGGAGCTGCAGGCAGCAAGAGAAAGTGCTGCTTGGCTCCCCCTGCCTGCATTAAGCATGGGGAGCCGAGCAGCACTTTCTCTTGCTGCCCCTGAAGCAGATGCTGCTCTGCTTCACAGGGTGGGGGCGGAACTACACCTCTCAGCCAGATAGCTCCGCCCCTCCCTGGATCCACATTCGCAGGCAAAGGGAGGGGGGGGAGAGAGATGCAGAACATGAGGATGGGGGGAGAGACAGAACAGGGGGAAGGGGAGAGACAGAACGGGGGAGGGGGAGAGAGACAGAACAGGGGGCGGGGGAGAGTCAGAACAGGGGGGGAGAGAGACAGAATGGGGGGAGAGAGACAGAACGTGGGGGAGAGACAGAACAGGGGGAGACAGAACAGGGGGAGAGAGACAGAACAGGGGGGGAGGGAGACAGAACAGGGGAGGGGGGAGAGAGAGACGGGGGAGAGAGAGAGACAGAACAGGGGGGTGGGGGGAGAGACAGAACAGGGGAGGGGGGGAGAGAGACAGAACAGGGGAGGGGGGGAGAGAGACAGAACAGGGGAGGGAGGAGAGAGATAGAACAGAGGAAGGGGAGAAGAGAGACAGAACAGAGGGAGAGAGAGAGAAAACAGGTATGGGGGAGTTAGAGAGAGACAGACATGGCAAGGAAGAGGAAAGGGATAAACATGGGAAGGGAGAGAGACACATACATACGGGGGTGAAAGAGATGGGGGGGTAAAAGAGATGGGGGTGCCATGGGGGAAACCTGCACAGGGCGCCAGAACACTTAAGGCCGGCCCTGGCTGGAGATATCATCCATGCAGCCGCAGGATAGCAAGGGTAGCAACCAGGGCCGGTGCAAGGATTTTTGCCACCCTAAGCAAACCCTCATTTTCCTTCCCATGTCTGTTGTCTATCCTCTTAACCCCCATGTCTGTCCTCCCCAACACTCCCATGTCTGTTGTCTGCCCCCCGATGTCTGTTGTCTGCCCCCCATATCTGTCCCCACTCCCATGTCTGTTGTCTGCCCCCCATGTCTGTTGTCTGCCCCCCATATCTGTCCCCACTCCCATGTCTGTTCCTCCTCACTCCCATATCTGTTGTCTGCCCCCCATGTCTGTTTTCCGCCCCCCCACTCCCATGTCTGATGTCTGTCCAACCTCACTCCCATGTCTTTTATCCCCCCTACCATGTCTGCTTTCCCTCCCTACCTGCCCCCCTTTTTTTTAAGCTTCGTGTGTCGCTGGGAGCAGCAGGCAGTACTAGCTCTGTGTGTTAAACACACACAGAGCTTCGATAGTGATGCCTGCACTCCTCATGCACACTGATCCTATTTCCGATGCTCTTAATGATCAGTGTGCACAAGGAGCGCAGGCAGCACTATCTAAGCTCTGTGTGTGTTTAACACACAGAGCTAGTACTGCCCGCTGCTCCCAGTGACGCACAAGCCTCGCGGCTATAAACGGGTGGGGGAGGGCAAAGATCCGCCCCACCCATCTATAGCAATGAGGCTTCACACCAGGTGAGGTCCGCCTCCCTCCCCCTGCGGTAATTTCCCCTCTCTTCATTGCGCACGGGCACCCTTTTTAAAAAGGCGCCCTAGGCCAGTGCCTACCTCTCCTATAGGTGGCACCGGCCCTAGTAGCAACAATCTATGCTTCTAACTATAGACTACATTCCCTATGATGCTAAGGTCAATTTTGGCTAGCTGAGCATGATAAGAAATGTAGTCACAAGCATTACATAATAAATACACGTTTTAAAGCTGCACCTGACACATAACCGTAGCAAACCTATACATGTGGGATACCGCTATACTCAGGGGAAGTTGCTGAAAATATATTGGGGTGTTGTTTAGCAAAAAAAAGAACAACCCCTTTAAATTCATACCTAAATACAAAGTGTATGGGAAAAAAAACACAAAAAAATTACTGCACCAAATCTTGTCCAAGATTGGTGGTAAAATTACTGCATGAAAAGTGTCAAAATACCCCAAGTTGAATACCCTGGGATATCTACTTTATTAAAATGTGTGCATTCGGGGGGGATTCAGCGATTCCTGACATATGATATCGGTGTTACAATGTCAGTAACGCTAATTTTGGAAAAAATGTTTTTGAAACAGCTATGTGCTACTTGTATTTATTACACTACAACATTAAAACAAGCAAAGACACATACAAACATTGGGTATTTCTAAACACAAGACCAATATTAGAAACTATTTACCAGGTTTTTTCATTTGCTTTTGTAGCTTAGTAAAAGATTTTACAAGAAAAAAAGTGAGGAAAAGAGTTTTTTTTTGTATACATATTTACCATATGTTTCTATTTTTTTCCATAATAAAATAAATTGTATGAACAAAATAATGGAATTAAAAGAAAGCCCTTCTTGACACTATAAAATATGTGTTGGTACAGCAAATGACAAAGAAGAAAACTACAGCCAAACACAAACACCTCAGAAGTGTAAAAACAGCCACGGTCATTAACAAACAACATTCCAAAAACAGTCCGGTCATGAAGGGGTTAACATACATCCGTACAGAAATAATGGCACTCAGGAATTAGTTTCTTTAAATAAAATACTACATTTTTATTCTAAATTGCTTAAATATTTATATAGTTACCCCCCCCCCCCCCCCCCCTTTGAATCCTTTGAATTAATTTCTCATTAAGAAAACTTTATGCATTTGGAAACAATTTGTCTAGCACAAGTTCTAGCATTTTTAATTCCATCAAAAGTTACATCATGTCTTTTGTTGAATGTTACTTAAAGAAAGCTATTGCTATACTGTTTTTACAAGGTTTTCTATTGAAATTATGTTAAAATGGAAAGATTTTGTTGTGTTGAATAAAATGCTGGAACCAATTAAAATGAACTTCATGTTTCCAAGATCTTTTTTCTAGTCTTGTCCGGAAAACCAGTGGGCAGCGCATTGATTATTGTGTTTGGTAATTGGTTAATGCGAGATTGTCAGTGGTCTGTGTGGAAATGGGTTTGTTTTCAAACAGACCAAAGTGCAGGCAAATATTTAGGACGTGTCGGCAGATGAAAAAAAATTCAACCTATCTAGTGTGCCCAATATTTGCTTTAATATTGTACAAAATGTATTAGTTTTAGATATACTTTTAATACTATGTAAAATATTTCATTAAAAAAGTATTATATCATATTGTATTATAGGGTCGGCTTACTTCATGTAGCAGATTGTTTAATATCTCACATTATAGGACAGCTTGTTTGAGTAAAATCCATGTTTTTTCACATATGTAAATCTAAAATCTGCAAATAATGGGAGAGATAATGTAAGAAAAATAAAGGCAAAATGATTGCCACCATAAAAAATAGAGAATAATAATATAGCAGTGGCATATCGGCACCAAGATAAGAGCATCCTATACATTTTTAATAAAATCAAATTACATTGTAGTTAACATTATATAATCTCAGTGGCCAATCACATGAAGATAAAATTTAGATCCACATGGAATTCTGCACCATACCTCATAAAAACATTTTTTAAGGGATCGTCCTTCTTTGAATGTAAATACAATATTAACATACATTCGTACAGAAATAATTGTACTCAGCAATTTGTTTCTTTAAACAAAATACTACATTTTCATTCTAAATTGCTTAAATATTTATATATTTACATCCCCCCACCCCAACCCCAGGGATTCAAAGATCTTAAGCACAATTCCTTTGCATAACAAAAGCAGCAGTTCATCGTAAATGTTATCATCACCCAACTTAATGGTAATCATTTTACCAACCCTAGAAGATTAAAAGGTTGAGGTGACCAGGTAAAACCTGCAACCCTAAGATCTGAACAAGCTTTAAAATGGGCTCATTAGCCAAGAGGGAAATTACACCCACAAATTATTTGTAGTGGGATGCACATCAAGGCTACCTGGTGGGTCTATGACATAACAATGGTGGACTGTGTATAAAAGGCGCTCTGAATATCTTACAAAAATTGATCTACCACTCGGGCCGTGCACCTCCCAAATTCACCACCTAAATGAGAAACTGTGTGAAACAGTAAAAGGGCAGGGTGCGCATTAAAAATAACATTAACCTTTAACAGATTGAGACTTGTTTGGAAATGAAACACAAGAAAAATACACCGTAGTGTAAATTTCCAAAACTGGACTTTATGTGTCCACTTCCCTTTTGTATGCCACTCACTTGGTTTTGAACCGCACAACCTGGCTCTTGGGATGAACAAGTCAGGTTAAACTCCTCATAAAGAGCTTGAGAAAGTATAGGGTGGCAGGAGTATGGATGGAAGGAGGATACCCGATTATCGGCACATATTGAGATGATCATATACAATTTGGCATTTGTTACACTATACTCATATCATGTATTTTTTCTACTCAAGAATGGTAATCCAGTTTATAATTATCAAAGATAAACAAAATTTTTAAAATACACGTATGTAGTAGTGTAGAAATTCTCATTTGCACACATGCCATTTTAGCTTTTGTGGTGTGTCAATAATTTCTTTATATATTTAGTTTTATTATTACCTTATATTATATTTTTAAAAATATATACATTTTTTTTTTAAAGTTAGCAGGAAACAATTTATGTGTACCCTATTGATTAATGTAGATATGTTTTTAGGTAACAGGTGAACTTTAAGGAGCTTTCTTCTAATCATTGACTCTTTTTTGTTTGCTGAAATTTGCAAACGTTTAAAGGTGATTCAGTTCTTAAACAGGCAACAATGTATAAAAGTGAGTGCCAGATCCTTCTTCTACAAAGTTCTCTAACAATTGAATTGGCTGCGGTAGTAGCATTATCTCAAGATCATTCTCTGGACCCTTCTTTCTAGAAGGATGAAACTTTCTGTTTTATTGTTAGTGTGCGCTCAGGTGCTCTGCTCTACAGCAGGCCGATCTAAGTTTCAGGAACCACAACTGACCTCCATTGCCTGCAATGATCCCGGAGCGGAAGCCGCTGCTGATTTGTCTTTGAGTCAACTAAATGCAAACCGCAGGGACGGCTTTGTCTTTGGACTAAAACGTATTTCCAACGTACAGGAACAGTTTGAGGTAAATATAGAAGAGATGTGTGAAAAGAAGTATGTTTTCCTTGCATGTTTTATAGAAAAGATTAGTAAAATTGTTTAAAATCCTATGTTTTCTGTGGGACACATTTCACATTAATGATATTTAATGTATGAAGTAGTTGACTCGTCTTAACAATTCAATACTCTTTAAATCTGTAGAATTACATACTTTATATGTTTTATTTATATGACATAAAAAAAAACAAGAATTAACAGTATTTCCTGATACAAATACGTATTTAATATTACACAAACATTGTATATAAAGGAAGAAAGGTAAGAATCTTAGCACGTTGATAAAAAGGCAGCATGAAACCCCAACTCCTTTGTATTGGTGTGGAATCTGATAATACGCAGAGTAGATAAGTGTTTGTTTCATGACTGTAGCTGTCTGTGTGATGTTTGAATTTTTCGAGTAATTCTGAATGTGTTAAATAATGTATTGTCTCTTCCCTATTTCCACCTCTCCATTCATAGACTGTAATTTACTTTGTAAATCTAAATGTATGTTGCTGTCTAAAATTAGTACAGCTTATATGGTGTCCATTCACTAAACAGGGGTCCATGGTGAATTGAAGTATTCCTATGTAACATCATGTACAATCAAAGTAGTCTAGATTGCTGGCCTGTTTAATTGCCAGTACCAATCCAGGCTTCAACATCCAGATATTTTTGAATGCATATTGTCCTGCCATATGACTCCTTAATTGACTATCTAACACAATGGTTTTGTATAAAGATCCTTTCTGGGGTTCTAAAAATGCTCTTATCAGCAAAAAAAACACCATTGGTTTCCATCCAGGGCGACTGGACCACATTTAGAACTTTGCTCTGCAGTTGACCTTTACACAAAACTCCCATTGTTAGCACATTTCCTGGAATAAATTGACATTTCCAAGAATAAATACAAATATTGTATCTCATCACATGAAAAGTTTGGCTAGTATTATAGTAAGTAAATAACCGTTATGTCCTCTTACATTGCAGGAGGAGAAAGGTTTTGTGTATTACTTGACACTAGATGTATTTGAAACAGAATGCCATGTCCTGAGCAGACAAAATTGGAAAGAATGTGAACCCAGACCACAACATGAAGCTGTAAGTGTGCCTAAAACCTCTCACTCATTATCCTGTTCACACTCCATTCATAAAAATCCAAAAGCTTGTTCTGAAGCCACATCCTTCAACCAACTTGCCTACAGTTGTTACAGAAACCAGGACAATTGCTACAGAAAATGTCTAACATTTTTTAGGAGATCAGATGCCTCAAATCTCTTAGATCCCATAACTAAAACTAATTCTACCCTTAAAATCTTCAGGTATGGTTTCCTTCTCTTTCAGAATACTATATATAGAGCAGAGGATGGGAAACTTTTATGGCTCAGGGCATGTCAGGCATGTGAAGGTGGGCCATGGCACGCCACACCCGAGACAGCGCAGGATTGTAGTGCAGAATCCCACTATACTACTCAGCTATACCTCTGTCACGAAAATTGGGATAGTGGTAGAACTTGAGGGAACAGTGGGATTTACACTGTAGGCCAGGCAGAGACTCTGGGCCATTGATATAGAGCCTGATATCCTAACCACATTGTTTATTTTCTGCAATGTGCCTGCTGTTTCTGAGACATTCCACTAAAAATTCTCCAGGAAAGTTTTTCCAAAAATTCTCATACCAGATTAGTTCCCAGGCCAACTAGAACACAATGCAGTGTACTGCGCTCAATAAAAACACCACAGTGAAAAATATAAAATTAGTTTATCTATCGTACCCAAAAAAAACCACAGGTGATACAAATGACTTTTCAACCGCAATCCTTAACATATGTCCCAGAAGACGCATGTGAAGTTTTTACTTGACCAATAATAGATTAAAATGACAAAAGGGAAAATACACACAATGGAAAATAAGATAGAAAATAAATATTACCAAACCTGGACAAAAATATAAGAGAGAATTTAATGTGTGTATTATACACACACCACTGCAAAGTATTATGGTCACTCATATATTTTAATAAGAATACATAAATTAATAGTAAATAAACATAAAATATATCAATAAATGGTATCCAGTCTAGCAATGTACCAAATTGTTATATCACAAATATACATTCATAAATTCATGGAAAGAGACAGCCATGTATGAAGTTATCATGCACATACATATACATTAATTAGTAGATATCCTGAATAAAAACAAGATTCAAAAATGCACAAGGCTTTTGCAACGTTAAAAAAGAGAAAAATACATTTTCCTGAAGAAAAGTATCTGAAAGATGTTGCGTTATTGAGGGCCTTCTTTCTTGTATTTTGAACCGAGATAAATATATTTTCTAGTAAGTCCACAAAGAGCCTTTTTTTATCAAACCTTTTTCTTTTTTAGTTTTACAAAAGTTTTGTGCATTTTTAAGTATTTCTAGAATCGTGCTTTTATACAGCATATCTACTAAATTAATGTATACAAATGATTATTTCTTATGTGGCCTAGTCTTTCCATGAATTTCTGAATCTATATTTGTGATATAACAATGCTGCAACCCAGGTCCGGACCTCCCAGAATTAATACTCTGTCTCATCTTCCATCTTTCATGAGAATAGTTTTCTTGTGCGATGTAGTTTAAACTGTTTTTGCTTTTGTGTTTTTGAAGGTAATTGGAAATTGCAAAGTGGTATTTCACATTAACAAACCAAAGAAAATTGCTCACCTACATGGCTATGACTGCACCTTGCAGCCAGGTATGTATTAACAATAAATGCTTAATTGATAGGTCTTCAGTTTAGGACCACATACAATGAGATTAATTCCTCCATTACGTTTGGGACAAATTGGCCTGTTACATGCAATTCTATTGTATTGAACACACTCACAAAGGAGCAGATTAACTGTTTACAACTCTGATCAATATCAAATAAATAATAAATAAATAAACACTAAACACACCAGATTACCAGCATGCACTTTCCTCCTTGCCCCTAACCAGTGCACATTACCCCTATAGCACATGTTCATGGGTAATGACAGCCATGGGGTAACCAATGGTGCGCCTGAAGATGTGTGAAGGGGGTTGTTGGTAATAAGGGGATAGTGATCTGCTCCTTCTTCTACTGGGCATGGGATGGAAAGAAACGAGGTAATGTTTACTGTTCAATCACTGTTTGCAGTATCCAACTCCACAGAAGCGCAGGTGACAAGAAGTCACCGAGCACAACAGAAAAAATTATTCTCAATAAATTAGGCAACTACATGTCATCGCCAATGCATTGGCACTGTGATTTGTAGACTATCGTTCCAATGATATTTAGCCAAGAAATCTTAATTCATTGTTGAATGAGTACAGTTGCACACTGAGGATTTTGTTTGCCCTTAGTGATGTCAAGAGCAAGAGTGTGCTGTATGTGTATGATGCACATACACAGTGACCTCCATGCCTGTCCGTAACTGTCATGTGTCCTAACAGATGCTGAGCACACTCGTTCCTTTCAAGACAGCTTCAATATCATGTAGAAAAAAAATATTAGTTGTAGTAAATGCATATTTGTTTAAGTGTCAACTTTAAAATCCATTTATTACTTTAGTTGTTTTGTTTATTCTACTTGGAGTGGTATTTTAATCCAAGCATTTTCTATGCAGTATTGTTTTATGTGTATAGCTTTATGAATATAGGACATGAATATTTGTCATATGCAAAGTATTTTTATTTTTTTCATTTTGAAGTATGGCCCTGGGCAATTCTGCTCTTGTTATTTCTACTTCCCAGATCAACAATCTCTAGGTTGCCATGGTTGTCCAATGTCAACTCCTTTGGATGAACCAATATTTCAGCTTGTGGTAAAAAAGGCTCTTGAAATATTTAACAAGGAAAACAACTACGATAATTATTTTGAACTTGGGAATATCACAAAAGGCACGGTGCAGGTAAGAATGAAATACCTTTCCAAATGGAATATCTCCCTGATTAATGCATTATTTTTGGGGAATTATAAATTTAGGATGACTGCAACAGAATGGAAGGGATACAGCATATACAAACATACAAGACAAAACAGCCTGAGCTGTGATAATCCAATTTTATATCTCTGAACAATAGCAGAAATAGAGGAATAAGCATGATAGAATGAATAGAATTATCTATTTGTTGAATAAAATACATCGCCTTGCTCCCTGGCACTCAAAGGGTTAGAACCTACATGGTGTCTTGTCATGGTGTCCCATGTAGGTTCCTCATAGCAACAAAAAAATACAAACATGATTTCCTAGTGATTAAAAAAAACATTCATGCAAAAAAAAATTAAAAAATAGCAGGCTGAACGTATTAGACAATATGCAAAAAAAAGATAAGGGTGACCAAAAACCTAAAATGACCCCAGGGAGTTATATTAAACTCACTTTAAAATAAATGTGTCCAGAAAGAAAGATTTACAGAGCTGTTTATAAGTATGTATATATATATATATATATATATATATATATATATATATATATATATATATATATACCGGTATATATATATATATACAGACATATGTGCCACACACTTTGTGGCACACATTTTGCTTGGTTACTATACACAATTCATGTGTAGTCACAGTATTTATTGTTTTTTCTTTTTATATAGTGTGTATACATTTTTGTATATATTTTATTTTGATTAGTGTGAAATAACATATAGTGTTTTTGTATGACTTTGTGGCATTCATCTTGTTTGTTTTTATACACATTTTATGTGTATATTTAGACAGATTTGTTTCACTCCATCACAGTGTGTTGATTTTTGGATTCACAGTGTGTTTTTCACTCCAGGATCTTTTAACACTGTGCGCTCTGTTTTTTCTTGTTTTTGAACATCTTTGACATCATGAATCCTACAATGCCAATGTGTTTCCATTGACATGCACTGACTTAATTGCATGTATATAAAGAAATGTTAATGCACTGTAATGTTAAATGACTCAATGTCTGGGCTCCACACTGAATATTCGTGCTCCTCCATTCACTCATCTTCAATTTAATTTTGTTTGTAAATACAAAAACCTGCTGAGCAGCTCTGTGTTGGCAGTATTGGAAGTTCCTGTGACTGTTTATCAGATTCTTCTCCTAAGCCATGGTTTGGTATTCCATATTTTCAAATTTGGGACGGTCCTAGCCTGACTACTGCTAATGCACAGTTGTCGTTGCATTGAGACTCTGTAGACATGCTTAGTTTAAATTCAAAAAGTAACTTTCAGACACCAGTATTGGTCAATGTTCTGGGGTCACGCAATGCTGCATGATGCCACACAATGCCACGCCCCCTACTTCTCACATCCTGGCCCTGGTGTTTTGGCATATTGTCATCTCGTTAATGTTCTTTTGGATTGTCGTGCTAGCTAGAAAGTAGTGAACTCAAACATACAAATATTAACTAATGGAGGTGAAGTTCAGCCAAACCACATGCAACTGGTCTGAAATTGCCTGTAAAATGTTTTGTGTTTTAAATAAATATCAAAAAGTATTTATTATAGCTAAACGAACTGACTTTCCGCAAACCATTACATATTCCCCATTTTTTTTACCCTTTTAAAGACTATTTATTGCATCATATCTGATGTAAATATTGCAGTGTTGTCAATAAACTTGATGTGATGTATCCTAGTCTCTCTAGTCATCAGGCATATAGAACTAGAAAGAGCTCACGCAACACAAAAAATACTCTGTCTAATAGAGTATTAATCTAAAAGGGCACTTTTACCCAGTGTCAGAAAAACTATTTTTACATAAATACTGTATCACATAAAGTAAAGAAAAACAAACATATATGTCTGATCAGTTTTTACTGTACACTTTCTATTTTTTTTAATTTTTATAAATTGTATACAAAATGTAATAGAGTTAATGATGTTTCTATAGCAAGAGGCATGCTCAGTGGTCTATTCAGACGTTGTGCTGCCCTGGGCCTGACTAAACTCTTGCACTCACCATAAGCTAATTTGTCACACCCTTTCCTCATATAACCTTTCCACTACACCAGGTTACCCCCACAATGGCCAAATGAGAAATCCAAATAACCAGACCACTCATCATTAAAATATATATATTAAACAGAACTAGCAGAAACACACAATATAAATATTGTTTTATCAAAAAGGTTCACCTACTAAAAATCAGAGTTGAATAGTGAATAATGTAGCTTTATAGAAAATTTATAAGCAGCTTTTCCCAGTGGCCCGAAAATGTTTAATTTGTGTAGTTAGCAGTTTAAAGCAACTGCTATAGTCACTGAGGTATTTGGACAGCTTTTGGGTCAACCATTATATTCAACCAATATAATTGCCAGGAGTTGGGAGTAGGGTTGCCAACTGGCCGGTATTTTACCTGCAGGCTGGTAAAAAATTGGCAACAAGCCAATGTTGAGTCTATGGAGGCAGTACCAAGGCCAGTATTTTTTTTAAGAAAAGGTGGCAACCCTAGTTGGGAGGTATGAATATGAGAAGAGAAAAGAGTAGCTGTAAGGGAAAAATATAGAGCAGAAATGTGGGGGGACAGGGGGAGGGCACACCTGCCTGTCAGGAAACTGTCTTCTAGGAGCATTTGCTTGCGGTTCCCTTGTACTCACATAGAGCCATTCAGATTTCGATAAATAAAATGGTAGGTGCAGAAATGTAACAGTACTCAGCTGGCAGGCAACCCATGCACCCTCTGCTGGCCAGATGTAGGATCTGCTGTAAGCAGCTGCAGCACTGTTGAGAACAAAATGAGCTCTCTACTTCCATCTCAAGGCTGCCGGCCTATGCAGAAATACAGCAGTGGCCTTGCCTATCTTCCTCCTTCTTGTGTAACATCACAACAAGTACTTGAGACTTCTGCAGAAGAAGCTAGCTCGGTGCACTGCTTCTAAATGATATCCCTGAATTTAGAGGCTCCATGAAATTATTTTCAATGTAAAACTAAAGGAGAATTGTAAAAATAAAACTCTTTAGATCTAAAGATTCAGTGGTCAATATTTTCAGTGAGCATATGTAGAGATAGCTAAAGAGAACTTCCTGATGTGCCTCGATTAAATGTTTACTGAGCCTGCACCATCTTGAACTTTAAGTTGTTTCCAATAAGGGTTGCCACCTGTTCTTAAAAAAAAATGTACATATTGCTTCCCTAGACTTAACACTGGTCGCAAGGCATTTTTTTTTTACTGGCCTGTCCGTAAAATACCAGCTGGGTGGTAACCCTATTCTCCATCTGTAAGGGTAAAATGACCCTTACTCGCCCCAAGGTATAGAGTGAGAATATGGAGCCTCAGTATTGACTGATATGGAGTTTTGTGAAAATGTGACTACTTCTGAGTGTAACTCTCCTGTCCTGGGTCATACAAGCCATACAACCAGCTAAATTCTGTGAAATAAGAATCATAAACTATAATAAACTTAATTTATGGTGTGCAATTTCTTATGTTAAAACATTAGTAATGCCAGTGGATCTAATAAATTGATCTTTAATGAATTACCCATGTGTTTTGGTGTGTTTGAAAGGTGGTTTCAGGTGCTGTCTATCGAGTGCAATTCACAATTCAGGAAACTTCATGTAACAAATCTGAAACAACTGATGACCTGATTCTCTGCCAGTCTTTGGAACCTGAACTCGCAGTAAGTGTTACTATGTATTTAGTATAATTACGTATGATATATATATGTCACAACAAACAGGTCTCCCACAAATAGTGGAACCTTTATGCTAGCCAATCAAAATTGATGCCCAACTTGACCATTTTTTTTACATCAGTGACTGGATTTTTCATTCAAAGGGTTGAGGGTCAGGATGACCACATTGATGTTTTATTCAGGGCTTATGAACAATGCATAATTCAGGGCTACATTGGGTAACATGAAGAGGGCTGACTGGCCCATGTTTAGTTATGCATTTATCATAGTCATCTGATATGTGGTCACCCTATTGAGGGTGGGCTATTTGTTCAAAAATTGTGTTCTTAAAATCAAAGGTGGATTATCCTTTTAGCATTTTAAAAAACTGAATGTTCTTTTCCCAGCATACTGGTTACTGCACCAGCGTTGGAACAGCTCTCTGGACTGCCCCCAAAAACCCGCAAGTGACAGTCTCCTGTGATGTATTTGAGCCAGAGGTAAGAAATAGAAATCTCTAATGATAATAAGTTGTTAAGTTGATAATAAAAAAATATGTTTTAAATATGTCTGTGGTGTCTTCTGTTTATGCAAATTAACTACTTTCAATGGGATATGTGTAATTTGCATATCAATCCACAAGGTGATGTTATAAGCAGGAAACAGATCATTTAAGTACATTTTTCTTTTCATTTTTGCATTTGCTTGCAATTCTGCTAACAAAGTGAACTGATTTATTGTATGTTTTTTATCCTCTACAATCACATGATAAGCTGCTGCTTCACTGAATCTGACGATCATCAGTTGCTCTTAGTGGCTTGTCTGTGTGTCAACCATGCAAGCTGGGAAGGAAAAAAAGTATATGTGAATGGGAATGTAAATGCCAGTACTAATGTGAACAGTTGGGAAGGATAACAGGAGTGAATGTGTATGTAATTGCTTACGCAAATGCTCATATAATACCATACTTCCCAACATTTTCCCCCGGCAAAACAGGGGGGCCCCATGCAATGTCACATAACCTGACAGCAGTAAGCATGTTCATTGCTTCTTCTCTGGTGTCCCAGACACCGTAGGATCAGCCAGGCCTGCCATCAGGGGGTGACGGGCGATACTGGCATCCCGTAAAAAATAAAAAAAATTCCCCCTCTCTTAAGCCAGCCCGCGGCTGTGAGGGAACGCTTCCCTCACAGCTGCGGACCTGCAGAGCCCTGGGAGACAGCAGCAAGGAGGTAAGTACTGGGGAAGGGAGGAGGAGGGTGGTAGATAACGAGCATACTGAGAGGCAAAATCCTGGTATATTGAGGGGCAAAATCCTGGCATATTGAGGGGCAAAATCCTGGCATATTGGCATTATCCTGGAATATTAATTGGCATAATCCTGGCATATTAAATGGCTAAATCCTGGCATATTCATTGGCTAAATCCTGGCATATTAATTGTCATAATCCTGGCATATTAAATGGCATAATCCTGGCATATTGAGGGGCAAAATCCTGGCATATTAATTGGCATTATCCTGGTATATTAAATGGCATAATCCTGGCATATTAAATGGCAAAATCCTGGCATATTGAGGGGCAAAATCCTGGCATATTAAATGGCATAATCCTGGCGTATTGAGGGGCAAAATCCTGGCATATTAATTGGTAAAATTCTGGCATACTAATTGGTAAAATCCTGGCATACTGAGGGGCAAAATCCTGGCATATTAATTGGCAAAATCCTGGCATATTGAGGGGCAAAATCCTGGCATTTTGAGGGGCAAAATCCTGGCATATTGAGGGGCAAAATCCTGGCATTTTGAGGGGCAAAATCATGGCATATTAAATGGCATAATCCTGCCATATTGAGGGGCAACATTCTGGCATATTGATTGATAAAATCCTGGCATATTAATTGGCCAAACCCTGGCATTTTAATTGGCAACATCCTGGCATATTAATTGGCAAAATCCTGGCATATTATGGGGCAAAATACTGGCATACTGAGGGGCAAAATACTGGCATACTAATTGTCAAAAGAATGGCATATTGAGGGGCAAAATACTGGCATATTAAATGGCATATTGAGGGAAAAAATCCTGGCATATTAAATGGGAAATGAATGGCATATTAAATGGCAAAAGAATGGCATATTGAGGGAAAAATACTGACTTATTGAGTGGCAAAATATTACTGGCATATTGAGTGGCAAAATATTACTGCCATATTGACCAACTGCTCCCAACCAACCCCCATATTACATTAGACCGGGATAACATGCTTGTGAGGGTAGGTGGGGTGAGTGGGAGATATTTTCGGGGGGGAGGTAGGGGGCCCAGAAAATTTGTTCAGTAAGGGGCCCTGAAATTCCTGGTGGTGGCCCTGGGATCAGCTAAGAGTGCAGTTTGGTGGGTTTTAATTCTGCTACCCTGCAGATCTCTACCTCAGTTCCAAAAAGCGGGACAGAGACACAGCCTGGTGGGACAGCTGGACAGACCCCCACAATTGGGACTGTCCCGCCATAAGTGGGACAGTTGGGAATTATATAATACACCCAGGAAGTATGACACTATAGTCGGAGAAAGCAGGTAGACAGACAAGATGTTGGTACATTTGTATAGGAAGGAGCACAGAACATTGCTGTTTGTTCCATCACATTAGACTGTACTACGAATCAACAGCAAATACTGTAATATGCCACAAAATGAAAATTATCTGGCTTATTGTTTTATTTTTATTATGCAAATATCCAAAACATTCTTTTAAAAACATTCCATTAATCCCAAATATGACTAATATACACTTACAAAAATGTTTAATACTAGTCATATTGTTATTCTCCTTCATGATCTCGTAATACAATGTCTGAGGACAATTATTACATCTGATCCATGAAATTATATGTATTATTGGAGGGGTTTTTATGTTTTTTTTTTCTTGCCTAACAGCACGTGGAGTTACCAAAGAGGGTGGATTATTAAAATCTTTTTAATATTATTTAAATTGTCACTTGTAAATCTTATTCAAACATATTTATATTGTAGCATGATGATGAAGAAGAAAAGCCAGATGGTCCTGGAAAACATCAATCTGGAAAAAAAGAAGAAGGCAAGAGGCATGGACAAACTCATCATAGACATGGCCACAAGCATGGTCACAAACATGGTCACAAGCATGAGCACAAGCATGGCCACAAGCATGAGCACAAGCATGAGCACAAGCATGAGCACAAGCATGGCCACAAACATAGTCACAGACATCATCATGACCACAGTGAAAGCCATGAACAGAACCATGAGCGAAATCATACCCAAGAAGAATGTGGTCCCCACAAAATTTTTGGTAAAATTACATATCTAGATGTTGAAGGGTCCACAGCTATTCCCGGAATTCAAGAGAAAACGAAAAAAAGGTTTTTTGGTAGCAGACGCAACTTGCCAGATAGACCACAGGCTCCAAGGGGAGAAAGACCAGCACCACCTCCATTTGTTCCAGATGGCTCTGATAGTCAAAAACCTTGTAGGCCATCCAAACCATTTTTTCGCCCTTTCCCTGAAACGCCTTCCACATCAGACCAATGTCCAGGACCAACCAGAAATAATGTTCCACAAGTAGTTACAACACAAGAGCCAACAATCATTCCTAAGTAAGCACACAATTACACTGACATCAGACAGTTGCAGATTTTATCCTTTCATAAAGCTTGTAAATTCAGAATAGGCAAAATGTTGACTTCTATTCAGCAGACTGAGGAAAATAGCTAAAGTACTGCAATTAAAATGCCTTTTTTTAATATCAGTAAATAAAAATGCATATTGACATATGACTGAGAGAATTAATTTTTTACTAAAAAACTGAAACTTTGTTAATTATTATGTAAATTGGTAACGCTTCCAAACACAAAGGAGTATTATATCCTGTGTAATACAGTGCTCACTTACAGTTATAAAAGTTACAGCTGGTATTATAATTGTGTAATACAATAAACAGTGGTCAGAAGAAGTGTTGAGACTACATTCACAATGCCGAAGAGAACAACCAGCCTATAGGAAATTATTTAAATAACTCTGTTTAATTGTGTTTTTTTATTTGGGTCACGTACACTGAATAGATAGAAAATAATGCTTTTTCATACACAAATATGTGTAAAATATAAATCTTTACTAGTGCAAAATCACGTATTTTTTACAACATATATTTAGTGACCCATAAAGATTTAGCATACAGTTAAAACATATGTAACATTATGAACCAGCAAAAACATTGTTTCCACGTGTCTTTTGACCAAATGTTTGCCACACCTGGAGCAGCATTACTCGTAAAACATATCAGTGCAGTTTGACGGCGACAATTATCAAAGGGCCTTGAATAAATTGATCCATATACCATGGGGAGTTTAGAAAATGTCAGTTTAATCCACTTTCTAACCTCTGCTGACAGAGAATCAATATAATGTTTCCAGTTGATAAAAACATGTGTTCTGATATTTGTTTTGTTGTGCAGTGAACCTACTCATACTAAATAGGGGACATAATTGTTCTTGAAAAACCTTTAATGGAAGGGAATACCACACTAACCAAAACTTTAAGTGTGGTTACATTTAAACACATGCTCAGGAATAGGGGTGGAGCATGGGAGAGGGATGAAGGGTATGGGGAATCCCCTCCAACACAGAAGAGGAGAGGTCCATGGATTCTCCATAGGACCAATCCCATTTGTATGTTAATGTTCAATGTGTTTATGTTGTGGGTATACTGTGTAAGGGTCGGTCGACGGATGGGTGCAATCTTTCACCATAAAAAAGTTAGACTCAGATGATTAATTTTCTCTCATTGAATACTCAGGGCCTGAACAATCCTCAGAAAAGAGCTGCTCTATACAAATTAATACAAAAAGAAAAAATAGATATATGTTTCATACAAGAATCACATTGGTTAAAAGGAAACCAAAACCCTATTAGAGGAAAGTATATAGCAACTACCATAGCAGCATCCTTGGAAACAAGGAAAGCTAGTGGAGTGGCAATTATCTTTTCCTCAAAATTAGAAGTAGATATTATCTACCAGGAACAAGACCAAGAAGCCAGATACCAAGTAGTAATATGCAAAATTAAAGGATTAACGTATACACTAATCAATATCTATGCCCCAAACAACCAACCATTAAGATTTATTGAAAATATTATCAAAAAATATGAAAAATTATATAAAGGAATACTTATAATGGCAGGAGACTATAATATGGTTCCAGATGCAGCAATGGACAAAATGCTCAGCCGGGGAAAACAGATAGATAAAAATATAATTAATAGGGCAAAACAATTTACAAATCTGCTGAAAAAACAACAGCTATATGATATATGGAGAACTTTCCACCCAACGGAGAAGGATTTCTCCCAATTCCCCCCCCCCCCCCCCCCCCCCACTGCTCCTATTCACGTATAGATCTAATCCTTGGTAATATTACATTAGTACAGAAAATTAAGAAATCAATAATTAAGGAAATAATATGGACAGACCATAATGCAAATATTTGGCAGATAGAAGACCAAGAAAATAAAAAAACAATAAATAGAGAATGGAGAATAAATAGACAACTAATAAATAAAAAAGAGAATCAAAAATACTTACAAAATATTACAGATTGGTATTACAAAGAAAATGATAAGGATAATATATTACCCACACTTCTTTGGTGCACCTATAAGAGCGTAATTCGGGGACATATAAACTAGGATCAATAGCAAATAAGAGCAGGGGCGCAGATATAGCTACACAATACATTGATCTATATAATTTGGAAAATACAAACAAATTATCACCAACGAAAATAAGATCAATAAGAATACAAAATATAAAAACCAAAATAAAAGAATATGAATTCAAGGAGATTAACAGGAACGTAGAAAAATGGAAACAGCACTGGTATCATCAGAATAATAAAGTAAATAGGTCAATGACAAACAGACTTAAAAAAAGGCAGGATAAAAACAGAATATATAAAATTAGGGGGGAGTCCGGGATCCAGATGGCCCCGGAAGAGTTTGGAAAAGTATTCAACACCTACTATAAAAAACTTTATAATATAGGGAATAAAGAACCAGAGGACAAATTAAAATCATATCTTGGAAAAATTAAAATTCCAAAAATCCAAGAAGATCAATTACAAGAATTAAATAACCCGATCATTGAGTCCGAAGTTAAAAAAGCAATTACTAGAAGTAAACCACAAAAATCTCCTGGGCCAGATGGATTCAATGGACTTTTCTATAGTAACATAGTAACATAGTAACATAGTAATTTAGGTTGAAAAAAGACACAAGTCCATCAAGTTCAACCCTTCTACCTATCATTACAGCTTTTGATCCAAAAGAAGGCAAAAAACCCCTAAGGAAGCTATTTCGAATTTTGCCTCCTGGGGGAAAAAATTCCTTCTTGACTCCAAGAGGCAATCAGATTTCTCCTTGGATCAATAAGCTCTTTTATTAATGCTTATTCTATTATTAATAGCCCTGTATGTTCTGCTTTCCTAAAAAAACATCCAAACCATTTTTAAATGCATCTATTGTGGTTGCTAGCACTACCTCTCTTGGCAGTGAGTTCCATAACTTTATTGTCCTAACCGTAAAGAATCCCTTCCTTTGCTGTCTATGAAATCTTTGCTCTTCCAGTCTGAGGGGGTGACCTCTTGTTCTTTGTACCTTTCTGTTAATGAACAGGTCACTGGAGAGCTCTATTTATAAAATAATGATAAATAATAAAACAAAGAATATGACAGAAATGTTCAATGAACTATCAAATAAAGCAACAACCCCACAAGAACTACTAAGGGACAACATCCTCCCAATTCTTAACAAAAGATCCGGAATTGGTCCAGAACTACCGACCAATATCCTTAATAAATGAAGATATGAAAATACATGCATCAGTGCTAGCGGAGAGATTGAGACATGTGATTCATACCCTGATCCACCCTGATCAGATAGGCTTTGTACCTGGCAGATTGGCATATAACAACATAAGACATACAACTGATATCTTGGATTTAGCCAACAGGGAAAAAATACCACTCGCAGACAATTACTTTGGATGCGGAAAAGGCATTTGACAGGGTGGATTGGGGATTCATGTTTCAGTCTCTCCGCGTATTTGGACTGAAAGGAAGATTCCTTGGAGCAGTCCAGGCACTGTATTCTTGCCCAACAGCCAGAACAATAGGCCAAAATATACGAGCTCAATGGTTTAATTTGGAAAACGGAACGCGACAGGGTTGTCCTCTGTCCCCACTCCTATATATCCTAACAATGGAAATATTAGCAACAGAGATTAGGAATAACACGAGGATAAAAGGTTTTACACTAGGTCAGAAAGAATTAAAAATTCAAATGTATGCAGATGATGTGCTTCTTACACTAACAGAACCAGTAGAATCAATCAAAGAACTGATGATAGCGATAAAAGAGTTCTCAAGATTTTCGAATTATAAAGTAAATATTGAAAAATCAACAGTTATGCCACTAAACTTAGGAAAAAAGATCAGGGGAACAATACAAAAAGACTTTGATTTCAAGTGTAAGTCCCAGGAACTCAATTATTTAGGCCTAAAGATAACAGCAAGAGTGGGAGACATGATGGAAAGAAACTTTATGTTATTACTTAAAGAAACACACTTTTTGATAAAAAAAAACTGGCAAAGTAATGAACTATCATGGCTAGGTAGGATAAACGCAATAAAGGCATATATCATACCTAAATGGACATACTTATTTCAACATTGTCCATTCAAAATATCTGAAAAATGGTAAAGTATGATTCAGAGTGCAATAAACACATACCGTATTTATCGGCGTATAACACGCACTTTTTCTCCCTGAAAATAGGGAGAAAATGGTATGTGCGTGTTATACGCCGAAAAAAAAAAAAAAATCTAAAACTTACCTCGTTCCTGCTCTGTCCCCCGGTTCTCTGAAGCTGCGTGGCTGTGAGGGAAGCGTTGTGAGCTTCCCTCCAGCCGCGCGGTCAATAAAGTCTGTTTTTTTTAAAACAAATTTTATTGACCGCGCGGCTGAAGGGGAGCTCACAATGCTTCCCTCACAGCCACGCAGCTTCAGAGCACCGGGGGACAGAGCAGCAAAGAGGTAAGTACTGGGGTCTGGGGAAGGGGGGGGGGGGAGGGTGGCATAACGAGCATACTAAGGGGCAATATCCTGGCATATTGGGGGCAATATCATGGCATATTAAATGGCATATTGGGGGCAATATCCTGGCATAATAAATGGCATATTGGGGGCAATATCCTGCATATTAAATGGCATATTGGGGCAATATCTGGCATATTAAAATGGCATATTGGGGGCAATATCCTGCATATTAAATGGCATATTGGGGCAATATCTGGCATATTAAAATGGCATATTGGGGGCAATATCCTGCATATTAAATGGCATATTGGGGCAATATCTGGCATATTAAAATGGCATATTGGGGGCAATATCCTGCATATTAAATGGCATATTGGGGGCAATATCTGGCATATTAAAATGGCATATTAGGGGCAATATCCTGCATATTAAATGGCATATTGGGGCAATATCCTGCATATTAAATGGCATATTGGGGGCAATATCCTGGCATATTAAAATGGCATATTGGGCTTCAAAGTTCTTAATTTAAGTTCTTAAGTTTTTTTTCCTGAAATTTCCTTCTTAAAATTAGGTGCGTGTTATACGCCGGCGCGTGTTATACGCCGATAAATACGGTATATAAACAGAGGTAAAAAAACACGCATAAGCATTAAACAATTATAAAAAAAGACAGATAGAGGAGGATTGGGATATCCCTCCATAAAACAACTATATGAAGCATCAATAATGATCCACATATACCATACTCAAAATAAAACAGCACAATAACAACCCTGGTATGGATTGGAGAGTTACATGACAACTAACATTAGATTGGATCTGCATGTATAGAGTTGCGAAGCAGTGGGGGGGGACGCGAGAAAGGGTTGAGGGATCAACAATTATAGAAGAGATCTTCAAGGCTTGGAAATTAATTAAGAAAAAATTAGGCCTAGTTAACAAGATACTCCCTACTATGGGATTGGAAACCCTTTAATATAATATTCAAGACATAGATTTACAGGAATGGAAAAAATCGGGTATACAAAAAATAGAGGACATCCTGGATAATGAGAAAATCAAGCCCCTAGAAAAGATAATAGCTCAATTTAAAACACCTAGAGCAGAGCTGTTTAACTATTTACGAATTAAAAGCTTCTTGATGAATACAAAACCAAAAAACAATAGAATTCTGAAGAAAATATTAACCCCTTGCTGACAAAGGACGTGCCAGGCACGTCCTGGGAGAATCTCCCTTACTGACAAAGGACGTGCCTGGCACGTCCTGCAGTGAATGAAGCGGTTTTCGCGATCAATGATCGCGAAAACCGCTTTAACAGTGCTGGTCTATTGCCTCGACATCGAGGCAATAGCCAGCACCGATATTTCTATTTTGGGACCCCCACGATCACCCCACGGAGCGATCGTGGGGAGCCATATTGACGGAGCATGCTGCTCCGTCAATATGGCTAAGCCCTCTGCCGGTCTGAGCTTCGGAAGTGAAAGTAACTTCACTTCCGTCGCTCTGAATATGCTACTTGACTACCCCTAGTGGTAGTTTAGTAGCATTGCAATGGAAAATAATTAAAATACATATTTAATTAAATAAAAACAGGTTATTTAGATATATTAGCCTATAGGGTTAAAATTAAATATTTTTTAGCATAAGGGATAGGGTTAAAATAAAATTAAAGTTAAAAAATATTAAGGGATATAATAAGGATTAGAGTTGGGGTTAAATTTAGTGTTAGCGTTAAATTTTGGGTTCGAGTTGGGGTCAAAAGATCAATATAGGAAAAAAACAAAAAACACTATTTTTGGTTTTTGCCCCATAACTCGCAAAAAAATACCAAAAAATATGGAAACATGCATATTTTTGAACTCGGGACAACATTTTGAAACTATTTAGACGGGGTCTTTTTTAATGATTTTATTTGTGTAAATTATATTTTAGGTCAAAGTTAGAAAAAGTGGGTTTTTTTACATTTTTCATCATATTTTATGATTTTTTTTGTAGTAAATTATAAGATATGATGAACATAATGGTATCTAATGAAAGCCCTTCTTATGACGATAAAAACAACATATAATTTGTGTGGGTACTGTATGTGAGAAAGAAAAAAATTACAGCTAAACACAAACACCCTAGAAATGTCAAAACAGCCATTGTCACCAAGGGAAAGTCAAGGTGAAAATGTCTTGTCACTAAGGGGTTAACGATATTCACAGGGAGAAAAGTGGAAAGAATCTTAGCAAGAACTACAGAGTTATTAAAAATAAATGAAGAGGAAGAACCAGCTCCAATAATAGCAAAATGGGCAGAGATATTAAAAATACAAATCCAGGTAGAGGATTGGTTAAAGGCAATCCTGTCCCTTTAAAGGCAATCCTTTGTCAGCTTCCAGTCTTGCTCTTGTACCCAGTTTCTATATTTTCTCTGTTCTCTGCTCTGTTCCATTCCTGGTTTTCCTTTGTCTGTCATTATCTTCCATTCCAGGTATTCTCTCAAACCCTTTGCCTTGTTAGTTTTCTTCTATTTAAACCACACCCATTTCTGTTCAGTCCTTTGCAGCAGTCTACGGGTATTTTCTCTGTGTTTAAGTTTCAATGCCATCTATGTGTCTTAGATTCTATTTATTCTTTGCTATATTAGTTAGAGACTTGCCTAATGTGGGGTACCTTGACGTGGTTGGCAAGCTAACATCTAAATTGGACAATTTGTTGAAACAACCCCCCACCTTTACCATCCTTAGTGTTAGGCTAGTTCCTGTATTTATGTTTGTTCCTTTGTATGTGCCTTTTGTGTTCCTTAACCCCATGCTTTGTATTGCTTACCCTCAGTTTGGTTTCTGCTTTATATTGCTTATGTTATTCCTCTGTCCTGTAGCCCTGCACTCTGTATTTTAGTTCTGCTCAGTCACTTTTCTGTTTTAGCTCTGCTTGGCTATCTCTTAGTTCATTTCCTCTTAAGCCCTGGGACCAGGGCCGTCTTTAATAGTGATTGGACCCTGGGCAAGCATTTGCTTGGGCCCCCTGGACCCTGCCCCCTCCCCTCCATGCAATCCCGCCATCCATCGCAATGTTACCCCCCCCCCCCCCACACACACACATATGCCATAATTGTTGTGCCATTCAGATGCCAGTAATATTGTAACTTTCGGATGCCAGTAATATTGTGCCAGTCAGAGCCTAGTAATATTGTGCCAGTCAGATGCCTGCAATATTGTGCCAGTCAGATGCCTGCAATATTGTGCCAGTCAGAGCCCAGTAATAATGTGCCAGTCAGATACGAGTAATATTGTGCCAGTCAGATACCAATAATATTGTGCCAGTCAGATACCAATAATATTGTGCCTGTCAGAGCCCAGGAATATTGTGCCTGTCAGAGCCCAGGAATATTGTGCCTGTCAGAGCCCAGGAATATTGTGCCTGTCAGAGCCCAGGAATATGGTGCCTGTCAGATGCCTGTAATATTATGCCAGTCAGATGCCTGTAATAGTGTGCAGTCAGAGGCCAGGAATATTGTGCCAGTCAGATGCCTGGAATATTGTGCCAGTCAGATGCCTGGAATATTGTGCCAGTCAGATGCCTGTAATATTGTGCCAGTCAGATGCCTGTAATATTGTGCCAGTCAGAGCCCAGTAATATTGTGCCAGCCAGATGCCCAGTAATATTGTACCAGCCAGATGCCCAGTAATATTGTACCAGCCAGATGCCCAGTAATATTGTGCCAGCCAGATGCCCAGTAATATAGTGCCAGCCAGATGCCCAGTAATATAGTGCCAGCCAGATGCCTGTAATATTATGCCAGTCAGATTCTTGTAATAGTGTGCCAGTCAGAGGCCAGGAATATTGTGCCAGTCAGATGCCTTTAATATTGTGCGACGTCACATCCGGCATTATTTTTTTTTTTTCGGCCGTCGCATCCATCGGATGCGGCTTGCCGGAAAAAAGCGTTCACAAGCGCAATGCGCTGTGAACGCGGCAGCAGGGGCTGGGGGCCCACGGGACAGCTGCCTTGGAGCCCCCCAGGAGTAAATGGGCCCAGGGCAGCTGCCCCGTTTGCCCCGCGTTAAAGACGGCCCTGCCTGGGACCTGGATACAGCAGCTGCTTCACAGGGCCTGTTTGTGGCTGCAAAGACTTGGGGTCCCAAACCTCCAGGCGATTGCAGTTACCCAGCACCAGGTCCAGTGTCTCCACCCTGCACCATAGCTCCTGATCTCGGGCGCTCAGGGTCCCTTTAGCACCCTGGACCCCGTGCATTACAGTGGTGTTAGCATAGCCTTGAGCCTTTACACACAATCTGCATTTGTGCCTGCGTCTGAATAAACACTGATTCAGATCTGCTTAGGATAAGTTGTATTTGCCGCTGTTATCTTGCGTGGCCATGTGTATTTTAATAAATATTTCTCTGTATTTTGTAGATTTTATAGTATTAAGAAGTGTATCATGGGCATTGAATACATCATCCAAAATTATGTTTGTAGGAGCTGAAGCCACTTTATCTGGCCAGATGTAGGATTATGATTGTCAATCGTTTTTTAGACAATCTTATAATTACTGTAGGACAGTGGTGTCCAAACTTTTTTCAAAGAGGGCCAGACTTGATGAAGTGAACATGCGTGAGGGCCGACGATTTTGCCTGACAGTTAAAATTAAGTACAAATGAACTATTTTATGCAAACTTTATTGCAAATGATTTGAATGACAATTCTTAACAGTAGTAAAATCACTCTGCCTTTCATATCTGAAGGCCAGATGAAAAAAAACAACAACACAAGATGCTGAAATATATGTCAGGAACACAACTAACCCTTCCCATATCTGTCTGTCTCTCCACTGCCATCCCATATCTGTCTGTCTCTCCTCTGCCATCCCATGTTTGTCTGTCTCTCCTCTGCCATCCCATATTTGTCTGTCTCTCCTCTGCGAACCCATGTCTGTCTGTCTCTCCTCTACCATTCCATTTATGTCTCTCTCTTCTCCCTTCCCATGCATGGTTCTCTCGGCCAATTTGCCCAATAATATGCCAGTGTTATATGCCATTTAATATGCCCCAGCCAATTTGCCCAATAATATTCCAGTGTTATTTGCCATTTAATATGCCCCTACCAATTTTCCCAGTAATATGCCAGTGTTATTTGCCATTTAATATGTCCCTGCCAATTTTCCCAATAATATGCCAATGTTATTTGCCATTTAATATGCCCCTGCCAATTTTCCCAGTAATATGCCAGTGTTTTTTGCCATTTAATTTGCCCCTGCCAATATTCCCAATAATATGCCAATGTTATTTGCCATTTAATATGCCCCTGCCAATTTTCCCAGTAATATGCCAGTGTTATTTGCTATTTAATATGCCCCTGCCAATTTGCCCAGTAATATGCCAGTGTTATTTGCCATTTTATATGCCCCAGCCAATTTGCACAGTAATATACCAGTTATTTGCCATTTAATATCCCCTGCCAATTTGCCCAGTAATATACCAGTTATTTGCCATTTAATATCCCCTGCCAATTTGCCCAGTAATATACCAGTTATTTGCCATTTAATATCCCCTGCCAATTTGCCCAGTAATATGCCAGTTATTTGCCATTTAATATCCCCTGCCAATTTGCCCAGTAGTATGCCAGTTATTTGCCATTTTATATGCCCCAGCTAATTTGCTCAGTAATATGCCAGTTATTTGCCATTTTATATGCCCCTGCCAATTTGCCCAGTAATATGCCAGTTATTTGCCATTTTATATGCCCCAGCCAATTTGCCCAGTAATATACCAGTGTTAGTTGCCATTAATATTCCCCAGCTAATTTGCCCAATAATATGTCAGTGTTACGTTATCATTAATAAGCCCCTGCCTCTTTCCCCAGTACTTTCCCCCAATCTCCCCAGTCCCCAGCACTTACCTTTCCCTGGTGGCTAGTGGCAGGCAGCATGGTCTTCTCCATGCTGCCTGTTCGTCTCACAGGTGGTTGTGCTGATAGGTCACGTGACCCGGCGCGCGTATGACGTCAGCGCGCCGGTCACGTGACCTGTCGGCACTTCCGTGTCGGCACACTGCACGGGGAGCCGAACAGGCAGCACGGAGGTTTCTGCCTGTTCGGCTCCCCGTGCAGCCTGGCAGGCAGAGCGATGGTGGGGGAGGATCTTCCGATCCCTTCTCACCTCCGTCTCTGCCTGCAAGCTTTTTTTTTTTTTCACAGAGAGACATTGATCAGCCGTGTCTCTGGGGCCGTATGGAAGTAAAGGACGGGCCGTATGGAAGTAAAGGACGGGCCGCAACTGGCCCGCGGGCCGGACTTTGGACATGACTGCTGTAGGATAACGTGCATCCTGTGCTATGTCTATTACGTTATCAAGTGGATTGTCCCACCGTCTTTGAGAAAATTAGAAATGTCATGAATTACAAAACTTTGTGTATTGGCATATGCTAATGGGCTAATAGGTATCTTCAGGAATTTTTGTATTACAATCAATGACATAACACAATAATCAGCTCCACACTGCCTACATATGACAGCAGGTTTATTGCGCTATGAGTTTAGTTAGTAATTAAGGGAATAGAGTTTATGAGGGGTTTATTGGGAGTGTAATGCCCAAACATTGAATATATATGTGCGCCCCATTGCAAAGAGTTAAGTGGCATATGTAACTTCCCTATCTATCCTATAATTTATAATAGTTTAAGTAGAACCCGCTAACCCGGCCAAAGTTATCAATTATATTTTTTATCAATGGCCAATCTGTCCATAGATTATATACATATAAAAAGGACATTGTGACACACTTAACAGGTCCTCTGCTGCAAATACCCTAACTGGTCCCAGAACTGATGCACAGTCGAATAAAAAGTGTGCAATTTGATAATATCTTTGTCGTGGGTCTGAGAAGTTTGCAGCTCCTTGGGCTATATCAGCCTGTGGCTTGCTCAGCTCCATCAACCTAAGCCCTACAGTCTGTCTGGCTGTGTGGTCTGTCAATAAGTATAGTATGTGAACCCATATTATATTCATGAAGTAGTATGTTCTTTTCCCACTGAACTCTACCTACCCGAGCCTTGCAGTCTCTTTTGTTGCGTGACCTGTCAGGGAGTGTTGTATATCAATTTCTACCTGTGTAGTCTTTATTAAGTTGGATGCCTGCGGCTTGGATTGTTTTGATTATACAAAATGTTAACCACCTCACACATCTTACTCACCTGCAGTCTCCGAACCCATAGCTGCAGTTTGTAGGCTTCCACTGCACCCAACTATTCTCCTACTTGGTAACTTCTGGTGTGACTCAGTTCTCAGTTACCCCCACACACCTTCCATTATCACAATCTACTATTATTTTTACCTCTCCCCTTTTTCTTACTGCCTCACACTCTCCTTTTGTGTCTCATGTTCCCCATTCCCTCTAGAATGTAAGCTTGCGAGCAGGGCCTCTACCTCCATGTTTTAGTCTGAAAATGTTTTGTCTAAATTTGTTTGTAACTCCCTTCTCATGCTCTGTACCAAGTGCTGCGCAAAGTCGTTGGCGCTATATAAATAAAAGGTAATGTAATGTAATAATATATATATATATATATATATATATATATATTGGGCACAAAAAGACTAACAGAATGCCCTCCCAGTCCTTCTTTGTATATATGAAGAGCTAGCCTTTGTACCTGGATGTACAGAGACAACATGGAAGTTCAGAAGTGAGGGCAAGAGTTGGTACTCGTTCACACCTTTTTTGAAAATAAAATTGCCAAGGTGTTATGCATAGTGGGTATCTCTGTGAATTGATTTGGGCTAAGTCCTTGGGTCTCAAGTGAGTTTCCTGAAGGAAGCATATGTCAATGTGCTCCTTCCACAAACACTGCAACAAAATAGATCTTTTATAAGGTGAATTTAATCCCTGTACATTTATTGTTCCCAATCTGTTCACTTAACACATTTTATCGCAACTTCCTGTTGGGTCCACCAGTCCGTCTCCTGCACTGCCCTCCCTTTCATCAAAGTCCAAATAACATACCACAAAAAACATAAACATGCAACGCACACCCTGATGTGGTTGCACCATTCCACCAGCAGATCCCTCTTACAGTTGCAGAATTTATTTGCCATCCTTCTCAAAGATAGCCTCTGTAGCTAAAGTATTGGCGCTATTTATTAATCTGCGTTCTGACTTGCTAAATTTTTCAAAACACACAAAAAGAAAAAACAAAAGCAAAATTTCCCAACTGTTTATAAGATTTAAGAGATCTGTTTTATTTCAGGTTATTTTGACTCCATCTACTTCATGTCCATACTTATTTAACTTCCTTATCGGCTTCTAATCTGCTAATCTGTGGGGTTGTATAATCTATTAGTACCTATTTTAACTGATTTTCACTCTTTGTGTTCCCTTAACGTGCAATTACCAACTAACCATATTAAGTGTCCTTATGTCCCCCCTCGGAACACAAAGAAGTAGAGAGAATTAATTTCGTCCTATCTAAAAATAATAATAATAAAAAAGGTAGTTTATTTTTTTAAATTTTGTAAATTTTTTACATTTTATTATAAATATACAAAAAGAAAGGAGTCAGATAAAATTACATGTTACCATGGAAATTCACAATAAAGAGAAGGTTACAGAATTAATATTATTAGCTTCTTACAAATGAGCTCTTTTATTGCAAGAAAGATATCTGCGTACCTTAATAGAATACAGTACTAACAATACAATACAAAACATACTAGTGGGCTCTACAGTCTGCCATGTCCTACAATCTCTTTAACTATAAGGATTGTGTACTTATTTATCCAGACATGTATCTTGCCTATTAAAACTATATCAACCTATGTCCCACAAGGCTTACTTCCTCCATACTCTTTCCGCCACTGTTTTTCTTAAGTGTGCTAGTCTAATTCTCCACCTTGGATGATCTGATTTAATGTATTCCAATAGTCCTCCTTTTTCCGATTATATATATTTTGGGCACTGATTCCTCTCTCCATAGCACATTGATGCATCAATTGTGCTCTAATCATTGTCCATGTAATGCCCTCTGGATCAACAAGTGGATCAAAAATGGTGAATCTTGCCCATTCGACTTGGGAGATTCAAGTGTAGTAGGGCTCTTTCAGGTGTTAAGGTCCTGTCAGGGCCGTTTCTCCTTACTAATTTAAAGGACACCTCCCTCAAAATTCCAACTATCAGGGGGCATCTCCACCAAATGTGGACCAAATCCCCTTTCCCCTGTCCACACCTCCAGCACGTCGGAAAAGCTGTTGGATACATTTTGGCCAGGACCAAAGGGACAAGATACCAGCGGTTTGCTACCTTATTGTTTAAACCTAAATGAGGTTCAATATGTGTCTGTTCATACTTTTTTTTTTTTTTTAGGGCATGGTTCCATTCGTCCCTAGATACTATTGTCGCTAGATCTTTCTCCCATTTTTTAATTGCGGAAGTTACTATATTTTGTGCCATTGATCGAATTATGTCCAATAACTTGGACATCAAATGCTTATTACTGTCTTTTTTTTTTTGGACACTCAGATTAGTTGGATTTCCAAGCTTGTAACATCATCTTGTCTTTTGTGATATGTATAAATTACTGTTCTATATTAACTATATTAACTATTGTGACTACCTGAGAGGTGGAGGCGTTCGGTCGTCGCAGCCCCTCTGTCAGCTGACACATTCCACCAAGGCAATTGGACAAACAAGACTAACAAAACATATAAGATGATTCTTCTTTGGGAACAAAAAAAAAAGAACAGAAAGCAAAACAAGATGGCAGGGGACAAATCAATATCCACAAGGGCTTGCCTATCTGGGGTTTATTTATTTTTCTATTTTTCCTCTTACTCACGACGTTCAACTGGTTGCAGTGGCGGCTCTAGACTTTGTGAGGCCTTAGGCGAAAGTCGAACATGAGGCCCTCACGGACACACATTATTAAATAAAATATATGCAAGTGATAATAAAAATGAACTGTAGAAATAGCATATTTCAAGATCAGACTAAAATCCCAGCTTCTAGAAATGAACAGCTCCTAGAATTGTATTTGTCTCATAATTATTCTACAAACATCTATAAACATTTGGTATAGATAAAATTGTGTGCGGCTGACTAACTCACATTGTTATTGCTGTGTCCTAAATGTGAACACTAACACATATCACACAGTCATTCATAGACACACTCAGTGAGCACACACAGACTCACAGACACACTCAGTCAGCACACAATCACACTCAGCCAGCACACACTCACAGATGCACTCAGCCAGCACACACTGACTCAGAGACACACTCAGAAAGCACACAATCACACACTAAGAGAAACACTCAGCCAGAAGGAAAGGTGCTCAATGTTGAAAGTGGTCTCACAGACCACGTTGTGCTAGAAGATTGGCACTTTGTTCTTCCTCACAGCACCGGATGCACTGTGATTTAGCCATTCAAAATGCCAGAATTTTGCCACTCAATATGCCAGGATTTAGCCATTTAATATGCCAGGATTTAGCCCCTTAATATGTCAGGATTTACCCCCTCAATATGCCAGGATTTAGTCCCTCAATATGCCAGGATTAAGCCATTCAATATGCCAGGATTTTGCCCCTCAATATGCCAGGATTGTGCCACTCAATCTGCCAGGATTTTGCCCCTCAATATGCCAGGATTTTTCCACTCTATGCCAGGATTGTGCCCCACAATTTGCCAGGATTTTGCCACTCTATGCCAGGATCTTGCCCCTCAATTTGCCAGGATTTTGCCACTCTATGCCAGGATTTTGCCCCTCAATATGCAAGAATTTTGCCCCTCAATATGCAAGGATTTTGCCACTCTGTGCCAGGATTTTGCCCCTCATTATGCCACAATTTGCCCCTCATTATGCCACAATTTTGCCCCTCACAATGCCAGGATTTAGCCTCTCACTATGTCAGGATTTTGCCACTGTATGCCAGGATATTGCCCCTCATAATGCCACTATTTTGCCCCTCACAATGCCAGGATTTAGCCTCTCACTATGCCAGGATTTTGCCACTCTGTGCCAGGATTTTGCCCCTCATTATGCCAGAATTTTGCCCCTCACAATGCCAGGATTTAGCCTCTCACTGTGCCAGGATTTTGCCACTCTGTGCCAGGAGTTTGCCCCTCATTATGCCAGAATTTTGCCCCTCACAATGCCAGGATTTAGCCTCTCACTATGCCAGGATTTTGCCACTCTGTGCCAGGATTTTGCCCCTCACTATGCCAGGATATTGCCTCTCACTATGCCAGGATTTTGCCCCTCATTATGCCAGAATTTTGCCCCTCACAATGCCAGAATTTTGCCTCTCAATATGCCAGGATTTTGCCACTGTATGCCAGGATATTGCCCCTCACAATGCCAGGATATTGCCTCTCACTATGCCAGGATTTTGCCCCTCACCTCATTATGCCAGGAATTTGCCACACACTGTGCCAATATTTAGCCCCTCATTATGCCAGTCTTTGCTCGTTTGTGCCCCCCTCCTCCCCCCTTCCCTAGTACTTACCTCCAGGCTGCTCTCCGTTGTTTCCTCCGTGCATCTTCTCTCCTGCACGGAGGAAGGAAGTTCCGGTCGCGTTTTTTTTTTTTTTTAAAACTTTATTGAAGCTGCGCGGGTTCAATAAAGTTTAAGAAAAAAAAAAAACCGGAACTTCCTTCCTCCGTGCAGGAGAGAAGATGCACGGAGGAAACGTCCCAGGTTAGTGTAACAGGGAGCTTAACGGCAGCGTTAAGCTCCCTGTTACATCAAAGGCAATAAGGTGAGTTAGGCAGCCGCGAGGCCCCCGTGAGTGCGAGGCCTTAGGCGGCTGCCTAACTCGCCTAATTAGAGAGCCGCCTCTGACTGGTTGTGTCTGTTTACTCTTTTATCCCTCATCCTCCCCCTTACTTCTATCTCCTCATTCCTCTTTCGAGAGGATTACATGGTCTTACTTTATTCAATGTACATAGGGTGATTGGTTGCTTTCCATCTCTTCCTTTTATTTATCCTCTTATCTTACTATCTATGTTCCTTTTTATTTAGGATCATCAGCCAGTTGTTCCAAATGTGGTATTTTGAGTTATTCAGACAAAGCCTAGCGGTTCTGCCTTTCTCCATCTTAATTTGGAGGTACACCTGGGCCCAAATGGTTGCCCATCTTCTCTAACGACTTCCATCTCCTTGCTATCGTTAATTTCGTAGCTGCTAGAATGTGGTGTAGTATTATTTTCTTGTCCCGTGGTATTCGAGGGATACTCATATGTAGGAGTGCCAGTTCGGGAGAGATTGGTATCTCTATATCTAGAATCTTGTTGATTCTAACAAACTTATTTCCATGTTATCAACGGGCAGTCCCACCAAATATGTTTATAATCTCCTCTATTAGATCCACATCTCCAGCACAGATTGGAAGTATCTTTGTAAAATTTGGCTAGTAAGGCTGGAACTCTGTACCACCTATTAAAAAGTTTGTAGCAACATTCTGAAATATTAAGACAATGTATATGCTTATTCAACTCTGCCAAGGTTCTGTACCAAACCTGCGGGCTGATCTCCATATTAAGATCTTGTTCCCATTTCATGAGTGCAGAAGGTGTATGTTGTTTACTACATAATTTGTTATATGTGAGACATAAGGAAATCATGTTTTTATGCTTGCTTCATTGAAGTAGTTCTATCAACTTCTGTGTTTGTGGAGAGGGGTCGGAACTGTATAAATATTTATTTAGGAAGTTCTTGATCTCTCTCTCTCTCTCTATATATATATATATAGCTCCTTATTTGGTATATTATATTCTTCTTGAAGGCCATCAAACATTCAGATTTTATCCCCTTCTAATGGATCTTATATAGTGTTAATCCCACTTTTGGTTCATAAGCTTGTCTGTAAATTATCCATTATAGCGTTCAGGATATTTAGTGGTAGATTTGAAAAGATCTTGTTTTTGAGGCATGCTCTGTTCCTGAATCTGGTCCAACTCTTTGTTAGGTGTTTTAGTATCATGCTGGTTTTGGGAATTTTATCTTTTTCATCTTTTTTCTTTTCTCTTATTTCCCAGAAGCACGGCATTATACCTCCTTGTACTTTGGCTGATTCATTTTTGATCACATACCAGCTCTCTTCTAGAGCTTGAGAGGTTTGTGTGGTCATAATATGACAGAGGGTGATGCTTGATATTGTTCTCTTACGTCCGGCATCCCAATCCCACCACCTGTTTTGTTTTTAGAGAGGAGATGTAGGCAGAGTCTGGATTCTTTAGCTGTTGAAGGCGGATTGTATCATTGCCAGCCAACTTGGTGGAACTTAGACGGGATCAGTCTTAATAAATATATTGGTTTTGGTAGTACATTTGCCTTGGCTGCCGAAATTCTTCCCCACCAAGATATGTATAACCCTTTCCATTTTTAAAAAATGAGATTCATCTTTTATAAAATACATAAGGTTTATCTCAATCCAAAATTTGGGCTCGGATACAATTTCAATACCCAGATATGTTAATGGACCAACCAATTGAGTTGAGCGGACACCTGGATGTTGGGGTTTCGGCCAAACTTCGAAAAAATGTCCGGGTCCGTGCTCAAACTTGACCCCGAACCCCATTGAAGTCAATGGGGACACTAACTTTTGACCACTAAAATGCCTCTAAAAAAAGTCCTGGAAAGGGCTAGAGGGCTGCAAAATGAAGTAAAACATGGGTAAGAGTAGGACAAGTGCCCTGCAAGCAAATGTGGATAGGGAAATAACTTAAAATAACATAAAATACATACAAATTACAAATACAGCTGAGCCATAAAATAGCACTAGATGGAATCTTTGATTTTAGCTTTGGAAGAACATAAATCTAAAGCATGGCTACCAGGAGGATCAACAGAATTATCCATTTGAGAGAGGGTTGGAGTGCAGGGTATTCTCTTTCAGTTTATACTAAGTGACCCATAGGTTGAGGAGGCGGTGACCGTGGCGGTGTAGGTGGAAGCGGCGCTGGAGGAGGAGGAGGTAGCCAGAATTTTTCAAAGTGCGCTGTAAGCACAGTATTGGACGGTTCTATTTGACTCTCAGATATGAAGTGAAGGAATGCATGTAATGCTATTGGTATTCTATAAACCGACTCTATTTCGGTTTATAGAAAGCCAATAGCACAAATGGACGAATGATTTTCATTTATTAACCATTCGTTCATTCGTTCATAGCATTACATGCCTTCCATAAACCGAAAATAGTGACCTATTCGTATGAATGGGGACTCTATTTCGGTTTATAGAATACCAATAGCATTACATGTATTCTATAAACCGAAAGTCTATAAACCGAAAGAGATTCGGTTTATAGAAAGCCCATAGCATTACATACAATGTATATGTATGTAATGCTATGGGCTTTCTGATTGGCTGCCCTGCAGCCTTTCAAAATGTGCCATTAAATCGCTGAACCCCGAACTCCAACCCGAACATACAGTGAAATGTCCGTGTTCCGAAAAACCGTAATGTCCGGTACGGGTTCGCTCAACACTACCAACCACCCATCTAAAACCGTATCCCCCTATCTCCTGCTTATCTCTCTTACTTATGTTTATCAGAAGGGCAATAGATTTGGTGTGAAAAAAGGTAGTTTATTTAAAACATGTATTGAAGCTAGGTTTAGTTAATACAAAAGTAAGTAGGCAAAAGAGACCTACCTAATGGAGACCTGATAAATAGCACAAAAAATGGGGTCAAAGTAGAATAATACAATAAATTATTAAATACACACAACTGAGCACATAGTACCATAGAGTATGCATCAACATATATACAAGATATATGCAAAAAAAAACACACAGAAAAATAAATAAAGATAAAAAGTTATGAGAAATAAATAAAGAATAATAAACTATTTTTATTTATAAATGTATTTTTCTTTTTTTTATTGATTTTTTTCTGTGTGGGTTTATTTGCAAATATTTTGTAAATACCATATTTGCTCGATTATAAGACGACCCTGATTATAAGACGACCCCCCAAACTTTGGATATTCCTTTAGGAAAAAAACTAAAAGCCTGAATATAAGACTACCCTATAGGAAAAAAGTTCAACTTGTATATATTCACATGTAAATTGCTTTTTTAATAAAAAATTATATCAAATATATATATTTTATGTGCCAATGCTGCCTCTCTTTCCCTTGCCCCCAGCTTTGTCTCTCTCCCCCCCTTAGTGTTGTCTCTCTCCCCCTCCCTTTGACTCCCCCCTCGCCTCTGTCTCTTCCCCCCCCTTGTTTCTCTCTGCCCCCTCCCTTTGTTACTCTGTGTCCGCCCCCTCCCTCCCCTTGTTGCTCTGTCCCCCCCCTCCCCCTGTCTCTCTGCCCCCCTCCCTCCCCCTTTCTCTTTCCCCCTCCCTCCCCTTGTTGCTCTGTCCCCCCCTCCCCCGTCTCTCTGCTCCCCTGTCTCTGTCTCTTCCCCCCTCCCTCCCCTTGTTGCTCTCTCTTCCCCCCTCCCTCCCCTTGTTGCTCTGTCTCTCTGCCCCCCTCCCTCCACCACACCTGTGACTCGATCCCTGGTGGCTAGTGGGGGCAGCCGGGGGATGTCTGCACGATACGTGCAGACATCCTCCATGCTGCTCGACACGGTAGTCTATTATGACGGACAGCTGGTCAGTCATAATAGACTGCCGTGTCGGGCAGCATGGAGGATGTATGCACTTATCGTGCAGACATCCCCCAGCTGCCCGATTCTCCCTGGTGGCTAGCGGGACAGCGGAGGATGTCTTCCCTGCTGCTTCCCGGCGGTCGTGTCTTACATTCGAGGTCGTCTTATAATATGACCTCAAATTGGGGTCAGACTATAAGACTGTGATCCAGGTCCCCAGCAGAGCTGCAGGGGACCTGGATCCCCCTCTCTAGCAGCAGAGGATGTCTGCGCAATGAGCGCAGACTCCCCTGCTTCCACCCGGCACGACCGTCGGGGCTTCTGTGAAGAAGCCGGAACTTCCGCTTTCGTCACAGAAGTGCCGGCGATCCTGCCGGGCGGCAGCAGGGGAGTCTGCGCTCATCGCGCAGACATCCTCTGCTGCCCCACTAGCCACCAGGGTAAATCGGGCAGCTGGGGGATGTCTGCACGATACGTGCAGACATCCTCCATGCTGCCCGACACCTCCGTCTATTATGACGGACCAGCTGTCCGTCATAATAGACGGAGGTGTCGGGCAGCATGGAGGATGTCTGCACGTATCGTGCAGACATCCCCCAGCTGCCCCCACTAGCCACCAGGGAAAGGGGGGAGATAGAGATAGACTAGGGGAGGGAGGGAGAGACTGGGGGAGGGAGGGAGAGACTGGGGGAGGGAGGGGGGAGGAGGGAGAGAGAGACTAGGGGAGGGAGGGGGGAGAGAGAGAGAGAGACTAGGGGAGGGAGGGAGGGGGGAGAGAGAGAGACTAGGGCAGGGAGGAGGGAGAGACTGGGGGAGGGAGGGAGAGACTGGGGGAGGGAGGGGGAGGAGGGAGAGACTGGGGGAGGGAGGGGGGAGGAGGGAGAGAGAGACTAGGGGAGGGAGGGGGGAGAGAGAGAGAGACTAGGGCATGGAGGAGGGAGAGACTGGGGGAGGGAGGGAGAGACTGGGGGAGGGAGGGGGGAGGAGGGAGGGAGAGACTGGGGGAGGGAGGGGGAGGAGGGAGAGAGAGACTAGGGAGGGAGGGGGGAGAGAGAGAGAGACTAGGGTAGGGAGGAGGGAGAGACTGGGGGAGGGAGGGAGAGACTGGGGGAGGAGGGAGGGAGAGACTGGGGGAGGGAGGAGGGAGAGAGAGACTAGGGGAGGGAGGGGGAGAGAGAGAGACTAGGGGAGGGAGGGGGAGAGAGAGAGACAAGGGGAGGGAGGGGGAGAGAGAGAGACTAGGGGAGGGAGGGTGGAGAGAGAGACTAGGGGAGGGAGGGGGGAGAGAGAGACTAGGGGAGGGAGGGGGGAGAGAGAGAGAGACTAGGGGAGGGAGGGGGGAGAGAGAGAGACTAGGGGAGGGAGGGGGGAGGGGGGGGAGAGAGAGAGAGAGACAGAGAGAGAGAGGGGGGAGATAGAGATAGACTAGGGGAGGGAGGGAGAGACTGGGGGAGGGAGGGAGAGACTGGGGGAGGGAGGGGGGAGGATGGAGAGAGAGAGAGACTAGGGGAGGGAGGGGGGAGAGAGAGAGAGACTAGGGGAGGGAGGGAGGGGGGAGAGAGAGAGACTAGGGCAGGGAGGAGGGAGAGACTGGGGGAGGGAGGGAGAGACTGGGGGAGGGAGGGGGAGGAGGGAGAGACTGGGGGAGGGAGGGGGAGGAGGGAGAGAGAGACTAGGGGAGGGAGTTGGGAGAGAGAGAGAGAGAGAGACTAGGGTAGGGAGGAGGGAGAGACTGGGGGAGGGAGGGAGAGACTGGGGGAGGAGGGAGGGAGAGACTGGGGGAGGGAGGAGGGAGAGAGAGACTAGGGGAGGGAGGGGGAGAGAGAGAGACTAGGGGAGGGAGGGGGAGAGAGAGAGACTAGGGGAGGGAGGGGGAGAGAGAGAGACTAGGGGAGGGAGGGTGGAGAGAGAGAGACTAGGGGAGGGAGGGTGGAGAGAGAGAGACTAGGGGAGGGAGGGGGGAGAGAGAGACTAGGGGAGGGAGGGGGAGAGAGAGAGAGACTAGGGGAGGGAGGGGGGAGAGAGAGAGACTAGGGGAGGGAGGGGGGAGGGGGGAGAGAGAGAGAGAGACAGAGAGAGAGAGAGACTAGGGGAGGGAGGGGAGAGAGAGAGACTAGGGGAGGGAGGGGGGAGATAGAGAGAGAGACTAGGGGAGGGAGGGGGGAGATAGAGAGAGAGACTAGGGGAGGGAGGGGGGAGATAGAGAGAGAGACTAGGGGAGGGAGGGGGGAGAGAGAGAGAGACTAGGGGAGGGAGGGGGGAGAGAGAGAGAGACTAGGGGAGGGAGGGGAGAGAGAGAGAGACTAGGGGAGGGAGGGGGAGAGAGAGAATAGGGCAGGGAGGGTGGAGAGAGAGAGAGAGAGAGAGAGAGAGAGAGAGAGAGAGAGAGAGAGAGACTAGGGCAGGGAGGGGGGTGGAGAGAGAGAGAGAGAGAGAGACTAGGGCAGGGAGGGGGGAGAGAGAGAGACTAGGGCAGGGAGGGGGAGAGAGAGAGACTAGGGCAGGGAGGGGAGAGAGAGAGAGAGAGAGAGAGAGAGAGAGAGAGAGAGAGAGAGAGAGAGAGAGAGAGACTAGGGGAGGGAGGGGGGAGAGAGAGAGAGAGACTAGGGGAGGGAGGGGGAGAGAGAGAGAGAGACTAGGGCAGGGAGGGGGGAGAGAGAGAGAGAGACTAGGGCAGGGAGGGAGAAAGAGAGAGAGAGACTAGGGCAGGGAGGGGGAGAGAGAGAGACTAGGGCAGGGAGGGGGGAGAGAGAGAATAGGGCAGGGAGGGTGGAGAGAGAGAGAGAGAGAGAGATTGACTAGGGCAGGGAGGGGGAGAGAGAGATAGAGAGAGACTAGGGCAGGGAGGGGGGAGAGAGAGAGACTAGGGCAGGGAGGGGGGAGAGAGAGAGACTAGGGCAGGGAGGGGAGAGAGAGAGAGAGAGAGAGAGAGAGAGACTAGGGGAGGGAGGGGGGAGAGAGAGAGAGAGACTAGGGGAGGGAGGGGGAGAGAGAGAGAGAGACTAGGGCAGGGAGGGGGGAGAGAGAGAGAGAGACTAGGGCAGGGAGGGAGAAAGAGAGAGAGAGACTAGGGCAGGGAGGGGGAGAGAGAGAGACTAGGGCAGGGAGGGGGGGAGAGAGAGAGAGAGAGAGAGAGAGAGAGAGAGAGAGAGACTAGGGCAGGGAGGGGGGGGGAGAGAGAGAGAGAGAGAGACTAGGGCAGGGAGGGGGGGGGAGAGAGAGAGAGAGAGAGACTAGGGCAGGGAGGGGGAGAGAGAGAGACTAGGGCAGGGAGGGGGAGAGAGAGAGAGAGAGAGAGAGAGAGATAATAGGGCAGGGAGGGGGAGAGAGAGAGAGACTAGGGCAGGGAGGGGGAGAGAGAGAGAGAGACTAGGGGAGGGAGGGGGGAGATAGAGAGAGAGACTAGGGGAGGGAGGGGGGAGAGAGAGAGAGACTAGGGGAGGGAGGGGGGAGAGAGAGAGAGACTAGGGGAGGGAGGGGAGAGAGAGAGAGACTAGGGGAGGGTGGAGAGAGAGAGAGAGACTAGGGCAGGGAGGGGGGAGAGAGAGAGACTAGGGCAGGGAGGGGGGAGAGAGAGAGACTAGGGCAGGGAGGGGAGAGAAAGAGAGAGAGAGAGAGAGAGACTAGGGCAGGGAGGGGGGAGAGAGAGAGAGAGACTAGGGCAGGGAGGGGGGGAGAGAGAGAGAGAGAGAGAGAGAGAGAGAGAGAGAGAGAGAGAGAGACTAGGGCAGGGAGGGGGGAGAGAGAGAGAGAGACTAGGGCAGGGAGGGGGGAGAGAGAGAGAGAGACTAGGGCAGGGAGGGGGGAGAGAGAGAGAGAGACTAGGGCAGGGAGGGGGGAGAGGCCGCAAGGAAATAAAAACAAAAAATGCATTTGTATAATATCAATTTTTTATTAAATATTAAAAAGCAATTTACATATATACAAGTTAAACTTTTTTTTCCCTATAGGGTAGTCTTATATTCAGAATTTTAGTTTTTTTTCCTAAAGGAATATACAAAGTTTGGGGGGTCGTCTTATAATCGAGCAAATAATTAAAATTTAGCTAATACTCCAGCTACATTTCCCATGACTCACAGCTAGTCTGATATGTTAAGCATCATGGAGAAGTGAACAACTGGAGTGCCAATGATCAGCTATTATATCATTATGGTAGTGCAGCTGCTGTGAAATGCATATTTCATGATTCTCAGCTATCCATTTGGTAAGCGAAAAAACTTGAGAAATGTAATAACAGCACATGTAGTGCCAAAGGTTAGCCACCACTGCTGCATAACTACAGAGTTTCCTATTTTGGATCCAGGCCTTTTTATCATCCTCTAACTTCTCTCTTTTTTGTAATACCTCAGAATGTTTGCTGTGCATCATAGAGCTACACTATACAATATTATTGTTTGCTGCAAATCCCATGATGCTGAGCAAGCAAGATTGCTAGTTGATTATGGGAATAGTATCTAACTGTTAATGGGGTTATGTGATATGTTGTGAGGTCTACACAACGTCTGATGTCTGAACCACACATTTATGTGGACTGCATCTACAAAAATATTCAACCAGTCATTGCTAGCTGAACTTCATGGGAATTGTAGTTATATACTGGGTAGTTGTAAACTACAGTTCCTATGTTGCACAGGTGCATGCTGGTCTGTTACCTACTACTACTACCACAGTGATACAATTTTTCCTATTAATGGGTACATAACATTTGCCTCCCACCAGAAAACCCTTCTCCTGAATTAAGAAAGGTAGGCAATTGGAGGAGAGAAAGAGCTATTGGGGCGATAGAGAGGGTAAAGCTGTTATCTCATGGTATTATGAGATGTCACATTCCTGTACGGGTAACACTATGAAGCACGCTGTATTTATAAATAATATGTGGGAATGTAATATTCAAATATCTTTGTACTACCTAGCTTTTATGAGTTCTTGCAAAATAGAGACATTCCTTACTTGTTACTGTTTGTGTAAATGCCTGAGGGCAGGATCAGCAGGGGGCGACAAAATATATGTTCGCCTAGGGCAGCAAAATGTCTTGCACTGGCCCTGCTCACGGCTTACTTATACGAGACACCTTCTTCTATTCACAAAATCTGGGGCCCATGGCAGCAATGTTTCCCATAACGGTAGATTATATTACCTCCCCCCCTCCAAAATATACCGCTCAGCTACAATTTCACACCCATACTCTACAGAACTCGCAGACCCAAACTGGGCAAACCTCCTATTATTTCAGGTGACAGAGTGCCACCTCGCCTCTCTTTCCCTCTCCATTCCCCCTTTACCCCTCTTCGTTTTTCACCATTTATATTGAAATATTGGTCTGTTTATATGAATATACCTTTGTTTTTGACCAGCCGGAACCATCAGTTATTAATATATGTTATGTATCTTTCTCTACCATCAATGTGATTCATGTATGGTTCCATATTATAAGACTGTTACAAGAGGTTGTATTATATCTCACAAAACCAATGTTGTACCTATGAAAAAATGTATAAAATTACCAAAATAAAGAATTTAAAAGACATTACAGCGTCTTCATAATATACGCCAAACACCAAAGTGATTGGCCCGAAGCCTGGAAAAATTTGGGACACATCAGGGTCATATCAGAAGCTCCACAATATACACTAATAGTGGCGCAATTCAGCCATCATAGTTGATAAATTCCAAACCCGAATGCAATCTGAAAAACACTGAACTGAAGTGGCAGACTCAAAATTTCCATTAGATCCTAGGGGGAATTTCAGACAAAAAAAGTAGCCAGGAAATATAAAAAAAAAGGCGAAAGGAAAGCAAATTTCACATATTTGCAACATAATAATATATTTTGAAGGTTGAAAACTACACGTAGCCAATAACTGAACAGAACACAGTGCAAGCCAGGAGATAGCAACATTGCAATTGCATGTATAATTACATTACGACCCCAGCTGCATATTTAGAGTGGAAATAAAGATGTGTTTAGTTATAAAATGCAAACAGGCAAAAAACATTACTTTTGAGAAAAATACTGCTTTAATTAAGGAATTGTATAAATGTCACTGGGGTTACAGCCAAAAAACAGCATAATGAAAATGAGAACAACCCTGTAGAATACTATCACCACAAGTGTCAATACAGTCAGAATGCAGGACAGATCAATATCATTTGTAAAGAAAAGGTAGGAAAGATCACCATACACATATATCATTCCATTACAAATGTAACAAACACACCTGTACTTAACATCATACATCTGTTACCCGAGTGAACACAGCTCATCTGACAAAGCCACACCTGAATCATGACACACAACTCATCATGATCTGCTATCATATTAGGGGTACTCAGATATAAGGAGACAGGTGATGAAGAAGATGAAAAAGGTAAGACTGACAAGTGTGGAACAGACACACCCATTCAACTTCATGGAGTATGAACTAGCACTCTGCAACCTCATGGGTCCAGCAACAACCCAGTGATCTGAACTGTCCATTGATACTAAAGCTGGTATGTACACCACATGCATAGTAATGTTGAAATGTTCATCACAAAAGCTACAATTGCAAAGCAGATGTTCAGATACCTTAATAAGAAATGAACTAAAGGTAGAATGCACATGCTGTGTGTTAACAAAAATAGTCAACAACAAAAGAAAATCAATCTACTGTCTTTTAGATACATCTGTGGAACAATGTCCTCAGTATGGAGTAGTGAGCTGATCAAGATCAGATGGAGCTGTCCATGGTCACAATGACGGTAGAGAATCCACAACACAGAACCAGCACCTGCAAATGATTCAACAAGATACATATCAGACACATGTCTTGTATCACCACAGTAATATATACTATCATATAAGGCAATAAGTATTTGTTATAATATACATAGAAAGAGCACTAAACTGTACAGCAACTAACATCAATTTGTGAGTTTAATCCTTTTGTAGTGCGAATGCATAGAATGAAAATTATCTATTTAAATTCCAAGACACACTTCCTCCCCTAGGTAGCACCCCAACTCACAATATGATGTTAGTTGCATTTATTTATCTCCTCCAGGACAGCCTCTCTCCACTGGCTAATTATTTTCTTAGGTTTATTTTATATTTAGAATGTTGGTGTTATGGGTTAGACTGCATAAGAAAAGTAAGCATGTATCGTGTGCAGTACTTGTAAAACATATTGTCCTGTTTTTCCGCTTGTGTCTTGTTTTGTCCTACTGCACAATGATTTTATATTTTCTACAGTATACTAATAAAGATTTGGACTTTTTGCCTTGACAAGTACCATTTCCTCATCTGTACCTGAAGTCAGCTGGCTTTTGTCAGTGTCAACTTAGAATAAAGTCATGGTTATTAGCAATATTCTGACCTCTGGAGCCCCATGAGCCCCATTCACAACCACATCAGGAAACATTGCCTCCTCAGCAGTCACATCACAATCCCCTGGTATTAACATGCAGTGTCGAAGTAGGATGTTATGTAGAATACAACAGGAGACAATGATGTCCAATGCCTTTATTGGAGTGTACAACAGATACCCAATGTTTTTTATCAAGACACCAGAAGCAAAATTTTAATACACCAAAAGTGCACTCGATCTTGTCGCAACATGGGCCCTGTTGTACCTGTGTTCTGCTGTGGTCTGTGGGTTCCTGAAAAGGTGAACACCTATATCAATATGGCATTAGACATTGATTAGTGAAATGGATACATATGAAAAGGATATTGCAATCGTGATGTATGAATGTTAGAATAGTGTATAGTGCCTAGTTTTCGACTAGACCAGCTTATAGTTCCTTCTCCATGCTGGAAGATATAACCACTTGTAGATTTGTGGTCAGTGGTGTCTCCAGTCCAATCAGCATCTACATATCCGATTAATTTGGGGTTTGACGTTGCTGGCAGTCGCAGTCCCTTTCAGGTACTGTATCATTCTCTTTACAGCATTCCAGTAACATTGACGAGGTGTTGCAACTTTTCTGCAAAGTATACCCACTGCTGCTGCAATGTCTGGTCTTGTTACTGTAGCAATGTAAAGCAATTTCCCAATGGCCTTGTGGTAATTATCATTGTTGGGTAACAAATTTTCTGTTCCACTGTTTTTCTGATAATCAGGTTCCATTTTTTTTCCAGGTTTTTACTTCTTTTGCATCTTCCATGTGCAACTGTTCTAATATTTCTTTTGACTTTGACTTTTTGAAAATAATCTTTTGACTTTGGTTGAGAAGATAGCTTCCATCTTCTTCCCTCTCTATTTGAATTCCTAGGTAGTGACTGATGTTCCCTAGCTCTTTAATCTCAAAGTTCTGCTTCAATTTGTGAACTATTTTGTCATAATACATTTCTTGTTCAAAACAAATGATAATTTCATTAACATAATTTAGAGTGTATATCATTCACTTTTTCATTCCACATTCTTGCAGCCTATTTGAGCACATAGAGGCTTTTTTGAAGTTTACATACACGGTTTTGTCTGACTCTTGTGCAGCTTCACTCTGGTCAACGTCTCTCAGTAATTCTGTGGGCAAAGTATCTTCACAGCTTTTTAGGATCGTTTTTTCTGATGCTTTGTTTTCATCAAAATAAACACTGCGACTTATTGTGACCTTGTTGGTCTTTGGGTGAAGGATTCTATATCCCTTACTTTGTTCACTGTAGCCCACCAGAAAGCCTTCTACGACTTTGTTCTCCACCTTGGTACGTTTCTCACTTGGGACATGGGCATATGCTTTATAGCCAAACACTCTGATATGTCCTGTACTGGGTTTTGATCCATTCCACATTTGGTATGGGGTACTTTCAATGGTTTTTGATACTAGCCTGTTCTGTAGGTATGTTTTAGTCATTATTGCTTCTCCCCAGTAATTAGGTAAGTTGGCATCTGAAAGCATGCATCTGGCCATTTCTGTGAGTGTTTTTTCTTCTTCTATATGCTACACCATTTTGTTCAGGGGTGTATGGTACAGTTGTTTGGTGTACAATACCTTGCTTCTTTAGATACGATTCCACTTCCTTTCCCATATATTCACCTCCATTGTCAGTGCGTATTATTTCTGGTTTCCTTTGAAATTTGTTGCTGGTCATAGCTACAAATTCTTTAACCTTTGTCTCTCGCCATAAGGAGATCATTTAGCACTCAGCCTAGTGATGCTTCCATGCTGTGACAGGATCTGAAACCCTCCCTCTCACCCAATTCCTGGTGCCTTTTTTTTTTTTACCCTCCCTCCCACAAATGCCTGGTGTCTTTTTTTTACCCTAATGCCTGGTATGTTTTCTTTTACCCTCCCTCTCACCCAATGCCTGGTGCCTTTTTGCCCTCCCTCCCACCTACCCACCGAATGCAATGCTTGTAAGTAACAATTAGGGCTATATTCATGAAAGGGGGAATTGACAAGGTAGTTGCAAACTTAAGGCCAAAGAAGCCAAGTTGGATATATTCTCCCATTCAACTATACAACAAACTGGGTCACTTTGGCTTTAATTTAGCAATACCCTTCTCAATTCCTTGCAATGCCCTGTAGTTCCCTCTTCCATGAATAATGGTTTCAGGGCTTTCTTTTTTTAAAAGAGGGAATGCATGAAATTGAGAAGGGAATTGCTTTTACTTGTTATCCAGTGGCATAGAGCACAGCCATCTTGTTTTGTATACTACCTACAGATACTAGGGATATGGTACTTGCCAAAAGCTTCCTCAATGTGCTGAGCACAACGGCTGTATTCTGACATTTTCCATGATGAAGAAAAATGGGAATAATATTTGAACAGCTCCCTCCTTGATAAAAACAACCTTAAATAAAATAGTGTGTATTTTGGATTATTATCCAAAGGTTATTTACACATTGGCCTAGTTTTATCAAATGGTGCCAAAGTTCAGTAGTGTATATAAGGATAACAATATAAAAAATGTAGGATACATTTAAAAAAAAAAAAAAAGTGCATACACAGTTAATGTTGTTAGTAGTGCACTGCAGCTTTGGTGCCAGAGTTTAGCTATTATGTCGGTTGTTATCTACTAAATTCTCCATGATGCTCAGCAAATGGCTGGCTACATATCATGGAATACATAGTCTCCAATACTTTTTGTGCCAAAGGTTGGTTATGATGTTTCCTATGATGCAAAAAGTCACACCAGATGTTTTGACATTTTCCATAATGCTCAGCTACCATATGCATACCTCCCAACATTTCAAATGTCCAAAGAAGCACCTAGAAAAGAAGAACATCAGGGGCAAAATGAGGGACAAAGAGGGATCTGGGTAAATATTGGGACTGGCCTTCTAAATTGGGATAGTTGGGAGTCATGTATTTGACCAACAGGATATATTTATTGACACTGACTGAGATTCAAGAAAAATTGTAGTCTATATAAAAACAATTCAGTGTGATGCTGCAGTGTAGTGCTGCAACCTCCTTTGAACCCATCCCAAATGCTTACAATATACAATAATAATAATTATACCAACACACCATGAAATAAATATCATAATGTGACTCTATTTAAGCATGAGTCCCTGCCTCCCTGAACTGATGTTTTAGATGAGAAGTTTTCCTTCTAAGTTCTGCTTTGGGAAACCCGTTAGGGTCCTGTATAACCATATTTTTAGAGAGGGATAGATACAATAGGTAGTTCTAAAATAGCCAAAGTTGAATGCAATAGAATCATTAAATCTGCTTACAAAGTTAATCTCTTAGGAAGACAGGTAAAAACGCAATGTTAATTCAGCTGCTGTGAAATTGCAGTCCATAATTCAGCTGCTGTGAAATTGCAGTCCATAATTCAGCTGCTATTAAATTGCAGTCCATGATTCAGCTGCTATTATATTGCAGTCCATGATTCAGCTGCTATTAAATTGCAGTGCATGATTCAGCTGCTATTAAATTGCAGTCCATAATTCAGCTGCTATTAAATTGCAGTCCATAACTGCACAGTCCTGGTTGCTTGTTACAAGAAGCAGGTAGAATTGAAAAGGGACTGATGGTGTAGGGAAACCGTGGAAGCAGAGTCATGGCTAGGCAAATAGAAGAGGTTAAAACTGATGGGCTACAAGCATATCAATGAGAACATGGAGACTCATGGAGAAGAAGTGACTGACTGAGGCAGGAGATCCACTGGTTCAGAGGTGGGATGATCATTTAGTACTGGACCCAGGCATGACATAAACATCCTTCAACATGTTCTCTTAGGTTTTCTGTTTAAATCTCCATGAGTCTGAAGATTCTGAATTGGTCCACAGTATCCTTCAGTATGCCTGATTATTCCCTCCCTGTTGTGCAGTGATTCTTCTATGTGCAATGCCATGTGGGATTTCAGTGAATGTGCCGAACCCTAAAACAGATCACAAAGAGTGCACACAACATCTAATAGTGGCTCTGTCTATGAGTGTGCACATTTATAATGCTTAATTATTATTAAATATGTTTGCTGAAGTATTTTAGCATCTGAAAAAAGGGAGTTTTTATACATAATCTCAAATGTTCTAGACCAGGGGTAGGCAACCTTTTGCACTCTAGATTTTGTGGACGACATTTCCCTTGATGCTTTGCCAGCATTATGGCTGTAAGAGCATTTTGGGAGATATAGTCAACAACATCTGGATAGCCACAGGTTGCCTACCCTTGTTCTAGCCTATTAAATATTTAGAAAGTTCATTTTTTTTCCATTCTCCGAGCTTCTTAAAAAATTGAAGCCTAGAGGGATTACAGGTCCATTTTACACTGAGATAGCTGAGATGTTTCTTTGTTTTTGTTTTTTAAGTGTATGTTTTAATTTTAATTACATTGCTCATACAAATATAACAAACTTACATAAATACTTTCATAAAACCATAGATACAGAACAGAGAAAAAATATAAAACAGGCTAAAAACCCAGGGTTGAGATGAAGCGGAGAGGTTCTATGGAGCTTCAAGCCCGTAAGAAACAAGTGCAGTGAAGAGTGGGCAGGGAGAGGGAAAGGAGAGTGAAAAAAAGAGGAAATAAGAAAGAAGGAGGAAAAAAACAAAAACAAACATCAACCGTTCATCTAACATCACTCATACCTATTCAATTGACGTACACCTGGAACCCAAGAAGTAAAGAGAAGCCCAGGAGGGGAAGGAGCTTTAGATTTCTATATGTCTGGGCAGGACGAGCCTGCAACTGAATCGGAACGGATCCCATGAGAGCACCATTAAACAAATCTATTCAGTAGGAGTGTTATCCTCTATTCCAACCAGCTTTTCCAAATTTCCTCATACTTAGGGATACGTAGGGATCCATGGGTACAGTAGAAAAACCTTTCCATTAAACACTGGTATTTAATCTGATGAGTGATTTCTTTCCAGAGAGGGTCCTCAGCCCTCCTCCAGTATCTGGCTAAACTTATCTTTACTGTGGTTAATACATTAGCAACCATAATTTTATGAGATTTCCGAGAGACTGGTAGATCGATCAGGAATAGAAAAGCTTGAGGAGTTAAAGGGCCCCTATAATCAGTCCCACCAAATGTGGAAAAGGGATCCAGTGGCATCCCCACATCTCCAGCATAGATCTGATGTTGTGCTCTGGAATTTACTTGGATTGGGGTCATATACCACCAGAAGAAAAATTTCATATTTACCTCTTGTAATGCAATGTTATGAACCGCCTGTCTAGCCAAAATACAGCCAAGTGCTATTCCTCAACTGGGAAGACCTTACCTAGGTCTCTTTGATATTTTTGGATTGCTTGAGGGGCACAGGAACCTATCAATCCTGGAATACGAGTTGTGAGTATTTCAATAAAAGCAATAGTCTCTACCATTAGGATGGTGCAATCTCCAAATGTCATCCAGATTGTTGCTAATAAGGCACTTAGATAGTCTTTTTGCCTGTGACACTAGCCTAGGATCAATCTTTCAGTTCTTCTGGAGAGACTTGTCCAGCTTAGGTCCGCAATTCATTTCCCCAGCTATTATATTTATACCTCTCAGTATCCCATCTATTTTACTAGTACTTCCCAGAAACCAACCGGGGACTCATTTGGGTCATAGACATGAACCAATGAGTATACAACATTGTTCAGTTTACAAATTAGAACCAGATATCTACCATTCGAATCCTCCTGATGGTGCACATACTCAAAGTCCATTTGAGATGATATAATTATGGCTACTCCCCTTTTCCTAGAGTCAAGCAGGCTTGCTGTATAAACATTAGGGAATTTCCTGTATCTCCAGTGATCAGCTCCCCCTGTATCCCAGTGTGTCTCCTGAACTAAGGCGATGTCGATCCTGTCCTGAATTAGAGTATGATATAAATACGACCTCTTCTGCGGCGAGTTCAAGCCTTTTGAATTAATAGACATGAGTACTACCCACAGTAGCCATCCTTTTCTTACTATTTGCCAGATAAGATTTTGCCTTGGTTCTTAATACTGATTCTATATATATGTACTTATTGCCATTTTGGAAATTTGTTTGTATATGAGAAGCAACAACCAGGCTTCTGATTTATCACCCCTCCCCATCACAGGTGCTCTAATAACTGGTGTCCAGACCTATAAATTGCTGGAGTGTCTCTGTGTTACACTATAGGAAGGCCTTTTGGTCCCTGGTAAGCAACACATTTAAAGAGATTTAACCCCATATAAGCAAAAGTATTTATTGTTAGGACCCCCCTAAATCGAGTACTTGTAATGCCATTTAATGGGATTACAATACCCCATATAATGGGACTAAAACTCCAATTATGTTATCAGAGAAAGGTTTTTTCAACATTCTGTGGGAGTGTGTGACTTGTTTGGTGTGAGTGCACTGGCTGTTGGATTGTGTATTATTACTTGATGATCAGCAGCACCCCTTATAATAAATGCTAGTTCAGGTGAGTGTTTTTGATTTTGGATTTGTTTGTATGTATGGTAGGCCAAACCATACAACCAGTGGAAAATTGCCTGCAGATGTGTGCAATGTCAGGTCTAAAAGGAAAGTAACACACCCGTTGGCTGACGGAAGCACACTTATTGGGAGATACCTTTTTTTAAACTTATGGGATTTACCTAAATATGGGCTTATTCTATTAAATTAGTTCTATGGATAAGTAAATGTGTGACAATTTGCTTAATATTTCACTGACCTTCCTTTTGCTGAAGGTGCACAGATCTTTGATGTTACCTCCAGGACTTCCCATCATCTCTGTGATTGACTCTCCATGTGAAGACCTATCTGAATGGATGGACCAACATTTACAACATATGACTGAGATTTGAATCTCTTTTAAGAGACACCAAATGGACTTAACAAAGTGAATTATTTTAAAGGACAATTAAATGATTTTTTAAACCTTGCTTCCTGTGTCTTCCAAGAAAACCCGATGTGTATCTTAATAGATACACGCAACCTCTCTGAAGGCTGGCACATGTTGATAGTATCAGTGTACTCACAGCAAATCAGAAGCAAATCAAAGCCTGACTCAAATGAAGTGAGAAATTCATATCTCTGTGGTCTCTCGATGTGCAGATATAAATATCTTAATCTACAGTGTATAATCTTTAAAACCTATGTGTATTATACCTGAGGCTATGACATTTAAAGTATTTATGTGGGGCCATTGAAAATACATAAGAAGGAAAACCTGGACTTAACCAAAAGCTGAAGTTTATTTGTTGATTATAAATAAGAGCAGTGTAAATAAAACTTGCAAAACTCCAGAAGAAGCTTCTCACTGGTTATAGGGAAAAATGTAACATTAAGATGTGGATGTATATTTTTGTTAATACTGATTATTGTTTGCTGAGACACAAGTCTCAAGATATGTTTAAATAGAAAATATAGGTTAACAAGCATACCTAATAAAATATGAAGATATCATGCTTTCTTAAAAGGTTGTTATGAAATTTGTGTGTGTGTGCTTTCATAATAGATCACTTGTATGTGAGGATGTTTCTTAGCTTTTAACATATTAGAAATGTTTAACCGGTTTCCATAAAAAATTACAAATTACCATATTTGCTCGAATATAAGAAGGCCCTGATTATAAGACGACCCCCTAAACTTTGGATATTCCTTAGGTGAAAAATCGAAAAGCGTTAATATAAGACTACCGTATAGGAAAAAAGTTTAACTTGTATATATTCACAAGTAAATTGCTTTTTCATATTTAATAAAAATGATAATATAAAAAAATGCATTTCTTGTTTTTATTTCCTTTTATGTCCCTACCCCCAGACTTTCCCAATGCCCCCCTCCCCCAGACTTGCCCAATGCTGGTATTCAGAAATGTATCATCAGGGTTGCTTTATGATCCTAGTGGGCCCTGGGCAAATTCTTTAGCAGTGGGCCCCTCTTGACCCAATTTTGCTAAAGTTGCAATTTAAAAACCTAAAGGATAAACACAACACCATAGAGAATCCACAGCACTTGCCATGCACTTATATTTCACCCACAACACTTGACTTGCACTAATATTGCACCCTCATGATTTGGCATGCCGTGTCACTTTCCCTCACAGAACTGGCCCTGTCACTTTGCCCCATAGTACATGTTATTTTTCCACACAGAAGCAGCCACGTATCACTTTGCCAGTTAAAATAAGCCACAGTCATTTACCAATTAACATGCCACAATCAGTTTTTCATTAAAATATGCAACAGCCAACCTTCCCATTTAAATATCCCACAGTATGTCCATTACAATGTGGCACTGTTTGTCCATTAATATGCCACTGGTAGTTTGCCTCCTAATATGCCACAGCCAGTATGCCCATTACTATGCTATAGCCAGTTTGCCCACTAATATGCCACAGCCAGTATGCCCACTAATATGCCACAGCCAATATGCCCATTGATATGTCACAGCAAGTATGCCCATTCATATGCCACTGTTCATATGATCATTAATATGCCACAGCCAATTTGCCTATCAATATGCCACAGCCAGTATGCCCATTAATATGACACTATTCATTTACCCATTAATATGCCACAGCCAGTATGCGCAAATGCCACTGTTCATTTGCCCATTAATATGCCACAGCCAATTTCCCCATTGGACCCGCTACCCAGAACCTAAGGAGCCACGTATGAGGATAAAAACGTTTGTTCCAGTCCTCGTTATTTCCCCTACCCCTTTGTGCCTTATAAAGGGACGCTAAAACCTAAATATTGTTTAAATTATAAATGTGAGGATGGTTTTTAAAAAAAAAAAACAAATTAAGAGAAAATGTGCTTTAAATGTATTTTTGGTGTCTCCTTTTTGTGAGTCCACATGTGATGTCATAAAAAGTAGCCACCACCGACACATAATTAGCTTAAATTTAGAATTTTACTGTAATTCTGATAAAATGCTATAGAGATCATTTTTATTCTCAAGTTGACAGTATAATCATTTTTTGAGATGATGGTGTCCCTTTAAGTGCATAGGGAAAGTGAATTTTAGAGAATAGACCCATCTAAACCAGAGAAAAAATCTGATTGCCTTGGAAGTCAATACATTTCTTTGTTGTTTTTTTAAACAAACTTTAATTATATTCAAATAACAACATATTTACTTAACTATAATGCAGCTCTGTGGCAAGCATAACTATACTGACTCCCTTATGTATACAGAGTTGTTTAATACTCATACTCACACTTCATTGACACATAAAGCAAGTCTTGGAAGACCTTCCAATCCACTTAGAATTAAAATTATACTGACAACAAAAAAATCAAATAAAATAATACAAATTGTTAGCTTAAATATAAATGTGTAAAACTACAGGAAAGCTGACATTTGTTTTAAAGTAAAAATAAGTGCATGTTACATATATGAGAGTACAGAAAAAAAGCTTGGTGGAACTGCACATGCTGTTTGCAAATTTTAGCTCACTACTTCTGGGGCAGAAATAAAAATCACTCAGGTACACACATTTCTTTAGTATATTTAACATTTAACCTATCTTGAGTGGGAAAATATAAGTATATTAACTTAACAAATAAATAAATCATTAAAATAAATTAATAATTAACAAAATTACCAAGTGGAAGCCTAAATCTGCTCCCACACCTCCAACTTGTCTTAAGGTGTTGTGGCATTTAAAAAGAGCCCAGTTAATATGTGCCACCTACCTTCCATATCTAGGGGCAGGATCGTCATCAGGGTTTAACAGGCGATACACCTGTAACAGGCCCAGCTTGGCAGCAGAGGTGCTGGATTGGGAGATCAAGATCTACCCTCACCAGCCTCTATGCGGGTGAGCAGCCTGCTGGATGTCTGTGCAGGTGCACAAACATCCTCCCATACTGGCTCTGGCACTTCCCTTGCATGTTTTGAGATCAGAGCGTTGGAGATCACTTAGACCTCCCAACGAGATTTATTCACAGGAGCGAAGTTTATGATTATCACATTGCTACCTAATGTTCCCACTATTGCTGGTCTTTTATATGACAGACTTGTGTATCAATATGTGTGTCAGTGTTTGTATCTGTAGAAGTGTCATTCTGTGTATCTGAATGTGTGTCTTTCTGTGTGTCTGTGTATTAGCATGTGTGTCCGTGTATGTATGTGTTATACAAATGGAGGGGAGGGGGAAGATGCATGGGGGGCCACAGGGTACTTTTCACACTGGGGCCCTGTGGTTTATAGTTACTCCTCTGCTTCAACCCCAGCAACTGACTTTCGCGGAATATATATTATAAATGTGTAATGAATGGAAAAAAATGAGAAAGATGGTCAAATTAAACCCAGCACTATAAATCCAAATGTTTTCTAGTAGATTGGAATAGCACTTGACAATCGATGAAACATAGGTAAAAAAAAAGAGAAAATGGAACCATTTTTTAACGAGACCCAGTACTGTGAAACTCACAGACCAGATATAGCATTACCACTGCGATTGATATGAGGACAACAAAATCCTATTTGGCGTTTAACCATCAGCCAAGGGATCTGATCAGGAATAAAAGCCTCAATTAGCACTACACGTTACTTGTTTCGCATTAAGGCTCCTTGATGAAGCCTATATGGTGAAACATGTAGTGCTAATTGATACTTTTGTTTCTGATCAGTTCCCTTGGCTGACGGTTAAACGCTATGAAGGATTTTATTCTTTAGTGTTTGAGTTCTGTATCATACTAGCACAGCTGTCAATTTGTTCACTGAATACCATCTTGCTTTAAGTATTTGGTGTGCATCATCTTTTATACTATATTTTGGTATTTCTGTATGATATATTATTGAACATCTATCGAAAGAACTTGCACCTAATCGAGTTATCAAGGTTCAAACATCATGTTCCACTGGAGTGTGTTTCATTAAAATATTTGATCACTTTTTAATAATTTTTTTGTGCGTATTTTAACAATTGTTGAATATTCTAAGTATTGTATCACATACATGCAGGAATGTGGGTCACTTATTGCACTTGAGTGCTCCATTTTTGCCTTACACATTATTTTTATGTTTTTTTTAAGTGTTTTTATTTCACTGTGTATTAGTAGGTCATTTGGGTGAATGACACTTAGCTGCCTAAAACAAAATATGTAACACTAAACCTGACTTTTGCAATATAGTGTTAGACATTCTCCTAATCATTTACTCATCTCTGTATGCTGATATTTGCTAACTCCTAATCATTTACTGTTTTCTGCTGATATTTGCTAACACTGCGTTTCAAAGGGAAAAAATGTATAAAAGTGAGTTTCAGTCCATCTTTAACGCTATTCTCTAACAGATCAGTTGGCTGACGTAGCTGAACAATTTGGGACGCAGTCTTTACACCCTTCTTCTTAGAAGGATGAAACTTGCTGTTTTATTACTAGTGTGCACCCAGGTGTTCTGCTCTAGAGCAGTCTCACCCCAGCTACAGAAACCACCACTGATCCCAATTCCTTGCAATGTTTCTAGTGCAGAAGCTGCAGCAGATTTGTCTCTGCGCCAAATAAATGAAAACCGCAAAGATGGATTCGTGTTTGGACTGAATCAAATTGTCAACGCGCAGGAACAATTCCAGGTAAATAATACAGATAATAATAGGGATAAGTGAGTATTTATTGGGGATGACTGAATTTGGGGAATTTCAAACTTCAAATGCCTTCGAATTCCAAAGCAGAGGTTTTTTCCAACTCGGCTACATTGGCCTAAAGTTTGACATTCCTGCAATTCTCTCTTTATTGTGTAGACTTTTTTATGTCTACCTCATGTTTTAGTGTGAAAATGTTTTTGTCTAACTGTGTTTGTAACTCTCTTTTTATGCTCTGTATGCTCTGTAACAAGCGCTAAGTAAATTTGTTGGCTCTATATAAATAAAAGGTAATGTAATGTAATGTAATACCTATGGGTTCCCCTCCTTTATGTTGTTCCTTTTTTGTATCAATAATGATTTACCCTGTATGTTCTCCTGCCAACTTGTTTAATATATGTATGTATTTTTTATCTACTGTTAAATGTGTAACTCTGTGTAACTCCATTCTGGACTGGCTCCCCAGGACATACTTGAAAGCGAGAGAAATCTCAATGTATTCTTCCTGGTAAAACACTTTCTAAATAAATAAAATAAATGCAGGTGACAGCTATATTTTAAAGGTACAAAATTAAGCGACAATAACTGTGCATACAAAATATGAAATATGTAAGCACTGTTATATGTGAAGCATTTGTCACAAATTAGTTCAAGGAAACATAGTATGTTAGTTTGTCTAAATAATATATTTTGTTTAGACACTATACATTTTATAAACCTAGTGCAACTGCCTTATCTGCCACATCAGACTGTGTAAAGGGGCTCTGGAGTTTATAAAGAGCCCAGTTTTATGTGTGCCATATTACTCCCATGTCTAAAGTGTTGTAATAATAATAACCAGAGTTAGGTGAAAATGATATAGTTTGTTAAAATAAAAAAAGTCTAAAACAGGAGAACTGAAATATGTTTTGAAATTATTCAAGCCATCTGTTGGGGGTAATAATAATTGGTGGGGGGGGGGGGGGGGTCAGGATGTGCCCTCACATAGAGCTGTTTTATAAAGGCACATATCATTGTTTCTTGTTTTTAACAATTTGTCATTTTTTTTGTTACATTTGTGTATATTTTTTCTATATGTATTTATATATTGCATTTGTTTTTATATATTATTACATTTATATATTTTATATTAATTTACTATCTTTGGTTTTTTATATTGATTTCCACTTACTCTGTTTAACTGCCAAGCGCTGTCTACTCACCTTCCCATTCTGTTTTATAATAAAACATTGTCATAAATATAAATATTTTACCTTTAAAAAAATTATTTAATTTGATGAAAATTATTATTTTTCTGTAATGTCAATGTAGGGTTAAGTTTGTTTTTTGATAACTTGCCACTTGTAGATTAAAACCTTTTTTTATTGCAGTCTATGAACAAGTAGTCTAATTGTCTACATTTTTTTTGTAGACTAATCATTTGTATTGTATTTTAACTTGTATAACAGGAGGCAAGCGGCTTTGTATATTACCTGACATTGGATATATTGGAAACACAATGCCACGTGTTGAGTAGACAGCTATGGAAAAATTGTCCACCCAAAAGAGACTATGAAGCAGTAAGTACACCAACGAGCCAAACTATACAATTTCTATTTTGCTTGTACGATTCTTGGTTTCATGGATGCATCAGTGGCAGAAAACAAAAGGTTTAACTCATTGGGGGTATATTATTAATTTTGGAACAATCACCAAGAAAATCTGTGTGCTGTATCTGTTGTTTGTTCCGCTTAAAAAGACTGTATCACCGAAACCATTTTTTTACTGCGCATGTAGAGAATACAAAATGATTGAAAATGATCTATACATTGTGTTAGCAAAACTGAAAGCAAATGTGTTTTAAATGTGTGTGTGGAGTCTCCTGTTTATGACATCACCTCTGGTTACATATGCAAATTAACTGGTTTTACAATGAGAAATGTGTAGTTTGTAGAAGCCGCAGGTGATGTCATAAGCAAAGACACATTTAAAACACATTTTTCTCTTAAATCGTTTTCAATAGTTTTTTTTAATCTGAACAGTCACAGCAAAAACAATATTTGGGTGATCCAGCCCCTGTAAGTCATTACTTCAAAATGTAAACATAGTTTAAATGGGAACAAATCTGACGTTTTCAACCAATTATAAGGTCTTAGCTCTTGACTTCACTAGGTGCAGTTGTATGCAGATTTATTACAGTAATCAATGTAAAAACCAAATTGATTTGGTTGTAAAACACTGTATTGAGAACTACAGGCATAAAGAAGCATAATTACTATAGTTTATTTGTACATCCATGTAGTAAATTAAAACCAGAGTCTGATATTACACTACAAGTTAGGTTTCTTATGTGTAAATTGGGTAGGGGAGGTTTCCTTAAAACAACATATTTTAATTTAATGCACAAATTCGCTACCTCATTGAAAGATATTCTCAAGTGTAATGCCAGCCATTTTTTCTTTTGTTTTGAAGGTTTTTGGACAGTGCAAAGTGATATTTCATATTAACAAACCAATGAGAATAGCAAAGCTGTATAACTATGACTGCACCTTGAGACCAGGTATTTAATCCGGTGATACTAACACTGACATCTGTTCTGATCACTGCATTCCACATATTCTACATGATATTTATGTTTTGCTGGTGATACTTCATAGTTGCCAACATCGACCATGTTTCCAGGGACACATACTTGTTCCACATGCTGCAGAAAGACCATACAAAGTGCAGCCCCGCAGTATGTAGGATGGATATACGCACAGACAGAAGTCAAATAATTAATCAATCGGGGTGGAGATCTCATATGACCTACCATGATTAATTAATTGGATTGTGTCTCTGTGTATATGCATGCTACTGATTGGCTGGCTGCACTTTGCATGCTCTGTCTGCAGTATGTCGAACAAATATGTACCCCTGGAAACATGGCGGATGTTGGCAACTATGATACTTTAATCCACATCTTTGTATCTTCTCTGCAATGTACCAGAGTCAGAATATTAGGGAGTCTACCAGGTGCTGTGGATCCATACGTTTAACGGGGCCCATGTCAGATACTATGTCCACTATTACAGTCAGAGTTAGCCATTTTTACTCAAGCTGTTGTGTATTACATTTACCATTTTACTCAGTCATGTGTCCCGCTTTCACGAGTGAGTATTTTTCTTCTTGTAAAATTGATACAAACTATATATTCAGAATAAAAAGGTAGAATGGAAGAAAGATATTGGCCTAGTGCAGAGTCTGGAAATAGTGCACCATGGTCTTTAATGAACTTGTTCCTCTACTGCAAGGTATTATATCTAGGACAAGCAATGTATTAAGTTCATGAAATTTAAACAGGGACTAAATCCTGTGCCATCAGAAAGGCTTCTGAAAGATGCTCCTTTGGAACATTATTCAGAAGGAATTTTGACTTCTTACAGAAGTCAAACAGTGATTTCTGGGAGGTCTGGGTTATCTGAACATGTGATTACAGGCAGTAATGTGATGAAGAAAAACTAGTACAAAGCATTTTTTACATAACAACCTACTAAAACAATAAGGCAATAATGGGTGAGGCTAATAATGGAGGAGTCACATGATTTTACAAGATGTTCTGTGACCTTGGGAGACTTCCTGCCTCCCCGGTACAGATACCCAGTGCCCTGTAGCTCAGTTGTCTTTGTTTATACTCTGTAGACTGTGTATGTCTCTTAGACAAATAAAGTTTAAATGCATTGCCTGTGCACAGTTCTCTGGCTAAGGAGTCTGCTGATGGATATGTATAGTAATAATGGGAATTATTTCTCCTGAGATTGGTAGGACACCAATTGTACACTGCATGGTTTGCATTATCTTATTGTAGCCATGTGAACTTTGTTTCACTATGGACCCTCAATTCAGACATAGTCTTATACAAGTATCCTTTATATTTTAGTTTAAGGGCAGTTAGCTCAGGGTAAATCCCAGCATTTTTGTTTTCAAGTCGGTTATTTCTTGCTTAATTGGCAATCATTTCTTATGGGGGTTTTCAATCATTTATAACTTTTAGTTGAATTTCAGTTTTGTTAATAACGTTCCTTTAATTCTATATGGAGGTCAAATGAGAGGAGTTATTCTCTTTAAAACTTACAGGTGATCACTATCGCCCAACATGCACCGTGGCAATGGCACAGGAGGCGCCAAAACCGTTAATGATAACATGACCGACTGGATGTTTCCAATGTTGTTTTTGATTTTAAGATTCATAGGTTTTTTGGGAAAGTCACTAATTGCACGGGTTCAAATTAATTATTTTGGTTGGACTATCGAGGGACCTAAGGAACTTTAAAAATATTATAATATTTTTTGATATTAATTAGACTAGCGCTAGTCAACAGCAAAATTCTATAACTTCCAGTGTTGTTTGGTACAATCATGGTCAAGATTTCTTTTTCATGGTATTTCAATACTAATAAATGTGTTAGCATATACTACTTTGCTCTTGATACTATTTTTTTTTTTTTAGCAAACACAGATATTAGACACATTGTCAGTTGTGTTGTACATTTGTTTGATAATAGTTATAATATACAAAAGTATGATGCGCTGCTTAACCAAGATAGTGTCAGTTATCAATGTATATATTTCTATGGAATGTATTGATTTAAGTTTTTGCAATGCAGCATGTTTTAATTCTACTTATTTGTCTTCCTACAAATAACCAGCCAATCAGATTGCCCGTGGTTGCGGCGGATGTCCTATTTCCAAACCACTTAATCACACAAAATTTCAAGATACTGTAAAGCAGGCCCTTGAGAAATATAACAAGGAGAGCAGCCATAACAATTACTTTATTCTTGGGAAGATCACAAAAGGTGCAGTGCAGGTAAGAAAACATGTGTTTTAGAACAACTCTATATTAATCTGTGATTTGGTTCTAACATATGAAAATTATTATTGTACAATTTTAAACAAATGATCATATATGATTCTAAACAATATACATTAAAAATGTAGTAAGAATGATATAAATGAAAATGTAGCAAAAACACATGTAGTCCCATGGGCTCAACTTGCAGACTTTTCTTCTGCCTCTGGTGCTTCAATGGTGGAATATCCCCATATCCAACACTTAAGTAAACAGCAAAAGAATTCCAAAGGTCACTCAGATTCCAGACAAAGAAAATGTAATAAAAAAATCTTGTTTCTTTATTTCAGGTTCATGGACCATTAAAATCATTCAAAATAGTAGAAAATAGCAAAAGTTATCAAAAATAATTTTTTAAAGCATGCGAAACACGTACAGCGTTTGCCTATAAGCGGTCACTAGCCAAAATGTTATGAGTCATCATCACGAATGCTAAGGATGTTTTTGTATCAGTATGTATAATCATTTTTGATATCTTTTGCTATTTTCTACTATTTTTAATGATTATAATGACTTATGGACATGAAATAAAGAAACAAATTTTTTTTATTACATTGTTTGTCTGGAATCTGAGTTCCTTCTGAATTCTTTTGCTGATTACTTAAATGAAAATCTATGCTATATATATATATATATATATATATATATATATATATATATAAAATCATATAATTAAGAATAAATTTCCTAAGCGTATTCTCCGCACAAATAACAACTAGTCTGCTAAGCACAGAAACCTACTAAACTGTATTTATAGTTTTACTGCAGTGTATAAACATTATTTCTGCAATGTGTAAGCAGAATTCCTATTTAATATATTAAGGCAAATAAATAGGATCTATTCAATAAATGTGTTGGAGGTGGTTTGAGGTGACATCTCATGGACTTAACGATACACTTTGCGCGAAAAACATGGCGAGTTTGTCTAGCAGGAAAAACTCACCAGGTGTCTCCCTGCACAATGTACAGATAAATTGGTGAGATTAAATGTTTAAAGCTGAACAGTGGTTGAGAACCTTCTTTTTTCTCCTAAAAATGAAATGCAGAACACAATGGCTTAAATGCACAGTAAAAATATGTATTGGTTTACACTGTTTAACCCGAACATCCGAAGGAGAACCCGACATACTTGTTTCGCACTTAAACAGGGCACTTAGCCATGGTTTGTGTCCCCGGCAGGTTCTCACTCGGATGTTCAGATTGCACAGTGTACATCAATAAATATTTTTTACTGTGCATTCAAGCCATTGTGTCCTGTATTTCATTTTAACTTTTCATTATTCTTATTGCTTGGCTGTTTTGCTTTTTACAGTGGTGCACTCCTGTTTTTTTTGGACGATATTATTATTATTATTTTTTACATTTTATATTTAATTTTCTGATTCTTATACTTTTGGCTGGCCATGCATGTCTGTCTATGTCTATTTGCATCTGTTCTCTCTATCTCTTTTGCTATTTTGTGCTTTTGCTTACTTTAGTCTTGTATTTTGTTTATTATTCTTTTGTATAATTTTCTTTTTTTTTTTTTGCTGGGTTTTTACTGTGGACGCACAGTTATTTGGGGGAGTATGCAGGCCATTTGTGTATTTTATCACTATTCTGGTTGAGTAGCATTTCTCCCTGTTGGCCTGTGTAGTTCCCTTCCCACAGGCTTTTGTATGTGTGTTTTATTCTGTATTCATTGTATATGGTTATTGTTTATTATATTTGTATAGTCTGTGTATTTATAACTGATGCTTTCACGGCCTTTCTAGTTTGGTCCTTAATAAATTATTACATTTTCTATTTTTGCACAAATCTGTGTAGTTTTCGAATTTGTTATGTCTTTTGAGTGCCATCACAAATAGACCTTCTTTAGGGTCATTTTATTTTAAGATGCTCTATTGAAACTAATAAGTTTAATTAGAAATTTATTGTCAACATAAAACAAATAACTTTGAAAAACAAAAACACATAACAATAATAAACAGTAAATAAAACATTCATTATAATTAGTATAAGCAGAAATAGTTAGGTGGTATGTTAAATATGGATGTATTATAAGCAATACATTTTTAAATGGGTCTTTTTAATAATTCAAGTAAATTAATATAAAACCCTTAACACCATTTTTATCTCTCTCCACATGTTTTTTAAACTTTGGCTCTACTGAACCACTGAAAATAAATGCATACTAATAGCATGATTATTATACACGTGGTTACTACATATAGCAAAATGATGTACATTGTTTCATTTATTAGTAAAAAATAAAGATTTTTTTTCCCAGCTTTGGATTGTCAGCATGAAAGGTGTTAGCTGATTCTTTTTTCTGTCGGTTGTGGTTTTTGCTTGTGAATGCTGATAATTTAACACATTAAAAGGCACCTTTGTATCGTACTTACCTGTCTGGATTTCCTCTCCTCATTCCATTTCATTTCTGTGTGGTGCCCTCTTCTGAGCAAGAGCTTTGGAAGTGATAAGTAAATTTGTTGCTAGACTGCCCCTTGAGACAGTCAGAAACACTGTAGTACAAAACAGGTTTAGGGTTAACATTAGGGTTAGGGATAGCATAAGGGCTAGAGTTAGATTTTGATTTAGAATAAGGGTTAATATTGCGATCAAAAAGTCACTGTAGGAGAACAAAAAAACACTACTTTTGGTTATTGCCTTATAACTTGCAAAAAAACAAATTCATTGGTCAGTTTTTCTGCATATGGTCAAACATAAACACAATATAGTTCATTTGCTTTGTTTGTTGTGTATTGTGATTTAAAGGTGATTGCAGGAGCGGCTTACCATGTGGAATTTACAATTCAAGAATCTTCCTGTAATAAATCAGCATCAGCCGAGGAACTGAGTGTCTGCCAACCCCTGAACTGTGAATTTGCAGTAAGTAAAAATGTAAACCTCAAGCACTCATGCGCTATTGGTATTCTCCCAGCAGCTAAGATCTGAATATATATTCCACACTAATTACACATCATCAGATATATATATACAGTTTATATGGAACCAATTCTAATTAAATTAATTTAAAAACATGTTTTTTAAAAAGAGTTCCAGCAGGATTTTTCACCTCTGTTGCAGCAAGCTATAATCCATTTAAAACTGTATATCCACTCTTAAATATAATGTAGTGAACGACCCAGCTCAGCAGTTATATCCTCCTCTGAGACACACACTGCAGCATCGATCCTCAGTTCCCCATTGATCTGCAATAAACAGCAGTTGAAGAACTTGTAGAGTAATATTTAAACACTTTAACATAAAAAAAACTCACACATTAAAAAAACCCTCAAGCCTCAACCTCAACCATTCAAGCAATTCTACTAAATGATAAATGGAAAAAAAAGACACCCAAGCATAGATTGTCCTGGAACTGAACGATATCTACAAGGTCTCCTCCTCGGATGCCAAAACCCATGTCCACCCATCTACTAAATGTCTCAGGCTCCTGCAGCTATCTTCAGGAGAAATTTCCAAGTGCTCGTCAACCTCCGTCTCTCCAAAAGCAGTGGCACTGCAGGACAAGCATCCAACGTTATATCAGCGGCAGAGACGGAGTTTGGAGCATACCTTCCCCACTCTTATCCCCAACCCTCCTTTGTTTTCTTACCAGCCTGCAGCCTCTCTTTATCCTTATAGCCCGCATCCTAATTTAGTTGCTTTTACCATTTTTGGACTCATTATACTCCATCGGTATAATCCTTTCCCCACCTGAAAAATTAATATGGTAACTATGTTACCAGTGTATTCAATATTCTATGTTATTTTCTATGGCAGCATACAGGATATTGCAAGAGTCGTGCAGTAGCTCACTGGAGCACCCCAGATAACCTAGATGTGACAATCTCTTGTGATCTATTTGAGCCCGAGGTAAGGAACCAATGTCATTATTGAATTATATGTATTGCTAATAGATTTCTGGGATTGGAATCTCACCTTTATGTGGACAATGTAAAAAAGGATTTTGAAATTCTAAATTGATTACAATACAATCAAATTATTATTTAATACAATTAAAAGCATAAATAATATTCTTTGCAAGCAACATCTTTTGCAAATGTACACATGGCCAAAATCTAAACCCCCTAGATCCTAATTAAGCATGTGCAAAGCTGCCTAACCTGCACACATTGACTCTTTTAATGCAACAGGGGAAAGCAGCACATTGCTTTCTACCATGCTGTTCTTCCCTCTAGTACCGAAAGCTCAGCAGAAACATACATATTTGAATAAAACATTTTTTGCATGACTCCTGAAAAAAAAGTAAAAGGCCACTTTTTTCTGGAGCCCTAACTTGCCAAGCTTTTGTTTGATTACATACATTCTAAATGAAGACACTATCTACTAAAGCTATGACACAAAAACAAGAAAAGCTGCCACAGGTATGTATACACAAAGTATAAAAAACAATATACAGAATAATGAAGTAACTTAAAATAATGGGAAGCCATGAGGGACAGAAAATTTACCTTTTTGTCAAGAGCAAGATAACACATAAGCATAGGAAACACACAAGAATAGGATAAGGGAAGCTCTTTCTCCCCCGCTCGATAAATAAACTAAAATCCCCAAAAGTACTATTGATATTTACATACAAAGGATATCAAACCTGACAATGAGCCCTAGAGAATGGACAGAGATAGACATTCACATTACTCATGATGGACATTTAGTGCACTTTGTGATGGACAATTTAATGATGTTCTATGGACCTTCACATGACCAAGTCTTCACTGATGTATGCACATCATTGCCAGTTTTGTCTAATAAGTCTTTTTTTCCTCATGCATCTTCTCTGTCTTTTAATTATCTTATGTTAGTATCACTTGATTTAAATAACAACTGTATTTATAGGCTGCTGTTGTTGCTAAGCAGAAGCATCAGGGTGGCCATTCCAAAGAGAGAACAGATCAACACGAACATGGAAAAAAAGGAGAAAAACATGGTGGTCATTCTCACCAAGGGCATGATCATAAGGATGATCATAAACATCATCATAACCACAGTGAAAGCCATGAACATGTTCACCACCATCTGCACCCTCATGAACATCATCATTCAGAGGGCGAACATCATCATTCAGAAGGCGAACATCATGGACCATCAGATTCTCTCAAACCTGTTGGAAAAATTACATATTTGCCTGCTGATGGCGAGTCAACATCTGCTCCTATACTTCAAATAAGACCTCCACCACCTCCAGCTGGTGGACCTGCAGCTCGTCCAGGACTAATTCGCCCACCGTACATTCGCCCTTTCCCCGGAGATGCCGCATCCTCAGACCAGTGCCCTGGACAAGTCAAGAAATATGAACCACTTGCTAAAATCCCAGCAGAACCAGTACCAGTTCCTAAATAAACACTTCATAGGCATTACAAGCATTCTGTTATATGTCACACTCTCTCCTCTACCAACAGTCTCATTATTGCTTTAATAACAATATTTATCTGTTTATCGTTCCATCACGAATGTTAAAATATAACATTTAACTTGAAACATTTAATGTTACACTGGAAACATATATGCTCTTCTTTAAGTTTTTGTTTCTTGCCTGAAAGGAAACGTGTCACAGAAAATAAACCATTGTACTATTTTACAATACAATTTTCTAACATTGTCTATTTTTGTGTTAGTTTTTCAACTAATTCACCACAAATCACTTTTTTTTTTAGAAATAAACCTCATCCTCACAAAATTGCAAGCAGTGGTGTAGAATGAGTATGAAGATGATAGGTGGAGAAGTGAACCTTCTATACAACAGTTTTACAAATGAACAAACAAAAGAAGTGTCCTCTACTAAAAATATAATTTCCCAGCAATTAAAAGTGTAATAGTTGAATACCAGGAAGCCAAAAAGTCCCATCTAAAGGGTTCACAGCTGATTTGCAGTGATCGGCATCTAAATGTTTTTCTGTAGTGTGATGATAGCTTGTCCAAGATTTTTTTTAAATCTGAAAATCATTTACGCATTACAAAATTTCTAGATTCAAAAAGTTGTTACAATGATTTCCTTGTGGGATACGATGAGGGGCAGACCATGTAATGGAGCACTGAAGAGGATCATCTTAAAGTCCCCATGTAAAAAATGGACATAATTATGTATAAAAAGTCCCACACACAAAAGTGTCAGGAAAGTAGAAAAAATATTTTTTTAGCCCCCATAACTTATGAGAAAGCATTTTTTGGGAGATTACTTGTCACGTGTCACTATTTTGATTTAATAAATGTGTACAAATCATTCTACTACCAAGCGGTGTGACAAGTTTATTCCTTTAAACTTTGGATCTGTATAGTGGTTGTTTTGGTGCCATTGAACTATTGAGCAACTATACAATCTCACTATGGGGGATCTTTGTTTGGACCCTGCACTTGGTCTGTGTTCCCCAGCAGTCTCGGAGCCTGGTAATTTTATCAGTGCCCCCAGAACTGCCCCAAATGTGCAAGGCCTACGTATGTAGAGCCTACTCCCTTCAGAAAAAATAATTAAGATTATGCATACAAACATAAAATGTCTTGAGAGATAAGAATAATACTGATGCTTATGATTAAGCGCTATATGCGCGAAAGCGTCAAGCCTGTGGTCTTGTTGCCAATCTTTTTTCTATGTTTGCCGCTGTGATGATTTTCTGGATTATCTTTTTCTTTTTTCTAAGAATAATTCTGCCCATCTAGTCTGCCCAATTCTCTAAATAATTTCATTAGTCCACATTAGGTCTTATCATAAATCTAGGATAGTGTTATGCCTCTCTAATTTAAGACTATGTCCTCTTGTTGTGGAAGATTTTTTTCTTTTAAATAAACTCTATTATTTCACTGTGTTGATCCCCTTTCAGTATTTAACTGTTTCTATCATATTCCCTCTGTGTCATCTTTCCTTCCAGCAACACATTCTTAAAGGGACAGTCTAGTCCCCAAACTCACTTTGGTGCAAGATGAAGATCACTACTTGTATAAAGCACAGGCTTTCATCCCTGTGTGATTTGATGCAGGCATTCTGTATAAATCACATTTTTTATATTTGACTCAAGCTCTCCCCCAGTGATTACTCTGCATGTTCACTGTAGGTGCAGAAGCACTGATTCTATAGACACTGAGGATATAAAGTTTTTTTTTTATAGAGTCACTTCCTGTCCACCTCAAATTAAGTCTATTGACCGGCCTTGCTCTTGTACACAGTAGGATCTCTGCAACACATTGTCTGATGACATCATTAAAGAAACAGGATATTCCATTCATTTGAATGGCATTATTCTCATTAGTTCCTGCAGCAAAAAAAAAAAAAAGGAAATTACTTTTACTCAGCTAGTGTGGGCAGTCCTTGTTTCTTGGAAACTGCTGTAATTTCACAATTTCTTCTAGCTGTAAGTATTTTATATATTAAGTAATGCAAAATGTAAAACATGCATTTTATAGTACTCTGAAAGCACATTAATATGCATTAATATAGATTTGAACATGAAACCGGAGTCTGCTCTCCTACATCAGAATCTTCACCAAATACCTAAAGAGGAGAATTTCCTATTACAGCATATATTAACTGCAACAAAATTGACGGTGGCAAGGAACTGGAAATCCTCAAAACCAATCACATGGGAAAATATCCAACCACAATTAGTTCACCAATTAAAAATGGAAAGGGGTATCTCAGCACAACAAGGATATAACAGCAAAAAATACGCAATGTGGGATAGATGGGTTAAAAAACTGACATAATCCATATAAATATATTCAGATAAGGGGGAAGAGGATTGGGCATAGAGATAACTTTGGGGACTCCTTAAGTAAAAAAAAGGGAAAAATAATGATAGAAGGAGAGATTTTGAGAGAGAAACTGAGCAAATAGATATCAAATATAATAGAAAGCAAGGAACTCAATAAACTCAAACGATTAAGAAGTCCTCCAAATTTCTCTAACAAACGTGCGGTTCGTGGTTGCTCGGCTGTCACATGTCTTTGTCTATATGTGTTTGTCTGTATTACCCGTGTTAGTCTTAAGTTAGTCTCCTTTGTCTTCCTCTATATAGTGTCGCCTACACTTCAGCCAGAAGGAGCTCAAATCCGCTAGATCTGGAGATGTGTAGACGATCAACTGAGACCATCTCTGGCCCTCCCCGCCATAGATAACCCTATAAAGTGATAAAAGAATATAAATAATAATGTCACTAAACATATACTAAAACATACCTAACAATACTTACTAAAGAAAGATCGAGGAATTATAGATAGAATTAAGAAGGATGATTGGACAGGGTGGGGAGGGAAAAAGATGAATAGATTTAATTTAGACCGTACTGGATCCGAAGTGATAAATTACCAACACATTCAACGCACAGGGATGATCTCAGAGCACGTAAGATCAGTCTAACAATCTGATTAATAATAAAGTGTCTTAGGATCTGAGTGCAAAAAAAAAATATATGCATTAATATTTGGAAGATGCATTTTGGGCACTAGACAGTCCCTTTAAGATCCTCCAACCTTACCTGGAAAGTTTTAATAGTAGCCCTTCTCTGAACCCTTTCCAAAGTATTGATTTCCTTCTGGAGATACAGTGTTACAAGTGCTCTGTACAATGGCATGAGCACTTCCCTCTTTCCACTGCTAATACTTCTCCCCATGCAGCCATGCATTCTGCTAGCATTTCCTGCTGCACCCTCCTGGGCATATCAGTTTACAACAAAACGTCTAATAAAGAGACTGTAACAGAGGGTGAATGAGCTTGTTCTCTGTACATACTATGTAACTCTCTAGATAGATAGAAAGCCTAAAAACAACTACATATAGGGCTATCCTCTATGACACAATTTCACTTATAACGTGACGCACTGATGGCTCACATGGCGCAATCGGGCACTGGATATCACTAAAACTTCAATGAAACGGAAGTATAGTGAGATCTCACTATAAAATTCCACAGTAATGCAGAAGAATAATTAGGAACACATAGCAATTTGTTTAATTGTGGTTTCTCCTTCTGAATTAAGCCTTTGTCTGATAAGCAATCTCCTTTGAATTTCATAGGAATCTTCATTTACTTGACACACAAAGTTATAGATATAAAGGTAAATCGGGAACTTTAGCTGTGGCTCCATATTTAAACAGTAACTATTTAGAAGTAGGAATTGCCCTGCCGCCTTTACATTGAGATCACAATGACACAGGTTTATAATTCAGCCTCAGGCCGCTGAGATCAAGAGCAATTTCAGAAAAGCTTTATTACAAACAGTGATGCACCGCTAGAGTTCCAGATACCACTGACTACACTTATGGTTTCTATGATCCTCATATTTTATTTCATACATGCCTATGTAATGCTTTATTCAAACAAGTGCATAGATAATATTTATGCTTCTATATTATCTGGCAAGCAACATAAAAACATGAATGTGTCGGCAGCTAAGAACAATCTGGCCCATCTAGTAATTAACTAAATACTTTTATTAGTCCCCCGTTCCCGGTCTTATAGCTAGGATAGCATTGTGTCTATCCCACGCATGCTTAAAATCCTTGACTGTGTTTACCTCTACCACTTCCGCTCGAAGGCTATTCCATACATCCACTACCCTCTCAGTAAAGTAGTATTACCTGATATTACTTTTAAATCGTTGCCCCTCTAATTTAAGACTTTGTCCTCTAGTTGTGGTAGTTTTTCTTCTTTTAAATATACTCTCTTCCTTTACTGTGTTGATTTGTAATATCACATCCTTTTATGTATTTCTATCATATCCCCCCTGTTACGTCTTTCCGCCAAGCTATACATGTTAAGATGCCTTAACCTTTCCTGGTAAGTGTTATCCTTCAACCCATGAACCAGTTTAGTAGCCTTTTTTCTGAACTTTCTCCAAAGTATCAATATCCTTCTGGAGATACGGTCTCCAGTACTGCGTACAATACTCCAAGTGAGGTCTCACCAGTGCTCTGTACAATGGCATGAGCACTTGCCTCTTTCTACTGCTAATACCTCTCCCTATACAACCAAGCATTCTGCTAGCATATCCTGCTGCTCTATTATATTGTCTACCATATATAACTTTCCCTAAAAAATGGCTACTAGATCTGCCAGTGGAAAGGAAACCGCACATGACATTGTTAACTGGAGGAGTAATATTGAGCTGGTGTGATAGCGAAAACTGATAAAAAAAAACAGAATTTCCACAGATAATTTAATGAGAAAATTACACATATAAGATCTACCAAAAGACTGCACGATGTCCTCAAACCCCTCCTCCTCCTCTTACTGTGCTCATAAAAAAATGTCACATGGGAGACCTGATGGATCGTGAACCAGTACACCTTCCCCTGCCACAAGGGAAGGAAAGACAGGAAGAATTTATGATGTTGGGGGGAGAGGGGCAGTATGTGTGTCATAGCAGATACAAGTTTTTAAATTACAGATTGGCTGCATTAATAAAAACTAAAAATTGGTAACAGCAGAATTCAAGACTGGAATAAAACTTCCAGTGTTCTGTTAGAATATAGACTACCTCTGGCAATTATCCATAGCCCTTGCATTGTAGCTATCTTATCCTATGTACAGGGCCGGTGCAAGGATTTTTGCCGCCCTAGGCAAAATAAAAATTGCCGACCCCCCCCATTATCATATTATTATTCCCCTCAATATCCCAGGATTATGCCCCACAATATGCCAGGACTTAGCCACCCAATATGCCAAGATTATTCCCCTCAATATCCCAGGATTATGCCCCTCAATGTCCCAGGATTATGCCCCTGAATATGCCAGGATTATGCCCCTCAATATCCCAGGATTTTGTCCCACAATTTGCAATTTGCCAGGACTTAGACACCCAATATGCCAGGATTATGCCCCTCAATATGCCAGGATTATGCCCCTCAATATGCCAGGATTATGCCCCTCAATATCCCAGGATTATGCCCCTCAATATCCCAGGATTATGCCTCTCAGTATCCCAGGATTATGTCCCTCAATATGCCAGGATTATGCCCCACAATATCCCAGGATTTTTCCCCACAGTATGCCAGCCAGGACTTAGCCACCCAATATGCCAGGATTCCCCCCCCCCCTATGCCAGCCAGGATTTAGCCACCCAATATGCCAGCCAGGATTTAGCCACCCACTATGCCAGGATTTTCCCCACAGTATGCCAGCCAGGACTTAGCCACCCAATATGCCAGGATTTTCCCCCATTGTATGCAAGGATCCTCCCCCTTCCCCCTTACTTACCTCGTCGCTGCTCCGTCTCCCGGTCTGCCAGTTCGTGGCTGTGAGGGAAGCGTTGTGCGCTCCCCTCCAGCCAATGCGCATTCAGTAAAGTTTTTTTTTTTTTTTTAAACAAACTTTATTGAATGCGCATTGGCTGGAGGGGAGCGCACAACGCTTCCCTCACAGCCACGGACTGGCAGATGAGAGCACCGGGAGAGCAGCAGCGACGAGGTAAGTAAAGGGGGGTATTTTGTTTTTTTTTAAGCAGGGTTCCGGCGCCCCCAGCTAAGATGCGCCCTAGGCAGCTGCCTAAGTTGCCTTACTGGTAGCGCCGGCCCTGCCTATGTATCTACCGCAATCTAAGCTTCAAATGTTTTGTTAAATGCCTGTAATACAGTCTGGCACAGGGGTTCATCTTCAGCAGATAACTTCAGAGCATTACCTTTGACACCTCAGTTTCAAGCACTGCACACATCATAGAATATGTTTTTGACACCCCTATAACATTTCTTTCTGTGCTCTTCTTGGATACTGAGTCATCATTATTTCAACAACTTGGATAGCTGTTTACCCTTTTTATTCACACATATGGAACCTGATGAAGGTCATTTTACCATCCACATTCAATCTGGGTGCTGATAAAGGGCTTGGGATGCATTGTAGGTGCTGGACAAATCCTGTGTGTGCAATCTGGCATCATGGGCACATCCTGTGTCTGTGCAATCTGGCTGCAGGGGAAAATTCTGCGTGTGCAATCTGGCAGCTGGGGCAAATCTTGTGTGTGTGCAATCTGGCTGCAGGGGCAATTTTTGTGTGTGCAATCTAGCAGCTGGGCAAATGCTGTTTGGTCAATCTGAGAGTTGAGGCAAAACCTGTGTGTGCAATCCGGCAGCTTGGGCAAAACATGTGTGTGCAATCCGGCTGCTGGGGCAAATAAGGTGTGTGCATCCTGGGTGCTGGGGTAAATCCCGTGTGTGCAATCTGTGTGAAGTGGCAAATCTTGTGTGTGCAATCTGTGAATTGGTACAAATGCTGTGTGTGCAATCTGGCTGCAGGGCCAAATCCTGTGTGTGCAACCTGTGTGAAGTGGCAAATCTTGTGTGTGCAATCTGTGTGCAGTGGAAAATCCTGTGTGTCTAATTTGCATGCTGGGGCAAATTGGGTGTGCAATCTGGGCACTGGTGAAAATCCTATGTGTTCAATCTGGCTGCTGGGGAAAATCTTATGTGCAATATGGGTACTCTGGCAAGAGCTTTGGGTGCAATCTGGGTGCTGGTAACTTCTGTAGGTGTAGTATAGGTGCTCTGGCAAGAACTGTTGGTGCAATCTGGGTGTTGTGCAAATCTTGTGGGTGTAATCTGGGTGCTCTGATAAGGGCTGAGCTTGCGATCTTAGTGGTGAACAAGTACTGTGTGTGCAATCTGGTTGCTGGACTAAATACTGTTGGTGCAGTCTAAGTTCTGTGGCAAATCCTAGGTCTGAAATCTTGGTGGTGGGCATGTCCTGTGCCTGCAATCTGTGTGATGGAGTACTGTGTCTGCCACAGAGACTATATTGCAACAAATAAAATGTTACTGTCGCACAGTATATTGGAATATGAAAATATGTATGGAAAATACTAATATTAGTTCTTGGTTAAGATGGATGGATGTTTAGCATATTAGGGAAAACATATACAAAACTTATAGACAACTGATTAAAGGTATTATGGATGATAGTTTTCTTTCCCCCCATATCTTAAATCAATTGTCCATTATTTTGGTGTTGATTCATTTTTTATTACTAAATATTATATATTATCTGTGTATGTTTATTGTTTAATTAAATTGTACATTTACAACTTCTACCTACCTTGTATTTCGTATTACTATTTCTTCACGTGCTTGCACCATTACCATTTTAATCTTGGTGCTGGGCAAGCCATGTGTGTGCAGTCTGCAGTTTTGGCACTAAACTGTAAGATGTCTGTCACACTACAGCGCAGCACTTTCCATGCTGAACTGTCAGCGCCTATAAATAGAAAGTAGCAGCCCACCTAATAAAGTAACCAAAAAAACAATTAATAACCCTAAAACTAACCTTAAACTAACCCTAAATATAACCCTTAAAATACTTTCATGGTGAAAGTGCTGTGCTGAACAGTTAGAGAGTTACATAGTAGTTTAGGATGAAAAAAGACTTGCATCCATCAACTTCAAGCATTTTTCCTATTCCATGTTTACCGCAAATTGAAAGACTGCACACTGAATGTTGATGGGCTAGCCACAATGAAGTGGCCGCCCTGAACTGTCCCATCCCCCTAGCAAGACCTGTCTACAACGCATGTGCGTACATGCATATAAATATGTGTGCACGTGTGCATTATTTGAACTTTGTAATACATTACTTTTGTCAGAATATTGGACCAAAACCTTTTGCCATCACTGCCCTAAAGCATCAATAGCTGATTAATGTAACTTTTTAAAATAAAGGGAGTGATTGTTGGGGTGTTTTTCATTTCAAATGTACAGTGGTGTCCTTCAGTAAGGTCTATACTTTGGAAAATGTCCACCACAGCCTTGGTCCGTACCTATCCCGGATATATTGACAAATGCCCGTTTAAAGACATACTCACCTATTGTCACTTTGACACAATATTCAGACCCATTACCACCATTCCACTATGACTCTCATTGCTGTCCCGCTTAAGTAATCTGATGAACAATCTTCCAGACATATGATTTGCTTTTGTCATTTGCATTTTTACATGTAGCTTGGTAAAATAATTTTCAAATCTGACTTGTAGGAAACAGAAAATTTTAAATGTAGATACCCCATGGAAATGTTTCTATAGTACCATTACTTCCAATGCAGGTGATTCTGTTTCTCAGTGTATTAGCTATATGATGACACCTGTGATGTTATGGATCAATTTTTTGGAGGAAAAACTGGAGCAACATTGTGGTAAAGTACAGCATGTTGGAACATGTCAGAATTAATCTAATAGTTGCCAAGTTGATTGCTCAATATTTGGCATCTTTGACCCCAAACTGCTCCAGCTTTGGATTTTGACATTTTGGCCTTGGCAACAATATCCTCTTGTATGTATATGCAAACACACTGAAAATAGAGGAAATGTCATTCCATCTGCGTGACTTGGCAGACTGGAAGTCAGCGTTTGGCTTCCATAAACTGCCTTCTGTGTGATAATAGTTCATATAGAGGATTTAGTCTTTCTTTAATGGAACAGTTGATGAATGCAAACGTTGTATGTGATTTTGCTTTAATGGGTAAGGTGAATGTTCTTGCAGCACATACATAGAAAGCAGAGGAATGCCATTCACATAAAACATAACATTCACCTCAATTCATCCTTCCTGAATAAACTCAACTACTACAAATATACAAAAAATTCACCCAGTCATTTTTTGAATCACCCACTAATCTCTAAGTATCCAGAATATTTCATCATTGATTATTGTATTTTATATCAATGCTATTTGATCTCTGTTTCACCATTTTAGTCCCCAGCAATGGATGTGTATTCTTCCATCACATACATAATGGTCTTACTTTTTTTTGTAAATCAATGTTTACTGAGTTTTGTAATTTTAATACAGGAAAGGGCAGAGGGTACACACCACAGGAGTGGGGAAGGAGGGGATACAACATAGGGGTTTAATCAGCACAGTATATCAAATCTAATAAAAAAAAAGTTGTAAATGACATTATCAGTATAACTGGGAGGGAAGTGAAATCTATGATAAAAGATTTGGGGGTGAGAACAAATTCTAGTTTAAATTCTCATGAAGAAAAGGATGTGAGGTCTCCATTTTTTTAGTGGGGGGAAGAGGGATAGAGAAGGGAGAAAAAAGAGAGGGGCTAATAAGAGGGGGGTATACTGCCTTTCATCTTTCACGTTCAAACCTTCAATATGTTTGTTAGAGGTAAGCAGAGACCTCTAACAAACATGGAGCCATTACAACTGTCACGGGAGGCGGGTAGCTCATTTAACAATTTAGCAATTTAACTGCTGTTTATGTTGTGTTCATGTTTTGTGCACTGTATAATTGTCCTTCCCTGTGTGATTAGCTGTCCAGTGGCTCCATGGTTCAACTGGATTAACTCTGTCTGGTCCTAATCCAATTATGTTTCTTTTGTACAAAGTGTTATCTAGATCTTCATTTGTATATACGTTATGTCATTTGTAAAATAAATGTTTGTCTGATTTTCACCATCTATACTTGTGTTGTTAATTACTTAGGGGGAATATTCAGTGTGGGAACATATCTTCCTGAAGGTTCCTGTGGACTATTCACTCAGCTAATGGGGGTACGCAGTCAGGGTACCCAGGGGTCCGTTACAAGAACCATGTCTTCCTATATCTCTCTGATTTATCTACTGAGATTGAGATCAGTTCCTCCATAGTCCAAATGTGTTCTACTTTATGTATCCCTTCTCGGAATATGAAGGGGGCCTGGTCTCCCCAATGTACTGGAATCAGTGATTCTGCAGTATTAAGTACGGTACTTTTTTTTATTACTCATTGCCAAGATGTCTAGGTGAGGAGTATTGACAACCGGGCGAGGCAGGCCGGTGACTGTGGTAATGTGGAAAATATGAAATATTAAAACAGATTGTCATATAAACTATAGTTAATATAAACTATAGGTAACTGTGTGAGGAATTTTCCTCCATCCTCTTTAATCCACATTCTAAAAACAAATATTATATTAAAATGTAACAGTGTGGATAATGTAGCTTAATCACAGCAATAATGGGTAGCCAAGATTTGGCTTAATTTCAAACAGCCATAGTAAATCGAATGATGAAATGAGTGTCGCGAGCATAGAGTTGCTAAAATAGTTTTTTAGGGTGATCCCTTTGTGTGGGATAGGAATTTGCTAGGGTCTGCTTGGCATAAGTGGAGTTGAGCATGTGTGATCATTCTGTGCACTTCAGCCCTAGGTGGTGCATTGTGTGTAAGATATATACATTATTTACAATAAGTGTGTCCGTCCTCAAACATGGGGCTGGCACTGTTTATCACTATTCCAGTATAACCTTGCGGTGCAACAACTAAACTACCGAATCTCCACGAGCTCAGGGGGCAGTTAGTTAGACCATTCATTCTCATGGGTCTATTAGATTTGCATTACTGCTCATTTCTCCATTTACAGTTTTATTAATACATCTCTAAGACTATTGGGAGATATGGTAACTCGAGGGAATCTCTGGTGGTGATGTTGTTATACCTCACAACTTCTAGTATATATCTATTATAAGCACTGCCTGAAAACATTAAGGTTCCATTGCATTAATCATAGTGCCACCAATGAATGACAAACTGACAAATTGAACAAACTATAAGGAAAAGTTTAATATTTATTCTCTTTTTTTCACTTTGCTCAACACCTTTTTTTGTTGCATTAATCATAATATTTACAAATGATTCCTTTTAAGAACATGTGATGGTTCTGTTAAGGGTGATGTACAGATAGTGGTGGTCATGGGTAGCCTCTTGAGGTTGGCCTGCTCATATTAATGGTATTACTTTGAGGAACTGACCAATTGGATCTAGTCTCAGTAACATAATCTTATAGATATTTCATTATATTATTTTTACAGATCATGCGTTTACATTACCAGAAGGCTAAGAACAGGGAACATTAGTATACATTACACTACTTGCATGCAAAGTTTAAAAAAAAAATTAATTACTTCTAACTAAGAGTAATAGAAAACCATAAGAAACATAAATGTATACCATGCAACTGACATCTACAGGAGCTTTCTATCACCAAACGTACTAATTTTAAGCAGAATCACCTCTAACGTGATCAACTAGTACACAGTGTGAAATCACGCACCAATCTTTATATTTGGCATTGATCAGGAAAAGCTGTATTATCCTTGTACCTGATTATCTGAACAAACCACAGAATTATCCGTTACACATATCAGCTAAAACAACAGATAGCAGATAAGGCCTGTGTCTTTCGCCTACACAGTGCACCAAAGATTGTTAAATAGGCATGGAGGGTAGTGACCTAGCTTGCACATTGTGAGGAAATGGCACTTTTATCGATCTATAATCATTTACCTTTTGTTTGCCATTCTGTAAGAATAAGGTCAAGGAAACACACACTAGTGTATAATAACAGACTATATAACCAGAAGCCCAGAAACTTAATTTAAGGTCTATCAGATTAGGGACTGCAATTAGTTGCTCTATTAAAAATGAAGACGGTCTGTGCATGCATCCTATTTGTATTAGTATCCCTATGTAATGCTAGAAGTGAACCGCATCCTGCACCTCCTGTCCCTGTAGACTGCAATGCGACTGACACAGAAGCAGGACTAGCTCTGGACTTGATCAACGAGGACCGAGAGGAAGGTTTTGTGTTAAAACCATTCCGTGTTGTAGAAGCGTTTCGACAAGAGGTAATTTTGTTGATCCCAGGTCATGACTTGTAAAGGAACAATTCACTAAATGCCACTCAAAGGGTCAGATTGATCCGGACACACTTGAAGATTGTGTTCCAATTACACTACTGGTTTTTACTTGTCCCTTAATCATTCCCGACCATATATATTGCGTAACCCGGCCCTATACATTTCAGGTTTTGTGTGCACGTTGTAGAAATTTTGAATAATATTACAGGCAGAATGTGTACAGAATAAGGACAATGTGTAACAGTTAAGAAACAGGTCTCAAAAATGCTTAATGTTATATTAAATAACAGGTTATGTGATGAGACGGTACATTTATAAAAATGTGTACCAAATCCATGTATATCCAGTTGTGTCAATGGTGTCAGTATAAATGTATATTACATTACCTATATACATTACATATATATATATATATATATATATATATATATATATATATATATATGTGTGTGTGTGTGTGTGTGTGTGTATGTGTGTGTATGTGTGTGTGTATACCTCCAAGCAACTTGTTGCCCCAATGTGGGAAGCTTGGGCATGGAGCCTCTTTGGTGGCATGGGAATAAAGTCATGCTGCTTGCTAGTACTGATTAACCAATTGTTTCTGCGCATGTCTAATTTGTGCATGCTAAGTTTATCATGTTGAACTGAAACAAGTTTTAAAATATTGCTTCAAGTGACCCTTTAAGCAAGAGTTGGAGATGCGTGCCATAAGAGAAATGTAACAGTATTGCACATGCTTGCATAGATTTATAAGAAAATGTATAAGTTACTTTTATGGCAGTGCGATGTGTTCTCTGGAATAATGGTTTCAATGTTCCTCCACCAAATGTCTGATATGTGTATCACACACTGTATATTACACAATACATATCATAAGTAACCAGTACGTGTATTAACGTTCTGTTTTTCTCTCCCATCACATTGTGTACTTATTTTGGTTGCAGAAACCGAGAGGAGGCTCCATCTTCTATCTAACTGTCGATGTTCTAGAGACAAAATGCTCTGTGCTAAGTAGAGCAACATGGAAAAACTGCAGTGAACATGTTTCATTCCATGAAACTGTAAGTACTGTGACTATACATGCTGACAATGTGTAAAGCGGATAATAACCTAGAGTGGGATAACTAGGAAAAGGGTATATACCATTCAATGTGCCTTATTAATTAATAACAATAAGAATGATATGAGTGATCAAACTAATAGACACATGGCTGTTGTCATAAATAGGATGAAAGCCACTTACACTGTCTCATATAATAATACAATGGGCAGAAAGTAATTTAACACATACAATTTATTTCATTAGGGTGCAAACTGTCAACTGAAAAAACAGCTCCACAGAGTGTCACCTCTGTTTTTAGAAGATCAAGGCTATTGATTAAGTTCAAGGTCACATAATCACACAACGTTTCCTTAAAATGTTTAAAGGAAAAAACGAATTAATCATAGCAAAATGTTAAATGTTTTGCCTGCTCTCTAGATTATATGAGAACATATATTGTGGACATGTACTCACACGCTTGGTGCTGTTTCATGGTCCCACTCAGACTGTTAATCCACAAATAAAATGACCAGCACTTCAGTGAGATGGAGTTTGGGGTTGAAGCATGGCCATTGAGACAATAAATGACATTTATCATATATTACATGACATTACATTACCATTTATTTATATAGCGTTGACAATTTACGTAGCGCTAGATACAGAGCATAGAGCATAGAAGGGAACTACATACTAAGATAGACAAACTAGAACAGACTGATACATGAGGGAGAGCTCTGCTCGCAAACTTACAATCTAGAGAGAATGGGGTACATGAGACACATAATGCAGGGAAGAGGACAGAGGGAATGTAGTTGTAATAACAGTTATGTGGAAGGATGGCACTAGGTGAGTTTGGCCAAGGATTGGCCAATTGTGTGCATTCTAGTTGGATCAGTTGTAAGCTGATTATACGACATAAGAACAAGCCTTCCTTTGATGGCTATACCAGCCATTAATTATGAATGCTTTATACACTTGTGGGCAAAGGCAGTTTCACCAGTATTACTCTTTTTACACTTTTTGTCTTTCTTTATAGGGGCTCACTCTCACAAACATTGTTTATACTACAATTGTAAATAAGAAAAGAAAATAAATAAAGCATAATAATTGAAAGCAAATGCATGATTTAGTAGACAAATAGAGTCTGTGGAGTCTTATGTTTATATCACCTTGTGGCTTGTTGTATTAACAAAAGATGAAATACTGTTATGCTGGAATCACAGTTTTAATAGTGTCAACTAAAAACGCCCAACAAAATAATATATCCCTAGGGAACTTTTTATGCAGCCATTTTACAACCAATTTCTGAAAAAAAATGAGACGCTGTAACAATGCACCAATAAACATTAGCCTCATTACAGCAAATCTCTTAGGAAAGGAGATTAGGCTATCTCACTCCATGTGTGTCTATGCTTTTCATCTGGATATATAACCGTTGATTTGTCAAAGTTTTTGGTCATTTTTTGTGGTTGCTGTAGTTTTTGTGCACTTGGTATGTGAAACTGCAGAAAATAACAATTTGTATTCAGCTACATGCTGAAAATTTCAATACCCGGAATGTGTTTCGGAAGTTACTGTTTGAAAAGATGGAACGGTCACTGTTTGGTAGGGTCTGTTTATAATTTGAGACACTCTAGCAATTCACTGATTCACATTAACCCCCTAAAAGCATGTTTTTTTTTAAAACAGAAGCCAACCTATTCACCTTACAAGCTGCGTTTTGATACTTTTAATGTGGTATTATTACCACCAGATGTTATCACACATCTTTTTTTCCATTGATTTTTCCACACACATATTGTATTATTGCTGTGGATGGTGTGCATATAGTATACGGTAAACAAACTGGATTTACTTATGTCTTCTAAGTGCAATGATGCCCCACTTGCATAGGTATATTGTGTGATTATAAAGGACACACTAAATATTACTACATGGTGCCTACGCTTAGAATGTCTATAGAGATCACACAGTTTGTACACTTTACACCATATCTTGTATCATTTTAGGCTGGTATTGTTTGAATTCTAGCCTTCCTTTGTATTTCATTAGTTATTCATCAATAGAGAATATTATTACAAATATTTGCAAACTTTACCCTAAAAAATGGCTCATAATAGAAGTCGATCATATTGGGGAAGACATCTGTCGTTGTCACACAGCATATCTATCACAGAGTATGATCCTTGGGGGTAATACTGGGATAAAGAATAAAGGATTTGTGCTCCAGTAAGATCTGTTTGTTAAAGGAGAAATGCATTTTTAGGTGCAGGGGAGGGTTGAGGTAAAAAGACATCTTATTGAGGGAACAGAGGTAAGAAACAGGAGAGGTAATAATTAGATGGAGGAAAATTAGAACTAATATGATAAGGTGCATTGAAGAGAAACTGAATTGGAAAGTGGGTATATGGTGAAAATCTGAAGCAGGGACCTGAAATCATTTTAGAGAAAATAACATGAAAAGGTAAAGAGAATTTAAATGAAAAACTCAATTTCTTGTTTATGTCATAGGTATTTGGCCAATGTAAAGCAACTGTCTATATATCCAAAATATGGAGGATCCTGAAACTGATCAACTACAACTGCACACTATCTCCAGGTACTGCGAGGGACTATATATTATGACTCCAGGAAAAAGGCCATTTATTTATTCAAACAATTTAGGAAATAGAAAAAAAATTGTTGTAATGCCATGGACAATGGTGGAAATACTCATGTAATAATGAGGAAAGTAAATTTGTAGCTTATTTAAATTTTTTACAAAATCCCAAAACATACTTTTTTTTTATTTCACTGAAAACAAGGAGAATATAACTCATTGTATCAGTAGTATGTATGGTATAGATATGAACATGCTACGTAATGTAACATTGCATAATTTGGCATGAACAGATAAAATTTGTAACACATTCTTGTTGAAACAGTTCCTTCTAGCGCAATAGTTTCGATATGTCCAGACTGCCCCAGCGTAGTAAGAGAAATCACACCTGAACTCAAGGCGAAGGCTGGAAAATTAGTAGAAAAATATAACAATGAGAACAACAATACCCATTATTTCAACGTTTACCATTTGGAAAGAGTCAGAACACAGGTAACTGAGCAAAACATAATAATTGTATTGTTGTCACATTTTCCAAAGTTTGGAGGTTGTACCTTACTTATTTCTTTGCTGTTACAGTGGGTGTTTGGTCAATCTTATTTTCTGGCCTTTACAATAAAGGAAACTAACTGTCTGAAAACACAAAGTGATGTTGTCCTTGCAAACTGTGAATTCCTTGAAGATAAAGTAAGTAAACAACATTGATCATTGGGTACTAGAGTCCTATTTGTTTCACATTCTGAATTGACATACATTTATACGAGTGGGGGATTAAAAAATCAAATCTCTGTACTAACAAAGCCTCTATTGTTTCTGGACTCATAAAGAGTTATAAAATAGGTCAAGAGGATAGGGAGCAGGGTGACCATTTAAACGGTCTATTCTGACAATTATGTGAGTAGATTCTAGAAAACACATTGTGTTACCTTGAAAACTAGACATAATGGTTCTCAATGTAATCACAAAAGTGGTAAAAACAATACAATCAGCACAGAAAAAGGACGGGAAATGGGAAAGACAGACAAGTGAATAAAATCCAATATAGTCAATAAAAAATAATTCTAATAACAAAATTTAAAAAAATAATAATTGCCCTTGGCTTTTGCAAGGGGAAGCTGAATTCAGAGGAGTAGTTGCAGCCCAATGTATGCCAATACATACCAGTGGAGATTTTAATGAATATAAACACAAAATATTAGCATGATGTACACTGTTCAGTACTATATAGTGTTATTACAGATAGTATGACACTACATATTACAAAACTAAATTACCAATTTACTTGGCCATAATGAGAGGTTTCTTTGTCATATCTTTTAATAACATGAATAAAACATGTTTATCCAAAAGAAGCTCTGACACAGGTTGTTCTAAGCAAACCACATGTAGTTATTGCCTAATAAATCAGATAGGAATTATGCAGTAAACGTTATAACTCTTGTTATATTATCTATTACATATTAATTATTTCAGTAATATTAAAGAATACATCGCAAATGTCATTTTACAAACAATGGTGACAATAGTATTATCTCCTACAGAGTGTTGGATATTGTACAGGTGGCACATATCACAATCCTGCAAGAGAAGAAGTTTTTCACGTGTCCTGCGAAATTTATGAACCAGAGGTAATGAATCCAATTTGATATATAAAACTGTCAAGTACATAATTTACAGGAACCTGATACAAAGAAAATAAAAAGTAATGCTGCACTTTGTGAACATACCCCTCAATTCACTGTCAATTATTTGCACTATTTAAAGCAGTATATTAATGTAGAACAAGGTCTCCAAACTACATCCCATGGCAACACTTTAAAAGAAACTTTTTTCTGTGTAGGGGAGCCACGCAACCCAAGGGAGAAGCAGTTTGTGCCAGCGGCATCAGCTTCGCCCCCTCTTGCGCTGCACTGAATGCGCTGAGCCAGAGGCGTAGAAACCACAGGGCCCCAGTGCAAAAATAGCCCCAGGGTCCCCCGACCCCACTATGCAACTCCACCCCAGAAATGCTACTTACATGCCTCCCAACTGTTCTGCTTTGTGCCTGGCATATTTGCCAGTGTTATTTTGCCCATTTGCCAGTTATTTGCCCATTTGTCAGTATTATTTTGCCCATTTGTCAGATATGTGCCCATTTGCCAGTTATGTGCCCCTTTGCCAGTGTTATTTTGCCCATTTGCCAGTTATTTTTCCATTTGCCAGTGTTATTTTGCTCATTTGCCAGTTATTTGCCCATTTGCCAGTGTTATTTTGCCCATTTGCCAGTATTATTTTGCCAATTTGCCAATTATTTGCCCATGTGCCAGTTATTTGCCCATTTGCCAGTAATGTGCCCATTTGCCAGTTATTTGCCCATTTGTCAGTTATGTGCCCATTTGCCAGTTATGTACCCATTTGCAAGTTATTTGCCCATTTGCCTGTTATTTGCCCATTATTTGCCCCTTTGCCTATTATTTGCCCATTATTTGCCCATTATTTGCCCATTTGCCTGTTATGTGCCCATTTGCCTGTTGTTTGCCCATTTGTCAGTTATTTGCCCATTTGCCCGTTATGTGCCCCTTTGCCAGTGTTATTTCCTCCCTCCTCCCACGTACCTGTATGATGCTCGTCGGCTGTCTCCTCCGCAATGTTTCCATGTTCCCTGCAAGCAGCGTAAATACAGCCACCGGAAGTGAAGTTTCCGGTGGCTGTGAAGAAAAGAAAAATCTCACGGCTGCTACCCGATAGTAACTGTCTCCGTGAGAGACAATGGCGGTGTGGTGGCAAGCAGAAGGAGGAATAAGCTGTAGCAAATCCTGGGTGCTGGTCACTGGCATAATTACTTTGGGGTACTGAGTGCTGGTCGCTGGGGTAAATCTATTTGCTGGGTGCAAGTCAAAACTGAAAATCTAGGTGTTTGGGCAAATCAAGAGTGCAAATCAAAGTGCTGGGGCACATTCAGAGTGCCAGGTGGGTTCTGGGGGCAAGTCAAGAGTGCATATCTATATCTATCTTTGATAGGATTATATACATGCGTATATGTAAATATATATACAAATAATTAACTCTATGCATTGAGTTATCATAATTGCTCATAAAATATATTAGAAAACAACTAGTATTAGACAGAGAGAAGAGAAGTATGAAAAGCAGTAAGTGTTAATAAAATGCCTTATTTTCAAGGAACATGACCATCATGATCATCCAGGACATGAAGGATGCCCAGAAGACAAAGGAAAACCTCAAGATGGTCAAGACAATGCTAATGCTCCTACACAAGAGCAAAAAGAGGAAGGTTCTCAGAAAAAAAGCCATAAACGGGGGTGTAGACCACATCATCATGGACATCGACCACATCACCATGACCATCATCATGGACATCAACCACATCATCATGGCCATCATCCACATCATCATGACCATCATCATGACCATCACCATCATCACTGTCCTCAAACAAACCAGTGCAACCATACATCAGCAGAAAAACATGGAAGCTCATCTGAAGAGGATACACAAGCAAAACGTAACTTTAAAAATATTAAAGGGTCAGTTCAGATTATCTTTCTTAATAATGGAGAAGTTTTACCATCACCAACCATTGCGGACCAAGTTCCATATTCAGATCCTGACAAACCCAAGCATATTAGTGTTCACTTTCCTGATTTTAATTCACCTCTGCAGACATGTCCTGGTGATACAAAGGAAACCTTACCACAAATTTTAAAGTATTTGCCTCATAAGAAATAATGTATATAAAAATGCCTGGAAATATTTGTTCTCTTAAAATACACATGATTAGACAATATACCTTAAAATAGTAGATTGAAAGCTATATTCTCATGTTATTATATTTGTTTTTCATCACCAAAATATTACTGAATTTCCTATCTCCTTAAAGGAGCTGTATCACCTGAACATTGTTTATTTTTCAGCATAACAAATAATTGATATCTATACATTGTGTTAGCAAAACTGCAAGTAAATGCCTAAATTAGGAGAAACGTGTTTTTAAATGTGTATGTGGAATATCCTGTTTATGACATAATCTGTGGCACAGTATGCAAATTTCCCATTGAAAAGCAATTCATTTGCAACAGGAGATTCCACATTTCAAACATTTAAAACACATTTTTCTCCTAATTCAGATATTTGCTTGCAAGTTTGCTAATACAATGTATAGATCATTTTCAGTCTTTTATTGTGCTCTACATTCAGAGTAAAAAAAAGTTTAACCTAACTATCTTTCAAAATGTCATATGCATTCAATCTCACTACTTGGTATTGTATGTCTGAGTATCTGTGAATCACAATCTGCTGCATATCTGGACACACAGCTAAACTATTTCAAACTGTGTTGTACAATTAAGAGTACATTTTTTGTCTACCCAAAATTACTGGAAAGTCTTTGGGTCATAATTCAGGAAATAAATAAGGAATTACTAACATATCTTTTATCTTGTTGTTTGCTGTAGAAAGTCTGCAATGGGTTATTTTTCCCTGACTAGGCAAATTCCGTTTTCACTTACATATAGATAGTATATAACTCACGGAGACTAAACATAGCAAAAATGGATACCTCTCTGATATGCAATCACAATGTATTCTTATTACTTTTAAGGCTCTTGAACACAGGAGCTATTCACTGAAAATTAGGTCTTAAAAGAAATAACTACACATTGTTTCAGGCCAGTTTAGCTCTTCGAGCAGGAGAACCTCAGCAGGTTGAATCAGTGAGATGAAATGTTCATCTCATCTCAAATCATCTGCACCTTTCTTATAGTAAATAGTTCTTTAAGAAGAAATTTAAAAAGAGATGCTATCTATCAACCTATATTTTCTCTAGTTTACTCTAAGTATTACTTGAAGCTGAGTACACCGATCAGCAATAACATTATGACCACTGACAGGTGGCAAGCTGGCGAAGGCAGTGTGATGTTTTAAGCAATCTTCTGCTGGGGATCCGTGGGTTCTGCCATTCATGTTGATGTTACTTTGACACGTACCACCTACTTTAGTATTTTTGCAGACCATGAACACCTTGATGGCATTGGCCTCTTTAAAAAGGATAATGTACCCTGCCACAAAGCAAAAATGGTTCAGGAATGGTTTAAGGAACACAACAGAGAGTTCAAGGTGTTAACATGGCCTCAAAATCCCCCAAATCTCAATCAAATCGAGGTTCTGTTGAATGTGCTGGACAAACAAGTCCGATCCTTGGAGGCCCCACCTCACAACTTACTGGACTTAAAGGATCTTCTGCAAACGTTTTGGTGCCAGATACCACGGCACCTCTTCAGAGGTCTAGTGGAGTCCATGCCTTGACCAGTCATGGCTCTTTTGGATTCAAAAGGGACCTATACAATATGGGGCAGATGGTCATAATGTTATGGCTGATCAGTGTATTTACTCAAATGCTAACAACAGCATGTTTTTTCTATCTTCAGAATTTAACCCTTTGGTGACCCTAGGATAATCTATCACATCATAAAGTCCTTGGCTAAAATACCCGTATGACGACATACAATGTCCTCTGCAGTCATCTCAGCCTGCTTGCAAGATTTTGGCAGGGACCCACACTCACACTAACATACACACACACGCTCACTCACACTGACATACACACATTCCCACACTGTCCGTTTTTAACTTACCTGCTGCAAGCATCTCTATTTGCTTTGAACTCCGTGTGAAGGAGGTCTCAGCCAATCATGGAAGGCTTCTGAAGTTGAGGAGTCTCACATGATTGGCTGAGACCTCCTTCAATCAAGCTCCCCTCGACACATAAAAAAAGAAAAAGATGGCTGTAGGGAGCAGCAAAGTGCCGCCTCTGACAGGGTGCCACCTGGGGCCCACCCCACAGGGTCTGTAAAGACTCTGATTGGGTCCCTGGCTCCCGATCACTCTGTCCTTGAGGTCAATAGTGTTCTTGTGGTGTTTATGGGTTAATAACTCTCACAGTATTTAGATAGCTGAACAAAATTTAAAATCAGGGAAACGCTTATACAGTAGTGTCATGATTTTACTAATGGAGTCAAGGACGATGAACGGGCAGAGGGGAGGCTTGAATTCCCTCTCGGATACCAGGTAAGTCAGGGAGCTCACCACAAACAGTAGAGGAATGCAGAACAAACAAATAAAAGGCCGGCTCAATAGTGAAGATATTTTGAATTAAAAAAATCTCTTTATCTTGTACCAAGGTTATAACAGTGTCAACAGCAGAGTTTCAAGGTACTGCAACTCTGGTGGGACTCAAACTCACAACCTTTGAATGGCTCCATTATCCTAGAAGTCCAAAGCCCTATACATTGCACCTCAGAGTCACTATGTGCTTGCTGTCCACATAAAGGTACCCCACAATATGACAAGTCCTATAATTATTACTGCCTATATAATAACTAATAACAGGAACTAAACAGCAAAGACACAGAACATACCTGAGACTGACCAGACTTGGAACTGAAGCAAACAGAACAAATGGGTGGAACACATTTATGTAGGAGCAGATAAGTAAGGCAAAGGCAAACCAGGAACGGATGTGAGCAAAATACATAGCAAAACAAACATAGGGCGAAAGCAAGCATAAAGCATAATATTAAGGGAGCACAGCAAGTATAAGGGGACACAGAAAGAAAGGGAGCTAAGAGGAATAGTATGCCAGATAATCAGAATTGATGAGCCTCAAATATAAAATATAACCCTCCTGGCGCAATACCTGTGGACCTATTAATATAATTATTGACCCTCTATGGGGCTGCAGGCTGGCGAATTCCTACAGCCCCTTGAAAAAAATAATAGCCACCTATGTGCCAGGGGCTGGGCAAATGCTCCTGGCACATGAAATAAATTCAATTAGATTCCTTCCTACTCCCCTACCTCTACCTTGCCCAAAACAGAACAGTGCCCCTATCTCTAATGAGTCTGCTCTCTGGACTAGTCAGACTCCAGGCTTCTAATTATCTAACAATGTCAGTTGATCAGAAGTCTCCCTGTCCCAACCAGTCAGGATTTGAGACACATGACAGGGACACACGACTTGGTGTAGGGCATTTCACCACCTACCATGGGCTTCATCAGGGGAATTGCAATTTCCTTGACTAAGCCACCCAAAGATGGAGAAACCTGCATTGGAAGGCTGGCTCTATGTAGCAGTTTTTTTCTTTCCTAATAAAATTATATGTGGGACATAGAACATATATATAAAATATATTTTTTTCTGTTATCAGAAGTGTGAACCAGACCTTCTTTGGGTCTCTAAAATTTTCTCCTTTTTTTTTTTGCTAACAGGTTGTCTGTCCTCGATTAGCAAGGGAACTGATCCACTCTATCTGCATCTTATATATTTGTTTGTTTCACACAGAGACTGAGAAATAGTTTTTTAAGAAAAGTTTTTTATAAATAACATAATAGTACCTAATTGCAAATTAGCATGTTATGTATTACCTTACCAGATGTGAGACAGAACGTAAAAATCTCTATATGTGAACTATTATCTGTGTAGCTGCACCAAGCATTTGTACGTACAAGAAAAGTTTCTTGGTGCACATGGATAATTGGTACTTTTCATTCATTTTGGTTTTCTCATCATCATTTACCCTTATTAAACAGATTATTCAGTTTGCTATAACATATTCTCCTAATTAGTAAGCTTTCTGTATTGCATGGTTTCTGTTAATTAATTTCTAAGGACTAACACTTCCTAGTTTATATTTATACAGTTTAGGCAGGGCCGGACTGGCCTACCGGGATACCGGGAAAAATCCCTGTAGGCCGTCTTCCATCGGGCCGCCGCAGGCTTTAAGAATTCGGCCGCCATGGCCGCTTTAAGAATTCGGCCGCTGGGGACACTTTAAGAGTGCGGCTGTGGTGCCGCTTGAAGAAACCCCCGCCCCTCAACTTCCTTCGAGAGGGTGCCCTCCACCGAAAGGGATGTAACTAGTCCAGGCCCTCACATCCCCGTTACCATGCAGTTGTCCTAGGGGTTTTCCCCCTACCATGCGCAGATAGTATTGCCGGCACTTACCCCTAGGGGTCCCGTTCACTGAGTGCCTGTGAGGTCCTTCCCCTCACAGTGGGCACTCTTTAGTTGGAGCGCGTAGTGCTCATACAGAGCCAGGTAACATGTGGTGCAGCACTGTATAGAGTTCCATGCACCATGAAGAACTAACTGTCAGAGCTCACCATGGCTGACCCATCCATCCACCCACCCACTGAGTGTACCAGACCATCATCCACAGTAGGAATTAAAAAAACAAGTGTTCTTTAAAAATAAAAGATTGCTGGCATGTGTGTGTTTCTGTGTGTATGTATGTTACTGACTACATGTGTCACTGTGTATGTGTGGTAATTTCTGTGTAATTTTTAACACATACAGTTTATTAATCCTGTTACATTAAGACATGATGCAGCAGTGAAGATACCCTTAACTCCTTCATAATGCATCATGTATGTCAAAAAGAAAATGTCCCATGAGGGCGAGTGATATGTATGGTACCTCAAATGTTAACATTCCTGACATATATTGGTGCGTTAAGTGGGTTGTGTATAATTAATGGCGCTATTTTATGTCTAATTCCTTTAGACAAGATCTTGCTCTTGTGCCTCCATGTTATGTATATAACTGTCAGAAGGGGTGTATTTATATATATATATATATATATATATATATATATATATATATATATATCGCTAAATAGACACACTACTGGGGCATGCCCTGGATGTACATATGGGTGATGGGGCATGTCCTGGGTTTGTAATATGGGTGATGGGGCATGTCCTGGGTTTGTAATCTGGGTAATGGGGCATGTCCTGCGTATGTAATATGGGTGATGGGGCATGTCCTGCGTATGTAATATGGGTGATGGGGCATGTCCTGCGTATGTAATATGGGTGATGGGGCATGTCCTGCGTATGTAATATGGGTGATGGGGCATGTCCTGCGTATGTAATCTGGGTGATGAGGCATGTCCTGCGTATGAAATATATGGGTGATGGGGCATGTCCTGGGTGTGTAATATGGGTGATGGGGCATGCCCTTGGTGTGCAAAGTGGGTGCTAAAGTTTTTAATTAAATTTTTTTTTTTAAATATGGTTCTATTTATCCACCTTTTCAGCATGGTAGAATTAAAATAAAAAAGGGTGAATAAATAGAACCGTTTATTGGGGCTTGCACATGGGCACACATTGTATATACATGTGGCGGGCACAAGGGGGCCCCATGACTATCTATTGCCCAGGGGCCCCATGCTTTGTCAGTCCACCCCTGCCCGAGACTGTCTGAACGCGGGATGTAGGTGACATCCGACGCTCAGGAAAAAACTGACGGTGTCATACCTCTGCAGGTATACGAGGAAGACACCGTAAAAAAAAAAAAAAGAAGAAATCTGTGTGTATATGTAAGTGTGTCTGCGTCTGACAGTGTGCATGTGTTACTGTGTGTATGTGTGAATGTGTAATTTTTTATCTGAAAGTGTGACTGTGTGTAAGTGTGTATGTAAGCGTGCCTGCATAACTGTGAGTGTGACTATGTGTAAGTGTAACTGTATGTAAGTGTGTATTTCTGCATGTGTGTACACCGCCTGGTCTGAACCAGCCACCTCCCTGCAAACAGCATTTAAAAAAAAAATGTGTGTATATGTTAGTGTGTCTGCGTTTGTGACAGTGTACATGTAACCGTGTGTAAGTGTCTGCATGTGTAAGTGTGATTGTGTGTATGTCTATAAGTGTGACTGTAGGTGTGTCTGTGGAACTGTAAATGTATCTGTGCGTGTGTGTGTATTTCTGTATGTATGTGTGACAGTGTGTGTAAGGGTTTATGTCGGTGTGTATCAAACAGCAAACAATATCAGTAAAAGTAGCAGTGCAGTGTCTGCTGTGTGCCAGCCTGATAAACGTCTTCTGTGCTGGGGCAAGTCCTGTATGTGCAATCTAAGTGATGGGGTAAGTCCTGAGTGCTGGGGCAAATCCTGTCAGTTCATTCTAAGTGATGGAGCATGAGCATGTGCATGTCATGTAAGTGCAATCAGCTTTCTGAGGTGCTGGGGCAAGTTTTGTAAGTGTAATCCATGTTCTTTGGAAAGTCCTGTGAGTGCAATCTGTGAGCTGGGGCAAGTCCTGTGAGTGCAATATGAGTTCTGGGGTAAATCTTGTGTGCTGGGGGCAAGCCCTGTGACTGCAATATGCATGCTGTGATAAGTCCTGAGTGCTGGGTCAAGTCCGGTGAGCGTAATCTATGTGCTGGAGTAAGTCCTGGCTGGAGCAAGTCCTGTTAGTCAATCTATGTGCTAGGGTAAGTCCTGTAAGTGCAATATGAGTCCTGGGATAGGTCATGGGTGCTGGACACGATCTGTGAGTGCAGTCTGGGTGCTGAGGTAAATCAATATATCCACCCAGTATGTTTACAAGTTTATATCTCACACACTGCCCTGTTATATACCCCAATGCATAGGGCAATTCCTATAACCTTGTGTATACAGGGGCTTATGTATTTCCCTGTGCTTGAGGTATATATTAGGGCACTGTGTTCAATATAACCTTGTGCACATACTGGGGATATATATTGCCCTTATGTACTTTAAAATGCATGGTTTTCCATTTTATGATCAAGAAAATAATGTTATATGGGGTTGGTATAAATATGTCATGCTATGGGGATGGTATACAATTATTTCAAGGGCTGGTTTTTATCCTCAGTCCGGCCCAGGCACTGTGTTCAATATAACCTTGTGCACATACTGGGGATATATATTGCCCTTATGTACTTTAAAATGCATGGTTTTCCATTTTATGATCAAGAAAATAATGTTATATGGGGCTGGTATAAATATGTCATGCTATGGGGCTGGTATCCAATTATTTCCAGGGCTGGTTTTTATCCTCAGTCCGGCCCTGAGTTTAGGTAGACAATTAGAAATGTTAAAATAGTACCAAGTTGGAGAGATTATGTGGAGTTACACCTTTGAGTGTTAAAAGAATTCTCTCATGTACTAGGTGTTTTATATTACTAGGAATCTCTACTTTTTTATTTACTGACAGTCACCCCTACTGGTATAAGCTGTCAGTTTCCTTCACACTAAGCTTTTTTCATGTTAGATAAAACAAACTGTAACAAACATCTTGCAGTTGTTACAAAATGCTTTAGCACAACTAAAAATCATCTACCGGAAGTATTCTTATAAGTACCTATGCTGATACACAGACTTTAAATCTCTATTCTTATTTTAATCTTTAGGAGAAATGTATTTTTCTAGTCTCTCTTGCTCCATTTCTATGGGGTGTTATAAATTAAGCCATTCATTGGTCTGGCTACCTTTATCTTTATAACTGCATGGAGTTTATAAAGGTCTCTCCTTTCAGAAATAAATACTGTTAAAGATAATTTATTGAGGTCATTTATTTATCCTACACAATTAAAAAATTGAGTTATCTTTAACTTTGTTTTGCATTTATGTTTATGTGTTCATCAGTCTCCATTTATTTACTTGTACACTTGTGTTACTTGTCTTTTTTACATTTTTGAATTCATTTATTTTATTTTTAATAAAAATCAATAAAGGTTAAGTTTTAACCCAAGTTAGGGGTATCCGATCATTTTCCATTTTACAGATTGATCAGGAAATCCGTATTGTCCTTGTA